>JAZGLO010006656.1:0-463223 GCA_036873155.1 Biomphalaria sudanica | reverse complement strand
AAAAACCTAAATATCAATAACTGTAAATATTCACTGTCGACTTTCTATTCTGTATTGATCTATGATTACCTCTCTCTCTCTTTTTCTCAAAACGAATGTATATTTATTTAAAAAAAAACAAAAAAACACTATTGTTAACTGCTAAATATTTGAATTACAAGCAGTATGAAATCTAACATCCTACCACTTGCACATACACACATTCAAACTATCTCCATGAACAGAGTCCAAGAACTGTTTGGTTTAAGTGTATTGAATGTTTTAAACGTTTAGTCATGACTCTTAGAGACTTAACTCTTAGCGCATATATTAGTTTTCTTTTATCAATATCATTATTACTATTACTAAAAAGTATTTGCTAAAATAGGAATGAATATAAAGTACATAATTTTATATATATATGTCAGTTGACTAGGTAGAAAACATAAGGTGTCTACAAAAAATGTACGCTTGATTGTATCAATTGCATCAATTTAAAACTATGTGCAATAAGAGAGAGAGAAACAAGAGTACAGCATCTTTTGTTATTCTTTGTGTGCATCACCTTTGAGTTGTAGTGAATTGATACCAAGAGAGGTGTATCAACATAAGTATTATATGTATTACTCAGCAAGTCAGGCTGGTTTTGAATGAACTTACCCAAGGTATTTCATATCCTTACACTCCACTGCCATTCTTGATAAACTGTTGTGATATACTGCAGAACTCCTTAAAGCAACTTTCTGATTATGAAACAATGTATTTCCAGACAGACTGAAGGCATTATAATTCACAGTGATTGATGGTGGATTATGGAATGGTGACCACACTCTATACAAGATAGCACTCACTTTAAAAGAATTGATCTTAGCTATTAATAATGATCTCCTACAAATGTGACATATGGATGACATGGGAAGCTGATTTGGACAGAAGAGTCAATCTGTTGGTAAAAAAAAAAAACTTGTTTAGGTTTTCAATCAAATAGAAAATAAATTTTAAACAATTGTATTCAAGCAAGGGAAAGATCAATAAAGAAAGAGGATGGACATTTTTTAAAATTAATTCTTCATGACAACTACAAAATTTTGTGTTTGCCATGGATCGATAAAGCGAGTTAATTTTGACCTTATTCTGCTTCATTCTAGAAATGGTCATGTCAAGAGGGTCAAATAGTAATAACTTGCTAATTAACTGTGAACCAATTAGAGAAAGAGGTCAAGAAAAAAGTTCATCAATTTCTAGAAGGTAGTAGCTAAGAGAAATATTTTCTTTGGAATAAAAGTTTTCAATTTCTAGAAAAGATTATTTAAAAGGTATGAACTGGGGGAAAGTGAGTGAGTGGAAGTCCTTGAGATAATAGCAGGTCCATTAGTAGCTACGAGTCAAGGAGAGTGTTTGTTTTGCAAAAGAAAAAGGTTAGTAGAATTGTACAGGTCATGAACTTTTTTACCAGACAGATCAGTGTCATCATAGCCCCAGGAAGGTCTCCAGCTATGATAGTGTCTACAGTTGTTGTCTCTCTGACATCTAAAGCCAGTTCTTGTTTTGGTGGATTATAAACATTGATGCATTTGAAGCATCTATTATTTTTCCAAATGTCCATATAGTCAAGAATGACTACTTATAATTGTACCCCTAACCTATAATTTTTTTTTAAGTTTAAAGAGGCCATGTGTCTTCATTTAATTCAATTAAATTTGTCACACATATTTTGATTCCCAACACCAAAATTGATTCCAAATAGTCTCTATATTTGGCCTCAATAAACTCAGGTTTTAATTCTATATTAATATAAACTAAATTTTAAGATCCCCAAGCATAGCCCCTCACTTTAAGTCATAAAGATATTTTCAAATTATGTATTAATATGAACACAAAAAAATAAAAATTTGAACATTGCTACCAAAATTAGGTCACTGGGGTAGTGACTTTTATACCGACTTTTAGACTTATTTTATGTTTGCATGATTAGATGTGTGTTAAATGTTTGTGTTTTTTGTTTATTAATTTAATAAATGTCTAATACAGATGATTTTTTGTAGTATAGTACATAAGATCATTAAGATTGATGTCCAAAACTGGCTGTCTGAAATAAATTTTGGTAGAAAATCATAATTTAATTCAAACACCCTATCTATTAATTTTTTTTTTTTATGGAATCAAACAACTTGGCTTATGAATCAAATCAATCAGCTCCAAAAACTGAATAAATATTGCCGGGCTCATTAGCATAGACTTAGCCAACCAAAAAATATAGTCTTAACCCTAGGAAGAGGTAAAGTCATCCTGGTAACAGGTAAAAACAACAACCGGACTTACAAATTTGAAATTCTTTTTTCTAACATAAAAAGATAGCTAAATGGAAGGAAACTGGGTTAAAATCATTGGAAAATGGAAAAGCACATTATACAGCGCACTAGTTTCATACTAAATATCAAAATAAAAATTTAATGACCACAAAAACAGCAAGTGTCCGATTTATGTAATGTCCGGATTAAACTACTCTACTAGTAGTCTAGAGACCATTAAGATTCTAAATCTACTACTAGTACTAGTCTAGTTCTATATAAGATTAGATTATTAGATCTAGACTCTATAATCTATATTATATGACTAATACTAATATCATAAATATAAGTATATCTACTAGCAGTGGCGTCACTAGGGGGGTGGGGTCCGCACCGGGTGACACCCGAGTGAAAAAAAATGCACTTTTCAACAAAAAAAAATACAAACTTGAAAATGTGACAGAACCATAGGAATGGTTAAAAAAAATTATTCTTAATGGGGAAAACAATAATACCAAGATTTTCTTGTTTGATAGAAAGTGGACATGTCCACAATGAGAAACTCGCGAGAAGAGAGTTTATAAATGTTTTAGCCTACTCTAGTATCTTGTATTACACTACACCTAACATAGATCACTGAAGTTGTAAGATTTATTAACAGTAGCAATGGTAAAGTTCAAATGACTGAAATATTGTGAGATATTCCTATTTAAGTAGAACAAATCTGATGGTAGCAGTTCTGATAATTTAAAACGCCTGGAAAGAGATTGATATGATGAGCTTAAGGACATGGCAATGCAGCTATAATGTCAAGAAGTCACAAAGATGTGGAGGCATTAATGAAGAAGAAAAGATAATTTGTATTGATCCAATCAAATGTTTGACTACAATTAACAACATTGGCGTAACTACTGTGTTATATGAACAACTCCCTGGTGTGCTCATCGAGGAGCAGCGCAAAGATAGCTGTCTTTGAATACATGCATACATTTCATTGCTTGACTTTCTTATTTGTTAATGTACTGAGGGACAAGTCAACAAAACACAAGAGTAACTTCTAATGAAAGTGTTATTTATTGACAAAGTGGTGGCTAAGCTAGAGCACTTCATTTACTCTACGAAATGTGTGACAAGCTCAAAATGTTATTGACATTACTTTTATCAAATCAAACTAGCATGTTATTGAAACAGAAAAAATAAGTTTTAACAATAATAAAATAGGAAAGTAATGTTAAGATGCCGGATTCACTACTCAAATAAAGAACAAGAGGTTAATGCTGAGTGCATCAATCTCTTTTATTCTGAGCCACACGACAAGATATGTGAACTAGAAGACATCTACAGGCAGCAAAGTTTTAATGGACATCAACGAATCTCTACCAACCTTAGATTTAAGCCTTTAACTGTTTCTTGCCAAATGCATGTCAATGTGGCATGTGAAGGAAGCTTTTCAAAACTGAAGCTAATTAACAACTATTAATAACTTTTGAAAAACGAATTTCAAATCAAGCAATTCTGTCTGTTGAAAGCAAAGTTCCAAAATATTTTGAGTTTAAAATTATTTATAAGTTTTCAAATTTTAAATCCTGAAAAGGAAATTTAAGTGTTTTTTTTCTAAAGTTATTGTAGACTTTTAAATTTTAAGATAAAAAAAATTCTTTTCAAGTTTCTGTACCGATCAATGGGCCTATACTTTTCATACTTTTTTTTCAGTAGTCATCCTCAGGAAACTAGCCACTATAATGTTAAAAAGTTTCCTTTAGGAGCTCTTTAATGTTTGCTAAGGAAAGCTTGTTCAGTGGATGTTAAATTTGTTTCTAATTCAAAAATCTTAGATGTTTATCTATGTAATAATGAACGATAAAATGTCAGCGACAAAAAAAAATTAAAAAGAATCGACACTCATTGTAATGTTGTGTAACAGCAATCAACAAATTGTATTTTTAGGCAAAAAAAAAAGAACTAACCAACGATAGTTTTTATTGGAAGAATAAGTGGATCGCACTGGGTGACACCCATCCGAGTGACACCACTGTCTACTAGTATAATAAGTATAATAATTATAATCTTAGAATAATAGTATATTATATATAGTCTATATAGATCTAGAGTCTAGATCTACTTTTTTCTACTCATAAATTAGAGAATGATAGATCTAGATTCTAGAAACTAGAGTGCTAGAGTAGTAGGCTAGAGACACTAAGAGAGTAGAGGTGCTAGATCTACTTTTTTCTACTCATAAATTAGAGAATGATAGATCTAGATTCTAGAAACTAGAGTGCTAGAGTAGTAGGCTAGAGACACTAAGAGACTAGAGGTGCGTATGGTATTCTTAAAATATTATTAAATATACTTATACTACTTATAGAGAGTGACAGTGAAGTTATACACTGTTAATCACTGATCTAGGTCTAGTAAATTATAGTTAGTAGGTATGACAAAATTTTTTTAAAAACAATTATTTTTTAATTTTGCCAACATCAATTTATAGCATTTCATCTGGGTTTTCCAATGATGTATAAATTATTTTTGTAAGACATATGGTCATTAAATTTAAAATAGACATTATCATTATGACTCAGAGTAGTCAGAATCAGTTATCAGTCTGAGTCGTCTGAGAGTATAAGATAGACTCAGTATACTAATTAGGTATGACACAAAAAATTTTAAAAAACATTATTTTTTAATTTTCTTGTCACTTAAACTAGATCTAATACCATTTTAGCATATTCAAATTAATATAAATAGACTCAGGCCACTCTACATTTAGTGTTGGGTAGTGACAGTAGTGTATTTGTTTACCTTTTTTAATTAACGGTACTCTCATATTTAGACGCATGAACCGCGAGACATTAACTAGTTCAAACAGAATGATCTCCCTTGTCTAGATATAGAGAATATAAATCAGGGGTGGGCAAATTTCGACCCGTGGACCACATGCGGGCCGCCAGAATGTTTATGCAGCCCGCGGACACCTACAGAATTCATGTGTGTCCACAGATTAAACATATAAGAAATGCAAATATATTAAAATTAAATATTTATATTTATTAAATGTTATGAAGAACTGTGCTAAAAGTGTTAGGTTGGCTTGGAGCGAGATGGCAAGTGATGGAGCCCGTGCTTTGACTGAGAAAGAACAGTTGTTGATTTTTTAAAATAAATTAAAGAACTATATCCCAACCATAAACTCTACAAGGGAAAGTTTGCACAAAGCTGCATTGAATATCAAACTTGTTATTGACTTAATTATCTCAGTGATCAAACTTATCAGAGCGAGGGTGTCTTGGGAGACGCACTAACAGCAATATTTGCAAGAACAGGTTACCCTCGCATAATACTGAGCGATCAAGGCACTCAGTTTAAATCAATGAATTCGCACAGTTTTGCAAAACTCTGAATATTAAACAACCATTTGATGCCCGTTTTCACCCCCAAACGAATGGGATGTGCGAACGCCTGAATTCAACGCTGAAAACAATGCTGAACAAAGTAGCACAGGACAACCCAACAGACTGGGACAAGCTGATCAACCCCATACTGTTCGCCTACAGAGAAGTACCACACACAACAACGGGATTCTCACCATTCGAGATGCTCTATGGCTCACCTGTTAGGGGACCCATGTATCTGGACAGAGACTTTCTAGTTAATAGGAACATAGAACATGACGTAGTCACAGGATACGATCTTGTCATCAAAACAAGACAAAATATAATCAAAGCACGCGAAACTGTCCAAAAGCAAGCAAATAAAGAGAAACCAGAAGTATTGAGAAAACTTAATCAGGGGCGAAAGTTAAGAACACTACAAGCTGGTGATAATGTCATGGTTCTGCTGCCTGACAAGAATAACCAGCTGTTTATAAAATGGCAGGGCTCGTTCCTAGTCACAAGGGTGATTTCGAAGGTAGACTACATCAGAGGCAGAGATAAAGTATTTCACATCAATATGCTGAAGCTGTACATGCCCAGACCATTTACCCTTTCAACGAACGCTAAGCAAGACACGCAAGACAGTTAGAGAGTCATGATGATAGAAACAATAGAGGAACCAGATGAATTACCATGTCCAGTTATTGAAAGTTCTGAAACTGTGAAAGATATAGACACATCACACCTCCAGTATCCAGTTAAACAAGATATTGATAAACTCAATGGGTGCCAATATTCGCAGACCAACCGGGTAGAACAACTGCCATAAAACACACTATCCAACTGACTGATAGGAAACCCACAAGAGCTAAACCATATCAAGTTTCCGTACACCATAAAGAGATACTGAAAAACGAAATTGAAACGCTTTTGAAAATGGGAATAATAGATACATCCACATCTTCATACTCAGCTCCAGCAGTCCTAGTGAAACAAAAGGAAACAACCGGAAAGATGCGTCTATGTGTAGACTACCGGAAACTAAACGCCATCACAGTGAAAGATACATACTCAATGCCTAACATAGAGAACATTATACCTAAACTTAGAAGTGCAAAATACTTCACTACTCTTGGCTTAGCCAGAGGTTATTGGCAAATTCCACTAGACGAAGATGATAAGCCACTCACAGCATTCACTACTCCATTTGGTTGTTACCAATGGAATTACATGAGCTTCGGGCTTAGTAACGCACCTGCGACCTTCAACAGAATGATGGCAAAACTATTAGGGAAAAGACCAGATGTCATTTTCTATCTTGATGACATATGTGTCTTCCACAACACATTAGAAGAACACGTTGCTGGTCTGCAACAAGTATTCCAGATACTACACGACAACGGGCTTACAATAAAACCTAGTACGGTCAAAATTGCTAGAACAGACATTGAATTTCGAGGGCACAGAATACAGCAAAATACGTTCAGACCACTACAAGACAACATAAGCAAGATACTCAACTTAACAATACCTTCAACAAAGGAACAAGTCCGAAGCATCTTAGGTTTATGTAATTACTATAGACGGTTCCTTGCAAATTTCACAAGAATTACACAACCTCTAATTGAACTGACACAAAAAAAGGCATGCCAAACAAGATCACATGGAGCTCCAGACTACAGGAATGCCTGCAAAGCATTAAAAATGTCTTCTCAGACGACATAGTACTCCAGCTTCCAGACATCAGAAACCCTTTCTACTTGGCAACAGATGCATCCTCGACAGCAGTGGGAGGCACTTTAATGCAGAAGCGTGATGCAACGCTACGATCAGTCTAATACATTAGCAGAAAGCTGAACGCAGCAGAACAGAAATATTCCACGATTGAGCGTAAAGCTCTAGCTATGGTGTTCTGCATAACGAAACTATCCCGTTACTTGCTTGGGAAATCATTCATCATACTAACAGATTACGCATAGGGCCCCACAATGGTTAAGTCAGGTCCTGCTATTTACATATATATATCTATATTATAAAGTAGAATGTGAGGTGTGTGTATGTATGTTACTTATAGAAATAAAAACCGCTTGACCAATCTTGATAAAACTAGGCAGGAATGTTCCTTGGGTACTAACTTAGACCGTAGTGTATGTATTGTAGCCCTAAAACAAATTTAAGACCCTCAAAAAAAAAGTTGTCCGACTCTATTACAGCTATAGTATTTTATGGATCTAGGCAATGTCTACAATGTTGACATGAGAAAAGATCGAAAGGATTTAGACCTAGATCTAATTTTAAGAAATACACTTCGCGCACATAGTTTTTTACTTTGACACATGAAAATACAAAAGAAGGTCTATTGATTTCATTATATAATAAAATTAACATTCAATTTTGTGTTTTAAAAGCATTTTTTACATAAATTAGTTCCTGATATCTGTGACAACAGATTTCCTGGCGAACATTCTTTCATTAGACATAACCAATTGGTTACACATTAACACATCTCTCTACTGAGTGTATTCCTAGGTCTAGGTCTAAAACTCTTATTGAACTCTAAGATGATAAAACTTCTTTTCGCAAAGGTAGTTTTGTGCTTTAACACATAAACATACTAATTATCGTCCATTCATTTCATATTTTAATCAATTTAACATTCAAATTTGTTTTTCTAAAGCATTTTTAATACATTCGTTCGCTGTTCGCTAAAGTTGCGTAGCCGTGTTGAGATAGGCCTATGTGAGAAACCAGACATAATTGCAGGAACAGAAACTTGGCTACATCCTGAAATTTATAATGCAGAAATTTTCAATAGTAATTATGAAATTTTTAGAAAAGATAGGGCTGATAATCATGGAGGAGTTCTTTTAGCAAATAAAAAACACTCTTATAGCAGAAGAAATTACCTTACCTAACTCAAAAAACATAGAATCTACATTTTGTAAAATTAATACCACCTCAACATCCCTTATAATAGGCAGCATTTACAGACCACCAAATTCTAGTTTAGAATACATGCAGGAACTATGTAATCAGATTACTACACTTAAAGAGACAAATAAAAATGCAGTTTTTTGGATTATGGGTGACTTCAACCTACCTGATATAAATTGGAAAACACTAACCATAGATAAACACCAAAACCTTAAGGACATAAATGAGCTTTTCATAGAAACTTTACACAACCTAAGTTTAGATCAAATAATTAAAAAGCCAACTAGATTAAACAACACATTAGATCTCTTCTTAACCAACAGACCTGGATTAGTAGTTGATTATGATATTATCCCTGGTCTATCAGACCATGAGATCATAAAAATACACAGTCAGATAAAAGCAGTAGCCAATATACAAAAAAAAAAGAAAAATCTTACTCTGGAATAAAAGTAACCTAACACAACTACACCAAGCTGCATTAAACTTTCAACAAACATTCTTATTAGAAAAAGACATTAACCAACCAGTCGATGACCTCTGGAATTTCATTAAAAATCATCTTAAAAGCATTATAGAAAATCATATACCAACTAAATACACATCAAACAAAATAAATAAATGCTGGTTTAATAATAGACTAAAGAAGCTTTGTAAACAGAAGGAAAACCTATATAGAAAATTTAAAGCAACCAAGGCAGAAAGAGTTTACAAAAAGTATATAAAAATTAAACACCTAACCCAAAAAGTAAGCAGACAGCTGCAGAGTGAATACATAAACAATGTAATATCTAAAGATAACAACAAAAACCTATGGTCATACATTAAGTCTAAAAAAATGGAAACAACAGGCATAGCGCCATTAAAAGATGAACATAACATAATACATAATGATAATGAAACTAAAGCAAACATCCTAAACAAATACTTTGCATCAGCATTCTCAGCCCCAGGAGACAAAGACATAATTCTTAATTTGAACCAAGTAGACAACATAGAAGATTTAGTAGTACAAGAAAATGGAATTAAAAAACTATTAGCCAACACCAAACCAAATAAAGCGTCTGGACCTGATGGTATTCCAGCTAGATTACTCAAAGAACTAAGCAATGAGCTAGCCCCAGTGTTCAAAATACTCTTTCAAGCATCGTTAACCAGGGCAGAGTACCAAAGGACTGGAAAGAAGCTAATGTCACCCCCCTATTTAAAAAAGGAGAAAAATCTGATCCAGGAAACTACATACCAGTATCACTTACCAGCATCACATGTAAAATACTAGAACACATAATATGTAGCAATATCATAAACCACTTAGACAAACATAATGTCCTCACCCCATACCAACATGGCTTTAGGAAATATAGATCATGTGAAACACAACTAATAGGACTAATTGATGATTTTTCTAAAGGTTTAGATAATAGTGAACAAATAGATGCTATCTTACTAGATTTTTCCAAGGCTTTTGACAAAGTTCACCACCATAGTTTGCTTAAAAAATTAAAATATTTCGGCATTAACGGTCCACTGCATCAGTGGATTAAAGATTTTCTGATAGGGAGAGAACAAACTGTAATAATAAATGGCTCTAAATCAACACCAATAACAGTAAACTCAGGTGTACCTCAAGGAACAGTCTTGGGTCCACTACTATTTTTAATTTACATAAATGATTAACCAAATTGCATTAGTTCAAGAACAAAAGTCAGATTATTTGCAGACGATTGCATAATATATAGAACAATAAAAACAAAACAAGACACAGATATTTTACAAAGAGAATTAGATGAATTACAGAAATCGGAATCATTTTGGAGCATGTCTTTCCACCCAGAAAAATGTCAGTTGTTAAGAGTAACAAAAAAACTAAAACAAATTAATTCCACTTATTTTATTCATGGCAAACCAGTAACACAGACTAAAAACTCAAAATACCTAGGTGTTATAATAAATGAAAAACTGTCATGGAATCCACATATTGATGAAACTATAAAAAAAAATCCAACAAAGTATTAGGGTTTATTAAAAGAAATTTCTATAAATCAAATAAGAACATAAAACTAAAATGTTATTTAACCTTGGTTAGGCCAATAATAGAATATGCATCCACCGTGTGGGACCCCTCAACTCAAGAAAACATTAAGAAACTGGAACAAACACAAAATAGAGCAGTGAGATTCATAACAAACGAATATTCACATTTGACTAGGGTAACACCATTAGTAAAATCACTAAATTTAGAAAGCCTTCATTCATGAAAAAAGGTCACGCATGCGCAACACAGAATGAACTCTATAAAAGCCAATTTTTAACTCTAGATTAGTGTAGATTTAGATCTATGTCTACCTCAAGATCTACTTTATACTGTAACACATGAACATACAAAATTAAGTCTATTCATCTCAAATTTTAATCAAATATATGTAGGCCTACACGCAAATGTTTTCATATGAACAAATGGATTTAAGCCTATTAGCTATTTTGATTTGAGAGCTTCATTCACACTATTTTTATATTGACACATTCGCTTTACTTATTACATTATTATTTCGTTTAATTGTTTACAAAACACTCTCAATGACTATATCGACAGTAATGCGCAAATAAAGACCCGCGGGTCGCGGGTAACATATGTCTAGTATATATATATATATATATATATATATATATATATATATATATATATATATATATATATATATATATACATATATATATATATACATATATATATATATATTATAAAATAGAATGTGAGGTGTATGTATGTATGTATGTATGTTACTTATAGAAATAAAAACCGCTTGACCAATCTTGATAATACTAGGCAGGAATGTTCCTTGGGTACTAACTTAGACCGTAGTGTATGTATTGTAGCCCTAAAACAAACTTAAGACCCTCAAAAAAAATAAAGTTGTCCGACTATTACAGCTATAGTATTTTATGGATCTAGGCCATGTCTACAATGTTGACATGAGAAAAGATCGAAAGGATTTAGACCTAGATCTAATTTTAAGAAATACACTTAGCGCAAATAGTTGTTTTTTTTCCAAACCTTCCGCAGGACAAAGGGGGATGGGAACGGGCAGGGATGGATAAATTTAAACGACAGTCCAGCGCGCAGGCAGCCATCCGTAGTTTGAATACTACTCTTGTTTTTTCGTGGGGTGACTATCCGCAGAAATAAGAGAGTGATCTTTCCTTTACTTCTTCTTCCCGTCCAAACTCTTTAGCGAAGAAGAGAATTATATATATATATAGATTGTTTTTTTTTTGGTATCTCGAACAAGGGAGAGAAATTTGACCTCACTGAAATGTCGGTATAAGCTAAGTTAGTTTTAATGTTTGATAATGTTTGTCATATATCAGTTTTAGAACCCCTGTAATATTTGGTGACTAGTAGTCACTGAACTATTCCGTGCAGTTAGCACGAGATTTTGCTTGGTCAAGTAACTGACCACGAGGTGGACACCTCAGTTGATTTTGGACTCTTGTAGAAAGAGGAGCTTAGCTAACTCCTCGAGTAGAAAGTATAAAGACTTAGTTATTATTATTGAGTTATTTCTTGTGGATATGTAATTTCTAATGGCTGAAGTCGCCAATATCTTTTGTGAATTATTTCATTCTTATTATGTGAATAAAATCCATGTCTGCTACCAGTATGTTTATTAATAATTCTAAATGTTGTCGTTGGAGAGTTTAGTATATTAGTGTTCTTACGCACCTGCAAATCTAGTGCGTGTAAGAAAGTATTTAGTTAAGAAGAACATTATAGTAGTACCAGAAGAGGTATCTACAACACACAGAGACATTCGCGTCATCACGCCTACAACAAGAAACAGGCCGTGACAATGTTTTACATGTTTCGGATGTTCCTTCAGAGTTTACTTCCTAGTCCAAACCTCACGACCATGCCCTTTATAGGTCGCCGCTATAAATTGTAATAAAAAATATATAACTATACAATCTTCTCTAGTTAAGTACCTCACTAAGAGAGTGTTTATTACTTCGCCCCGAGTGGGCGAGAGCTATGAGTTAGAATTCAGGTTTTTTCCTTCTTTTTTTTTCCCTACAGGAAATCAGGTAGAAAGAATATTTTAAATATATACTAGCCTGACACACTGGCGGATCAGGGGGGGGGGGGGCGGTAGGGGCGATCGCTCCCCCCCCCCCACTCGGCCGACCCCCCCCCCCCCGGTGTGGGGAGCGGGCGAATTTTATTATAGAATTCACACAATTTGTATACGAATTTATTACTTATGTTAAAAATATATACTAATTATTTATATTTCAACCTATTTTTAGATTATTTCGCCCCCCCCTCTAGTATGTTGGCCGATTGGTGGGGTCGGGAGGATTCGATGGTATCAATCCCGCCCCCCCCCCCATACACTTTCGAGTGGGGGAGGGGGCGGTCCAATTTTGTAGAAATCACAGCTTGCTAATAGAATCAATTTAATATCTATATAATTAAAACTTGTTATTGTTTTTTTAACCGATCTTTTAATTATGTCGTTCCCTGTTTGCCGATTGGTGGTGGGGGGGGGGGGCGAATACCTCTACTGCCCTTCCCATCTAAAACCTTTGAGTGGGGGGGGGCGGTCCGTTTTTATGGAGAAATCATAGTTTGTGAACAAAATTACTTGAATTAATATATAAATTTTATATTATGTCGCTTCCTTTCTGGTATTTTGGCCGATTCGGTGGGGTAAGGGGGGGTGATTGCATGTAATGCCCTCCCCACTCTAGCCCTCTGAGTGCTGGGGGGGGCGGTCCTATTTTTGTGGAGAATCATAGTTTGTGAACAAATTTAGTTAAATATCTATATTAAATAAACTACGTATTGATATGTGACCCATTGTATATTATGTCGTACCACAATCTAATCTCAAATTGTATCATTAGTAAATTTAAATGAAAAAGGGTTGTACCAGGTGGGAGGGGCGATACATGCAATCGCATTTCCCCCATCGGACAAATCAATACTTTTTCTTTTTGTATTATAGTTAAGAAATTAAACAATTTAAAAAATCTGTCACTAATATAATTTATATATACTATAAATAAAATTCTTATATCGAGTCGCCCCACCCCTATTTTTTCATGCAAAAATTATTAAAGGAGCGAGGATTAATCGTTTTCACTCTACCGCCCTTCCCATTTTCAGACAGAGTTTATTTAATCTCTCATGAATTTATCATAATTATTTTAAGAAAGACTTTGCATTGGAAAAGTTAGAATTCAAACGAAATTTTTCAGTATAAGAGTCATGATTGAGATGAGTTATAAACTCTAATGATTTTTTTATACTCGCCTTTTACCAACCTTTACTAAATCTGATATTTTTCTAGTTAAATAAATTTAGGACTATAACTC
This sequence comes from Biomphalaria sudanica, assembly GCA_036873155.1. Lineage (NCBI taxonomy): Eukaryota > Metazoa > Mollusca > Gastropoda > Planorbidae > Biomphalaria > Biomphalaria sudanica. The sequence continues at coordinate 449,269 of JAZGLO010006656.1, read as the reverse complement.
ACAATTTATACTTTAATTTTATTGAATACTATTTATTGAATAATAATTTTTTTTCGGCGGCGATCCTCAAAGCCAAAATCTAAATACGTAGGCTATCTTATCTTTTCAAGGAACAATTCGGTTTTATTTGCAATGTATTAACCTATAAATTCATATTAGAATAATTTTCAAGTATACCATTATTCAAAAGGTCCTTTTTTAATAGTATGAATAATGAGCTTCGAACTCCATTGATGAATAATGAGCTGTAGATGTCAGGAGAATACGTTTCTGCAGTGAAAAAAGAAGGAAACGCTTTTTTGGCGTCAGGGCTTCGCACCGAACTCCATTGATGAATAATGAGCTGTATAAGTCAGGAGAATGCCCTTCTGCAATGAAGAATGCAAGAAAACGCTTTTGGCGTCGGGGCTTCGCCCCGTACTCCATTGGTGAATAAAGTACTGTACTTGTCAGGAGAATGCGTTTCTGCAGTGAAGAATGCAAGAAAACGCTTTCGGCGTCTGGGCTTCGCCCCGAACTCCATTGGTGAATAAAGAGCTGTATGGGTTATATATATATATATGTGTGTGTGTGCACTTTACGCACGTTTATGCATAGGGTTAGGGTTTACTGTGCGTTAGGGTTAGAGTTTGGAAAAAAATCGCCCCTCCCCCACTCCAAAGTTCTGGATCCGCTAGTGGCCTGACATTACCCGCGGCTGCGGGTCTAAGTTTGTGTTTACTAATCTAGTGGATTTGGTTTAGATGTATGTTAAACTTAGCTAATGATCCTTTCAAGTTTTTTCTCTTTGGCTACGAAAATAAAACTAGTTTTGCAAAAATGGGTTTACCCGAAGCCGATACATTCATATCTATTAAAAACGAAAAGAGCGATAGCTTTGTTAAATGAATGGGATTATAAAGTGAACAATTAAACGAAATATTTTTAGTACGCGAAACATGGACGAATATATGCCTATCTCAACTCGGCTTCGCAGCTTTCGTAAACGAATGTAGTCTATTAAAAATGCTTTAGAAAATCAAATTTGAATGTTAATTAGATCAAAATATGAAATGAATGTACTATAATTAGTATGTTCATGTGTTAAAGTATAAAACTATCTGTGTGAAGAGAAGTTTTATCATCTTAGAGTTGAATTAGAGTTTGAGATCTAGGGATGGAAAGATGTGTAGCATTACGGTAATGAAAGAATGTTCGTCAGGAAATCTGTAGTCACAGATATAACTAATGTATGTAAAAAATGGTTTTGAATCACAAATTTGAAGGTTAATTTTATTTTTTTAAATAAAATCAATGGATCTTCTTTTGTATTTTCATGTGTCAAAGTAAAAAACTATCTGCGCAAAGTGTATTTCTTTTCTCATGTCAACATTGTAAACATGGCCTAGATCCATAAAATACTATAGCTGTAATAGAGTTGGTCACAATAGATACACTACGGTCTAAGTTGGTTCCCAAGGAACATTTCTGCCAAGTTTTATCAAGATTGGTCAAGCGATTTTTATTTCTATACGGCGACATACATACATACATACATACGCCAAACATTCTTCTTTGTAGTATAGATATCTATACTATCTTCTATACTATAAAGGAAAACCATTTTCGCAAAACTAATTTTATTTTCGTAGCGAAAGAGAAATAACTTGAAAGGATCATTAGCTAAGTTTAACATACATCTAAATCCATTCCACTACATTAGTAAACACAAACTTAGACCCGCAGGCCGCGGGTAATGCCAGGCTAGTTTATATTATATATGTTTTATAGTGGTGGAAGCACTAATAACTAACCTAAATATCAATAACTGTAAATATTCACTGTCGACTTTCTATTCTGTATTGATCTATGATTACCTCTCTCTCTCTTTTTCTCAAAACGAATGTATATTTATTTAAAAAAAAAACAAAAAAACACTATTGTTAACTGCTAAATATTTGAATTACAAGCAGTATGAAATCTAACATCCTACCACTTGCACATACACACATTCAAACTATCTCCATGAACAGAGTCCAAGAACTGTTTGGTTTAAGTGTATTGAATGTTTTAAACGTTTAGTCATGACTCTTAGAGACTTAACTCTTAGCGCATATATTAGTTTTTCTTTTATCAATATCATTATTACTATTACTAAAAAGTATTTGCTAAAATAGGAATGAATATAAAGTACATAATTTTATATATATATGTCAGTTGACTAGGTAGAAAACATAAGGTGTCTACAAAAAATGTACGCTTGATTGTATCAATTGCATCAATTTAAAACTATGTGCAATAAGAGAGAGAGAAACAAGAGTACAGCATCTTTTGTTATTCTTTGTGTGCATCACCTTTGAGTTGTAGTGAATTGATACCAAGAGAGGTGTATCAACATAAGTATTATATGTATTACTCAGCAAGTCAGGCTGGTTTTGAATGAACTTACCCAAGGTATTTCATATCCTTACACCTCCACTGCCATTCTTGATAAACTGTTGTGATATACTGCAGAACTCCTTAAAGCAACTTTCTGATTATGAAACAATGTATTTCCAGACAGACTGAAGGCATTATAATTCACAGTGATTGATGGTGGATTATGGAATGGTGACCACACTCTATACAAGATAGCACTCACTTTAAAAGAATTGATCTTAGCTATTAATAATGATCTCCTACAAATGTGACATATGGATGACATGGGAAGCTGATTTGGACAGAAGAGTCAATCTGTTGGTAAAAAAAAAAAACTTGTTTAGGTTTTCAATCAAATAGAAAATATAATTTTAAACAATTGTATTCAAGCAAGGGAAAGATCAATAAAGAAAAGAGGATGGACATTTTTTAAAATTAATTCTTCATGACAACTACAAAATTTTGTGTTTGCCATGGATCGATAAAGCGAGTTAATTTTGACCTTATTCTGCTTCATTCTAGAAATGGTCATGTCAAGAGGGTCAAATAGTAATAACTTGCTAATTAACTGTGAACCAATTAGAGAAAGAGGTCAAGAAAAAAGTTCATCAATTTCTAGAAGGTAGTAGCTAAGAGAAATATTTTCTTTGGAATAAAAGTTTTCAATTTCTAGAAAAGATTATTTAAAAGGTATGAACTGGGGGAAAGTGAGTGAGTGGAAGTCCTTGAGATAATAAGCAGGTCCATTAGTAGCTACGAGTCAAGGAGAGTGTTTGTTTTGCAAAAGAAAAAGGTTAGTAGAATTGTACAGGTCATGAACTTTTTTACCAGACAGATCAGTGTCATCATAGCCCCAGGAAGGTCTCCAGCTATGATAGTGTCTACAGTTGTTGTCTCTCTGACATCTAAAGCCAGTTCTTGTTTTGGTGGATTATAAACATTGATGCATTTGAAGCATCTATTATTTTTTCCAAATGTCCAATAGTCAAGAATGACTACTTATAATTGTACCCCTAAACCTATAATTTTTTTTTAAGTTTAAAGAGGCCATGTGTCTTCATTTAATTCAATTAAATTTGTCACACATATTTTGATTCCCAACACCAAAATTGATTCCAAATAGTCTCTATATTTGGCCTCAATAAACTCAGGTTTTAATTCTATATTAATATAAACTAAATTTTAAGATCCCCAAGCATAGCCCCTCACTTTAAGTCATAAAGATATTTTCAAATTATGTATTAATATGAACACAAAAAAATAAAAATTTGAACATTGCTACCAAAATTAGGTCACTGGGGTAGTGACTTTTATACCGACTTTTAGACTTATTTTATGTTTGCATGATTAGATGTGTGTTAAATGTTTGTGTTTTTTGTTTATTAATTTAATTAAATGTCTAATACAGATGATTTTTTGTAGTAATAGTACATAAGATCATTAAGATTGATGTCCAAAACTGGCTGTCTGAAATAAATTTTGGTAGAAAATCATAATTTAATTCAAACACCCTATCTATTAATTTTTTTTTTTATGGAATCAAACAACTTGGCTTATGAATCAAATCAATCAGCTCCAAAAACTGAATAAATATTGCCGGGCTCATTAGCATAGACTTAGCCAACCAAAAAATATAGTCTTAACCCTAGGAAGAGGTAAAGTCATCCTGGTAACAGGTAAAACAACAACCGGACTTACAAATTTGAAATTCTTTTTTCTAACATAAAAAGATAGCTAAATGGAAGGAAACTTGGGTTAAAATCATTGGAAAATGGAAAAGCACATTATACAGCGCACTAGTTTCATACTAAATATCAAAATAAAAATTTAATGACCACAAAAACAGCAAGTGTCCGATTTATGTAATGTCCGGATTAAACTACTCTACTAGTAGTCTAGAGACCATTAAGATTCTAAATCTACTACTAGTACTAGTCTAGTTCTATATAAGATTAGATTATTAGATCTAGACTCTATAATCTATATATATGACTAATACTAATATCATAAATATAAGTATATCTACTAGCAGTGGCGTCACTAGGGGGGTGGGGTCCGCACCGGGTGACACCCGAGTGAAAAAAAATGCACTTTTCAACAAAAAAAAATACAAACTTGAAAATGTGACAGAACCATAGGAATGGTTAAAAAAAATTATTCTTAATGGGGAAAACAATAATACCAAGATTTTCTTGTTTGATAGAAAGTGGACATGTCCACAATGAGAAACTCGCGAGAAGAGAGTTTATAAATGTTTTAGCCTACTCTAGTATCTTGTATTACACTACACCTAACATAGATCACTGAAGTTGTAAGATTTATTAACAGTAGCAATGGTAAAGTTCAAATGACTGAAATATTGTGAGATATTCCTATTTAAGTAGAACAAATCTGATGGTAGCAGTTCTGATAATTTAAAACGCCTGGAAAGAGATTGATATGATGAGCTTAAGGACATGGCAATGCAGCTATAATGTCAAGAAGTCACAAAGATGTGGAGGCATTAATGAAGAAGAAAAGATAATTTGTATTGATCCAATCAAATGTTTGACTACAATTAACAACAATGGCGTAACTACTGTGTTATATTGAACAACTCCCTGGTGTGCTCATCGAGGAGCAGCGCAAAGATAGCTGTCTTTGAATACATGCATACATTTCATTGCTTGACTTTCTTATTTGTTAATGTACTGAGGGACAAGTCAACAAAACACAAGAGTAACTTCTAATGAAAAGTGTTATTTATTGACAAAGTGGTGGCTAAGCTAGAGCACTTCATTTACTCTACGAAATGTGTGACAAGCTCAAAATGTATTGACATTACTTTTATCAAATCAAACTAGCATGTTATTGAAACAGAAAAAATAAGTTTTAACAATAATAAAATAGGAAAGTAATGTTTAAGATGCCGGATTCACTACTCAAATAAAGAACAAGAGGTTAATGCTGAGTGCATCAATCTCTTTTATTCTGAGCCACACGACAAGATATGTGAACTAGAAGACATCTACAGGCAGCAAAGTTTTAATGGACATCAACGAATCTCTACCAACCTTAGATTTAAGCCTTTAAACTGTTTCTTGCCAAATGCATGTCAATGTGGCATGTGAAGGAAGCTTTTCAAAACTGAAGCTAATTAACAACTATTAATAACTTTTGAAAAACGAATTTCAAATCAAGCAATTCTGTCTGTTGAAAGCAAAGTTCCAAAATATTTTGAGTTTAAAAATTATTTATAAGTTTTCAAATTTTAAATCCTGAAAAGGAAATTTAAGTGTTTTTTTTTCTAAAGTTATTGTAGACTTTTAAATTTTAAGATAAATAAAAATTCTTTTCAAGTTTCTGTACCGATCAATGGGCCTATACTTTTCATACTTTTTTTTCAGTAGTCATTCCTCAGGAAACTAGCCACTATAATGTTAAAAAGTTTCCTTTAGGAGCTCTTTAATGTTTGCTAGAGGAAAAGCTTGTTCAGTGGAAGTTAAATTTGTTTCTAATTCAAAAATCTTAGATGTTTATCTATGTAATAATGAACGATAAAATGTCAGCGACAAAAAAAAATTAAAAAGAATCGACACTCATTGTAATGTTGTGTAACAGCAATCAACAAATTGTATTTTTTAGGCAAAAAAAAAAGAACTAACCAACGATAGTTTTTATTGGAAGAATAAGTGGATCGCACTGGGTGACACCCATCCGAGTGACACCACTGTCTACTAGTATAATAAGTATAATAATTATAATCTTAGAATAATAGTATATTATATATAGTCTATATAGATCTAGAGTCTAGATCTACTTTTTTCTACTCATAAATTAGAGAATGATAGATCTAGATTCTAGAAACTAGAGTGCTAGAGTAGTAGGCTAGAGACACTAAGAGAGTAGAGGTGCTAGATCTACTTTTTTCTACTCATAAATTAGAGAATGATAGATCTAGATTCTAGAAACTAGAGTGCTAGAGTAGTAGGCTAGAGACAACTAAGAGACTAGAGGTGCGTATGGTATTCTTAAAATATTATTAAATATACTTATACTACTTATAGAGAGTGACAGTGAAGTTATACACTGTTAATCACTGATCTAGGTCTAGTAAATTATAGTTAGTAGGTATGACAAAATTTTTTTAAAAACAATTATTTTTTAATTTTTGCCAACATCAATTTATAGCATTTCATCTGGGTTTTCCAATGATGTATAAATTATTTTTGTAAGACATATGGTCATTAAATTTAAAATAGACATTATCATTATGACTCAGAGTAGTCAGAATCAGTTATCAGTCTGAGTCGTCTGAGAGTATAAGATAGACTCAGTATACTAATTAGGTATGACACAAAAAATTTTAAAAAACATTATTTTTTAATTTTCTTGTCACTTAAACTAGATCTAATACCATTTTAGCATATTCAAATTAATATAAATAGACTCAGGCCACTCTACATTTAGTGTTGGGTAGTGACAGTAGTGTATTTGTTTACCTTTTTTAATTAACGGTACTCTCATATTTAGACGCATGAACCGCGAGACATTAACTAGTTCAAACAGAATGATCTCCCTTGTCTAGATATAGAGAATATAAATCAGGGGTGGGCAAATTTCGACCCGTGGACCACATGCGGGCCGCCAGAATGTTTATGCAGCCCGCGGACACCTACAGAATTCATGTGTGTCCACAGATTAAACATATAAGAAATGCAAATATATTAAAATTAAATATTTATATTTATTAAATGTTATGAAGAACTGTGCTAAAAGTGTTAGGTTGGCTTGGAGCGAGATGGCAAGTGATGGAGCCCGTGCTTTGACTGAGAAAGAACAGTTGTTGATTTTTTAAAATAAATTAAAGAACTATATCCCAACCATAAACTCTACAAGGGAAAGTTTGCACAAAGCTGCATTGAATATCAAACTTGTTATTGACTTAATTATCTCAGTGATCAAACTTATCAGAGCGAGGGTGTCTTGGGAGACGCACTAACAGCAATATTTGCAAGAACAGGTTACCCTCGCATAATACTGAGCGATCAAGGCACTCAGTTTAAATCAATGAATTCGCACAGTTTTGCAAAACTCTGAATATTAAACAACCATTGATGCCCGTTTTCACCCCCAAACGAATGGGATGTGCGAACGCCTGAATTCAACGCTGAAAACAATGCTGAACAAAGTAGCACAGGACAAACCCAACAGACTGGGACAAGCTGATCAACCCCATACTGTTCGCCTACAGAGAAGTACCACACACAACAACGGGATTCTCACCATTCGAGATGCTCTATGGCTCACCTGTTAGGGGACCCATGTATCTGGACAGAGACTTTCTAGTTAATAGGAACATAGAACATGACGTAGTCACAGGATACGATCTTGTCATCAAAACAAGACAAAATATAATCAAAGCACGCGAAACTGTCCAAAAGCAAGCAAATAAAGAGAAACCAGAAGTATTGAGAAAACTTAATCAGGGGCGAAAGTAAGAACACTACAAGCTGGTGATAATGTCATGGTTCTGCTGCCTGACAAGAATAACCAGCTGTTTATAAAATGGCAGGGCTCGTTCCTAGTCACAAGGGTGATTTCGAAGGTAGACTACATCAGAGGCAGAGATAAAGTATTTCACATCAATATGCTGAAGCTGTACATGCCCAGACCATTTACCCTTTCAACGAACGCTAAGCAAGACACGCAAGACAGTTAGAGAGTCATGATGATAGAAAACAATAGAGGAACCAGATGAATTACCCATGTCCAGTTATTGAAAGTTCTGAAACTGTGAAAGATATAGACACATCACACCTCCAGTATCCAGTTAAACAAGATATTGATAAACTCAATGGGTGCCAATATTCGCAGACCAACCGGGTAGAACAACTGCCATAAAACACACTATCCAACTGACTGATAGGAAAACCCACAAGAGCTAAACCATATCAAGTTTCCGTACACCATAAAGAGATACTGAAAAACGAAATTGAAACGCTTTTGAAAATGGGAATAATAGATACATCCACATCTTCATACTCAGCTCCAGCAGTCCTAGTGAAACAAAAGGAAACAACCGGAAGATGCGTCTATGTGTAGACTACCGGAAACTAAACGCCATCACAGTGAAAGATACATACTCAATGCCTAACATAGAGAACATTATACCTAAACTTAGAAGTGCAAAATACTTCACTACTCTTGGCTTAGCCAGAGGTTATTGGCAAATTCCACTAGACGAAGATGATAAGCCACTCACAGCATTCACTACTCCATTTGGTTGTTACCAATGGAATTACATGAGCTTCGGGCTTAGTAACGCACCTGCGACCTTCAAACAGAATGATGGCAAAACTATTAGGGAAAAGACCAGATGTCATTTTCTATCTTGATGACATATGTGTCTTCCACAACACATTAGAAGAACACGTTGCTGGTCTGCAACAAGTATTCCAGATACTACACGACAACGGGCTTACAATAAAACCTAGTACGGTCAAAATTGCTAGAACAGACATTGAATTTCGAGGGCACAGAATACAGCAAAATACGTTCAGACCACTACAAGACAACATAAGCAAGATACTCAACTTAACAATACCTTCAACAAAGGAACAAGTCCGAAGCATCTTAGGTTTATGTAATTACTATAGACGGTTCCTTGCAAATTTCACAAGAATTACACAACCTCTAATTGAACTGACACAAAAAAAGGCATGCCAAACAAGATCACATGGAGCTCCAGACTACAGGAATGCCTGCAAAGCATTAAAAATGTCTTCTCAGACGACATAGTACTCCAGCTTCCAGACATCAGAAACCCTTTCTACTTGGCAACAGATGCATCCTCGACAGCAGTGGGAGGCACTTTAATGCAGAAGCGTGATGCAACGCTACGATCAGTCTAATACATTAGCAGAAAGCTGAACGCAGCAGAACAGAAATATTCCACGATTGAGCGTAAAGCTCTAGCTATGGTGTTCTGCATAACGAAACTATCCCGTTACTTGCTTGGGAAATCATTCATCATACTAACAGATTACGCATAGGGCCCCACAATGGTTAAGTCAGGTCCTGCTATTTACATATATATATCTATATTATAAAGTAGAATGTGAGGTGTGTGTATGTATGTTACTTATAGAAATAAAAACCGCTTGACCAATCTTGATAAAACTAGGCAGGAATGTTCCTTGGGTACTAACTTAGACCGTAGTGTATGTATTGTAGCCCTAAAAACAAATTTAAGACCCTCAAAAAAAAAAGTTGTCCGACTCTATTACAGCTATAGTATTTTATGGATCTAGGCAATGTCTACAATGTTGACATGAGAAAAGATCGAAAGGATTTAGACCTAGATCTAATTTAAGAAATACACTTCGCGCACATAGTTTTTTACTTTGACACATGAAAATACAAAAGAAGGTCTATTGATTTCATTATATAATAAAATTAACATTCAATTTTGTGTTTTAAAAGCATTTTTTACATAAATTAGTTCCTGATATCTGTGACAACAGATTTCCTGGCGAACATTCTTTCATTAGACATAACCAATTGGTTACACATTAACACATCTCTCTACTGAGTGTATTCCTAGGTCTAGGTCTAAAAACTCTTATTGAACTCTAAGATGATAAAACTTCTTTTCGCAAAGGTAGTTTTGTGCTTTAACACATAAACATACTAATTATCGTCCATTCATTTCATATTTTAATCAATTTAACATTCAAATTTGTTTTTCTAAAGCATTTTTAATACATTCGTTCGCTGTTCGCTAAAGTTGCGTAGCCGTGTTGAGATAGGCCTATGTGAGAAACCAGACATAATTGCAGGAACAGAAACTTGGCTACATCCTGAAATTTATAATGCAGAAATTTTCAATAGTAATTATGAAATTTTTAGAAAAGATAGGGCTTGATAATCATGGAGGAGTTCTTTTAGCAAATAAAAAAACACTCTTATAGCAGAAGAAAATTACCTTACCTAACTCAAAAAAACATAGAATCTACATTTTGTAAAATTAATACCACCTCAACATCCCTTATAATAGGCAGCATTTACAGACCACCAAATTCTAGTTTAGAATACATGCAGGAACTATGTAATCAGATTACTACACTTAAAGAGACAAATAAAAATGCAGTTTTTTGGATTATGGGTGACTTCAACCTACCTGATAATAATTGGAAAACACTAACCATAGATAAACACCAAAACCTTAAGGACATAAATGAGCTTTTCATAGAAACTATTACACAACCTAAGTTTAGATCAAATAATTAAAAAGCCAACTAGATTAAACAACACATTAGATCTCTTCTTAACCAACAGACCTGGATTAGTAGTTGATTATGATATTATCCCTGGTCTATCAGACCATGAGATCATAAAAATACACAGTCAGATAAAAGCAGTAGCCAATATACAAAAAAAAAAAGAAAAATCTTACTCTGGAATAAAAGTAACCTAACACAACTACACACCAAGCTGCATTAAAACTTTCAACAAACATTCTTATTAGAAAAAGACATTAACCAACCAGTCGATGACCTCTGGAATTTCATTAAAAATCATCTTAAAAGCATTATAGAAAATCATATACCAACTAAATACCACATCAAACAAAATAAATAAATGCTGGTTTAATAATAGACTAAAGAAGCTTTGTAAACAGAAGGAAAACCTATATAGAAAATTTAAAGCAACCAAGGCAGAAAGAGTTTACAAAAAGTATATAAAAATTAAACACACCTAACCCAAAAAGTAAGCAGACAGCTGCAGAGTGAATACATAAACAATGTAATATCTAAAGATAACAACAAAAACCTATGGTCATACATTAAGTCTAAAAAAATGGAAACAACAGGCATAGCGCCATTAAAAGATGAACATAACATAATACATAATGATAATGAAACTAAAGCAAACATCCTAAACAAATACTTTGCATCAGCATTCCTCAGCCCCAGGAGACAAAGACATAATTCTTAATTTGAACCAAGTAGACAACATAGAAGATTTAGTAGTACAAGAAAATGGAATTAAAAAACTATTAGCCAACACCAAACCAAATAAAGCGTCTGGACCTGATGGTATTCCAGCTAGATTACTCAAAGAACTAAGCAATGAGCTAGCCCCAGTGTTCAAAATACTCTTTCAAGCATCGTTAACCAGGGCAGAGTACCAAAGGACTGGAAAGAAGCTAATGTCACCCCCCTATTTAAAAAAGGAGAAAAATCTGATCCAGGAAACTACATACCAGTATCACTTACCAGCATCACATGTAAAATACTAGAACACATAATATGTAGCAATATCATAAACCACTTAGACAAACATAATGTCCTCACCCCATACCAACATGGCTTTAGGAAATATAGATCATGTGAAACACAACTAATAGGACTAATTGATGATTTTTCTAAAGGTTTAGATAATAGTGAACAAATAGATGCTATCTTACTAGATTTTTCCAAGGCTTTTGACAAAGTTCACCACCATAGTTTGCTTAAAAAATTAAAATATTTCGGCATTAACGGTCCACTGCATCAGTGGATTAAAGATTTTCTGATAGGGAGGAACAAACTGTAATAATAAATGGCTCTAAATCAACACCATAACAGTAAACTCAGGTGTACCTCAAGGAACAGTCTTGGGTCCACTACTATTTTTAATTTACATAAATGATTAACCAAATTGCATTAGTTCAAGAACAAAAGTCAGATTATTTGCAGACGATTGCATAATATATAGAACAATAAAAACAAAACAAGGACACAGATATTTTACAAAGAGAATTAGATGAATTACAGAAATGGGAATCATTTTGGAGCATGTCTTTTCCACCCAGAAAAATGTCAGTTGTTAAGAGTAACAAAAAAACTAAAACAAATTAATTCCACTTATTTTATTCATGGCAAACCAGTAACACAGACTAAAAACTCAAAATACCTAGGTGTTATAATAAATGAAAAACTGTCATGGAATCCACATATTGATGAAACTATAAAAAAAAATCCAACAAAGTATTAGGGTTTATTAAAAGAAATTTCTATAAATCAAATAAGAACATAAAACTAAAATGTTATTTAACCTTGGTTAGGCCAATAATAGAATATGCATCCACCGTGTGGGACCCCTCAACTCAAGAAAACATTAAGAAACTGGAACAAACACAAAATAGAGCAGTGAGATTCATAACAAACGAATATTCACATTTGACTAGGGTAACACCATTAGTAAAATCACTAAATTTAGAAAGCCTTCATTCATGAAAAAAGGTCACGCATGCGCAACACAGAATGAACTCTATAAAAGCCAATTTTTAACTCTAGATTAGTGTAGATTTAGATCTATGTCTACCTCAAGATCTACTTATACTGTAACACATGAACATACAAAATTAAGTCTATTCATCTCAAATTTTAATCAAATATATGTAGGCCTACACGCAAATGTTTTCATATGAACAAATGGATTTAAGCCTATTAGCTATTTTGATTTGAGAGCTTCATTCACACTATTTTTATATTGACACATTCGCTTTACTTATTACATTATTATTTCGTTTAATTGTTTACATAAACACTCTCATGACTATATCGACAGTAATGCGCAAATAAAGACCCGCGGGTCGCGGGTAACATATGTCTAGTATATATATATATATATATAATATATATATATATTATATATATATATATATATATATATATATATATATATACATATATATATATATACATATATATATATATATTATAAAATAGAATGTGAGGTGTATGTATGTATGTATGTATGTTACTTATAGAAATAAAAACCGCTTGACCAATCTTGATAATACTAGGCAGGAATGTTCCTTGGGTACTAACTTAGACCGTAGTGTATGTATTGTAGCCCTAAAACAAACTTAAGACCCTCAAAAAAAATAAAGTTGTCCGACTATTACAGCTATAGTATTTTATGGATCTAGGCCATGTCTACAATGTTGACATGAGAAAAGATCGAAAGGATTTAGACCTAGATCTAATTTAAGAAATACACTTAGCGCAAATAGTTGTTTTTTTTTCCAAACCTTCCGCAGGACAAAGGGGGAGGGAACGGGCAGGGATGGATAAATTTAAACGACAGTCCAGCGCGCAGGCAGCCATCCGTAGTTTGAATACTACTCTTGTTTTTTCGTGGGGTGACTATCCGCAGAAATAAGAGAGTGATCTTTCCTTTACTTCTTCTTCCCGTCCAAACTCTTTAGCGAAGAAGAGAATTATATATATATATAGATTGTTTTTTTTTTGGTATCTCGAACAAGGGAGAGAAATTTGACCTCACTGAAATGTCGGTATAAGCTAAGTTAGTTTTAATGTTTGATAATGTTTGTCATATATCAGTTTTAGAACCCCTGTAATATTTGGTGACTAGTAGTCACTGAACTATTCCGTGCAGTTAGCACGAGATTTTGCTTGGTCAAGTAACTGACCACGAGGTGGACACCTCAGTTGATTTTGGACTCTTGTAGAAAGAGGAGCTTAGCTAACTCCTCGAGTAGAAAGTATAAAGACTTAGTTATTATTATTGAGTTATTTCTTGTGGATATGTAATTTCTTAATGGCTGAAGTCGCCAATATCTTTTGTGATTATTTCATTCTTATTATGTGAATAAAATCCATGTCTGCTACCAGTATGTTTATTAATAATTCTAAATGTTGTCGTTGGAGAGTTTAGTATATAGTGTTCTTACGCACCTGCAAATCTAGTGCGTGTAAGAAAGTATTTAGTTAAGAAGAACATTATAGTAGTACCAGAAGAGGTATCTACAACACACAGAGACATTCGCGTCATCACGCCTACAACAAGAAACAGGCCGTGACAATGTTTTACATGTTTCGATGTTCCTTCAGAGTTTACTTCCTAGTCCAAACCTCACGACCATGCCCTTTATAGGTCGCCGCTATAAATTGTAATAAAAAATATATAACTATACAATCTTCTCTAGTTAAGTACCTCACTAAGAGAGTGTTTATTACTTCGCCCCGAGTGGGCGAGAGCTATGAGTTAGAATTCAGGTTTTTTCCTTCTTTTTTTTTCCCTACAGGAAATCAGGTAAGAAAGAATATTTTAAATATATACTAGCCTGACACACTGGCGGATCAGGGGGGGGGGGGGCGGTAGGGGCGATCGCTCCCCCCCCCCCACTCGGCCGACCCCCCCCCCCCCCGGTGTGGGGAGCGGGCGAATTTTATTATAGAATTCACACAATTTGTATACGAATTTATTACTTATGTTAAAAATATATACTAATTATTTATATTTCAACCTATTTTTAGATTATTTCGCCCCCCCCTCTAGTATGGTTGGCCGATTGGTGGGGTCGGGAGGATTCGATGGTATCAATCCCGCCCCCCCCCCCATACACTTTCGAGTGGGGGAGGGGGCGGTCCAATTTTGTAGAAATCACAGCTTGCTAATAGAATCAATTTAATATCTATATAATTAAAACTTGTTATTGTTTTTTTAACCGATCTTTTAATTATGTCGTTCCCTGTTTGCCGATTGGTGGTGGGGGGGGGGGCGAATACCTCTACTGCCCTTCCCATCTAAAACCTTTGAGTGGGGGGGGGCGGTCCGTTTTTATGGAGAAATCATAGTTTGTGAACAAAATTACTTGAATTAATATATAAATTTTATATTATGTCGCTTCCTTTCTGGTATTTTGGCCGATTCGGTGGGGTAAGGGGGGGTGATTGCATGTAATGCCCTCCCCACTCTAGCCCTCTGAGTGCTGGGGGGGGCGGTCCTATTTTTGTGGAGAATCATAGTTTGTGAACAAATTTAGTTAAATATCTATATTAAATAAACTACGTATTGATATGTGACCCATTGTATATTATGTCGTACCACAATCTAATCTCAAATTGTATCATTAGTAAATTTAAATGAAAAAGGGTTGTACCAGGTGGGAGGGGCGATACATGCAATCGCATTTCCCCCATCGGACAAATCAATACTTTTTCTTTTTGTATTATAGTTAAGAAATAAACAATTTAAAAAATCTGTCACTAATATAATTTATATATACTATAAATAAAATTCTTATATCGAGTCGCCCCACCCCTATTTTTTCATGCAAAAATTATTAAAGGAGCGAGGATTAATCGTTTTCACTCTACCGCCCTTCCCATTTTCAGACAGAGTTTATTTAATCTCTCATGAATTTATCATAATTATTTTAAGAAAGACTTTGCATTGGAAAAGTTAGAATTCAAACGAAATTTTTCAGTATAAGAGTCATGATTGAGATGAGTTATAAACTCTAATGATTTTTTTATACTCGCCTTTTACCAACCTTTACTAAATCTGATATTTTTCTAGTTAAATAAATTTAGGACTATAACTCACAATTTATACTTTAATTTTATTGAATACTATTTATTGAATAATAATTTTTTTTCGGCGGCGATCCTCAAAGCCAAAATCTAAATACGTAGGCTATCTTATCTTTTCAAGGAACAATTCGGTTTTATTTGCAATGTATTAACCTATAAATTCATATTAGAATAATTTTCAAGTATACCATTATTCAAAAGGTCCTTTTTTAATAGTATGAATAATGAGCTTCGAACTCCATTGATGAATAATGAGCTGTAGATGTCAGGAGAATACGTTTCTGCAGTGAAAAAAGAAGGAAACGCTTTTTTGGCGTCAGGGCTTCGCACCGAACTCCATTGATGAATAATGAGCTGTATAAGTCAGGAGAATGCCCTTCTGCAATGAAGAATGCAAGAAAACGCTTTTGGCGTCGGGGCTTCGCCCCGTACTCCATTGGTGAATAAAGTACTGTACTTGTCAGGAGAATGCGTTTCTGCAGTGAAGAATGCAAGAAAACGCTTTCGGCGTCTGGGCTTCGCCCCGAACTCCATTGGTGAATAAAGAGCTGTATGGGTTATTATATATATATATGTGTGTGTGTGCACTTTACGCACGTTTATGCATAGGGTTAGGGTTTACTGTGCGTTAGGGTTAGAGTTTGGAAAAAAATCGCCCCTCCCCCACTCCAAAGTTCTGGATCCGCTAGTGGCCTGACATTACCCGCGGCTGCGGGTCTAAGTTTGTGTTTACTAATCTAGTGGATTTGGTTTAGATGTATGTTAAACTTAGCTAATGATCCTTTCAAGTTTTTTCTCTTTGGCTACGAAAATAAAACTAGTTTTGCAAAAATGGGTTTACCCGAAGCCGATACATTCATATCTATTAAAAACGAAAAGAGCGATAGCTTTGTTAAATGAATGGGATTATAAAGTGAACAATTAAACGAAATATTTTTAGTACGCGAAACATGGACGAATATAAGGCCTATCTCAACTCGGCTTCGCAGCTTTCGTAAACGAATGTAGTCTATTAAAAATGCTTTAGAAAATCAAATTTGAATGTTAATTAGATCAAAATATGAAATGAATGTACTATAATTAGTATGTTCATGTGTTAAAGTATAAAACTATCTGTGTGAAGAGAAGTTTTATCATCTTAGAGTTGAATTAGAGTTTGAGATCTAGGGATGGAAAGATGTGTAGCATTACGGTAATGAAAGAATGTTCGTCAGGAAATCTGTAGTCACAGATATAACTAATGTATGTAAAAAATGGTTTTGAATCACAAATTTGAAGGTTAATTTTATTTTTTTAAATAAAATCAATGGATCTTCTTTTGTATTTTCATGTGTCAAAGTAAAAAACTATCTGCGCAAAGTGTATTTCTTTTCTCATGTCAACATTGTAAACATGGCCTAGATCCATAAAATACTATAGCTGTAATAGAGTTGGTCACAATAGATACACTACGGTCTAAGTTGGTTCCCAAGGAACATTTCTGCCAAGTTTTATCAAGATTGGTCAAGCGATTTTTATTTCTATACGGCGACATACATACATACATACATACGCCAAACATTCTTCTTTGTAGTATAGATATCTATACTATCTTCTATACTATAAAGGAAAACCATTTTCGCAAAACTAATTTTATTTTCGTAGCGAAAGAGAAATAACTTGAAAGGATCATTAGCTAAGTTTAACATACATCTAAATCCATTCCACTACATTAGTAAACACAAACTTAGACCCGCAGGCCGCGGGTAATGCCAGGCTAGTTTATATTATATATGTTTTATAGTGGTGGAAGCACTAATAACTTGGTACCGGATATGCTGCAAAAAAAGAAATGATAGGCAATGTAATTGGAGTTCAACCTGTAAATGATAGACTCTGTTCACTAAATTTGACAGGGAACATTTTCAACTTATAATTTATCAATGTTCGTGAAGATGCAGATGAAAACACAAAAGAAGCTTTCTACGATGGACTAGAGAGAATTTATGATGAGTCACCAATGCATGACATCAAAAAAGTCCTAGGAGATTTCTAAGCAAAAATTAAAAAGAACCAGCATTCAGACAAAAAATTTCCCCAAAAAAATTACTCGAAGAGTTCAGCAATAATGGTTTCGGGTCAGGAAAAGGA
Source organism: Biomphalaria sudanica (assembly GCA_036873155.1). Classification (NCBI taxonomy): domain Eukaryota; kingdom Metazoa; phylum Mollusca; class Gastropoda; family Planorbidae; genus Biomphalaria; species Biomphalaria sudanica. The sequence goes on along the minus strand of JAZGLO010006656.1, from coordinate 431,372 downwards.
ATGTCTATCAGGAGCACAAAATTTCAACATAAGAATATTCATAAGGTAATCTCGATCTCACCTGATGCCAACACTCAGAATCAAATAGATAATATATACTTATAGATAAGAGACATGGATCGGATATATTAGTGGTAAGAAGTTTCAGATTAACAGATGCTGACTCAGACCACCTACTAGTAAAAGCTAAACGTAGAAGAAGAATAAATACAATACACAATAACCATAGAAAAAGACCACTACAATATAATAGTCGAAATCTTTCAAAGGATCCCCTTTGTGACAGAGAATAACACTCCAAACACATTTAACAACATTGGAAAAGGACAAGGAAAATAATCACATAAGAGAACAATGGGAAAGGCTAAAGCATGCTATTAAAAGAATAGCTGGTTGGATTTAAACAGAACAACGAGAGAATCGGATGGTGTGATGACGTATGCTGTTCAATTATGAAGTGTTACAATCTTTGATGGACTAGTTTAAGACGGTACTAAGATGATGGATGGCTCTACTACCAGTGCTCCCTAAGGGAAATCACTCTTAGCTTTTCTTAGAAAAACAGATCTAGATCTAGGCCTAGCGCTAGTCTAGATTAAATACTCATTTGCACGGACTTCAAGAATACATTTTTTTTCTACACAGATTAGTCTGGTTAGAGAAGATCTAGATCTAACAAAATCTATATAGTATAGATCTATCTGATATATTGTCATGGGAGGAAATACTAATAGAGTGTCTGCGTGGCCTATAGGAGTATAGGGAGCTTAGATTGTATTTTTGTATAATAAATATAACATATAGATTTAGATGTAAGTGATCTAATTCTAAAAATCTGGTAAAAAAAAGGGGAGGGAAGAAACTGGCTTAAATTAAATAAAAGGTAACTATTTCAATGAATAATTTTAATTTTTAAAATTATTATTAGATCAAGAAAGATCTAGACCTAGATTTAGATCTGTCATTTACTTCATTTGTATCTATATATTTTAATAATTTAATACATCTGAGCAAATGTTTATTTTATATATAATATACTAATAAGTAATATATAAATAATATAATATTATTAGTATTATTTATAGATCTATCTAGATTATTCTATCTAGATCGAGTCATTAATTTATTGATATAATTATAATAATTAATTTATAATTATAATCAGTATAATCTATTTCTATCACTATCTCTAGTCTAGACCTAATGGGAATACTAATCTAGAATCTAGATTTAGACTCTGTTACATAGGAATTGGAATTTTCAATAGTAATAGTGATAATGAAATTTTTAGAAAAGATATTAATTATTATGGCAGATAACCATGGAGGAGTTATTTTAGCAGTAAAAATAAACACTCTTATTACAGAAGAAATTACCTAACGTAACTAAAAAAAAATATAGAATCAACATTTTGTAAAAGCAACACTGCCTCAACATCCCTAATAATAGGCAGTATTTACAGACCACCTAATTCTAGTTTAGAGTACATGCAAGAACTGTGTAATCAGTTAAATACAATTTAAAAAAAAAACAAGGTTACAAAAGACAGTTTGCGTGGAAACACAAACTCAAAATCGGCCCCCGAAGTGGTCCACCCAGGTTTCAATATTTTCAGAAAGAACATCCGAATGAAATTATATCAAAGACAAATGAGAGATAAGAATGGAGAAAGAAGGTTAACAGATCTTGTGTAGTGCCCCAATGGTCCCGCAGATCAAATCATAGGTCAAAGTGAATGTAAAGTTAGATGTGAACCTGGCCTAACTAGTTCCCCTTTCAGACCTTGTGGTCTATAAAGGCAGATGATGTAAAGGTCATCTGATTCTGTGGCCTACGTTAACGAGGGTGTCATGTAGCCAGCACATGACCAACCGCCTTTACTTTTCCCCAACTAATGTCAGGTACCCATTAGAGCTGAGTGGACTCAGAGGCGCCCAAAGATTCCGAAGTTGGAAATCCCAGTCTTCACCAGGATTTGAACCCGGTACCCCCGGTTCAGAAGCCAAGTGCTTTACCGCTCAGCCACAGCGCCTCCCCTGGCCTAACTGATGTCTTAAAATTGATCTAATTGTTTTGAAAAGCCTCAATCTCTTATTCGAATCCTCAAAAAAAAAACAACACATTTCCGCAATAAAAAAAAAGAACAGGAAAATGAAGTTTACAAGATTACTATTCGTTTTAAATTAGGTCTAACTTATAATGCATACTAATTAGCTTTTTCTCTTTAAAAAACTGCTTGCATAACTGATTTTAAAAATTAGATTTTTTGCTTTCATAAAAAAAAAAAGTAGCCGTTGCATCAGAACTTTGAATGGTCTAAAATATTGTGATGTCGGATTTTCAATATCTTTTCTAGTTTACGAGATCTAAACGTTACAGACGGACAGACATTTCGCACAAAACTAATAGCGTCTTTTCCCCTTTCGGGGGCCACTAAAAAAAAAAGAAAACTGCAGTTTTTTGGATTATGGGTTATTTCAACCTATCTGATATAAATTGGAAAACACTAACCATAGATAAACACCAAAACCTTAAGGTCATACATAAGCTTTTCATAGAAACTTTACACAACCTAATTTTAGATCAAATCACTAAAAAACCAACTAGATTAAACAACACATTAGATCTCTTCTTAACCAACAGACCTGCATTACTAGTAGATTATAATATTATCCCTGGTCTATCAGACCATGATATCATTAAAATACACAGTCAGATAAAAGCAGTAGCCAATACAAAACCGAAAAGAACATAAAACTAAAATGTTATTTAACCTTGGTTAGGCCAGTTATAGAATATGCATCCTCTGTTTGGCACCCCTCAACTCAAGAAAACATTAAGAAACTGGAACAGACACAAATTAGAGCAGTGAGATTCATAACAAACGAATATTCACATTTGGCTAGAGTAACACGTTTAGTAAAATCACTAAATTTAGAAAGCCTTCAGGACAGAAGACTCAAAAGTAAACTAGCAATTATACATAAAACACTGAACCATAATACAAAAACAAAATTTAATAAAATACCCTGAAAGACACAAAGATAAAGGCACATTTCTTGTTTCATATGCGAGAACAAATTTGTACAAAAGCTCCTTCTTCCTTAGCGCTATTAGAGCATGGAATGGGTTGCCTGAGCTAGCCAGGAAAACCAGTGACTTGGCAGAATTTAAGTCATTGGTTAATATGCATAACTAAATGCACGACACATAGGACGTAATCATCTTCTTTTTTGAAGTAACGTCTGCATAAAGTATAAGATAAGATATAAGGATTCCCGGTCATTTTATCCCCGGTCACTTCATCCCCGGTCATTTCATTTCCTTGTCACTTTATCCCCGGTCATTTCATCCCCTGATATTTTCATCATCTGATCATTTTTATCTAACAAATTGTAATTTTAAAAATCATAAAATGAGCAATATTTAATGTATTCTTTTTTATTAAATGACAAAATCGTAACACGTTAATGTTTAATAGGAATTAAAGCAAAACTTATACAGGCGACATGATATCTTGTGGATGGGTGAACTCCACCTTTATTAGAAAAAAATAAAACCTTATTTCAAGGCTGAAAATGACGCGCCCATTTTCAAGAAAGAGCGATTGAAAAATAAAATAAAATGAAACATGGTCGTACTTTCAGCACACCTCAGCCTTTGGTGATAAGTTATCAGCAGCACAGTCATACTTATTGTAATTGCACTTCTATCTCTCAAAAGATTTCCACTACTTGCACCACACCTTGGCCTTTGATGATAAGTTATCAGCGGCATGGTCATAATTATTGTAATCGCACTTCTATCTCTCTAAAGATTTCCACTACTTGCACCACACCTTGGCCTTTGATGATAAGTTATCAGCGGCATGGTCAAAATTATTGAAATCACACTTCAATCTCTCAAAAGATTTCCACTACTTGTACCACACCTTGGCCTTTGATTAGGATAATATTATAATATTACATCCCCCAGCCCTATAGCTAAGTACACACCCAGATTTACAATATAATATAAGATTTCTCATTAAGAATACAAAGTGAAGAGGAAACACTCTAAGCGCATTAGTAACATGTCATTAAATGTCAAAAAGCATTCTACATAATCATATTTATATATAAAATATTTAATTGGGGATGAAATGACCGGGGATGAAATGACCGATCACATAAGATAAGATAATAACAAATATACAATGCTAGATCAAGTCTACTTTTAGATTCCAGATCTAGCATCATCATAATTATATATGATGATTGATTGTTAATTAATATACAAGCTTTAGATCAATATACTTTATTATAATATTGTGGCAGCAGTTTATTAAGCTTGATGGTAGAATGTTTATTTCAGATCTTTAGTTTTAACAGAAATGAGTGTCATATTCTGTTGATCCTTTGTTCTTTGTAGATATCTAGAGATAAGTGTTTTCCAACCTTTTCTTTAACGGAGAATTAAGCAGAATCCTTTGCTTGTTTTTTTAGGTTGGATCATTTCCCATTTGTTTAATTAAAAAATAATAAGAGTTTACCCATATTCTAAATTTATTATTTTAAAAAAATTATTTAAAAGTACAAAACTATAATAAAATATACAGACCTTAGCATCAGAAAAATAAAGGTCTAATGACTTGATGGTATTTTGTTAAAGTAGATATTAATTTTTGTTTGTTTGTTGATCATATGCTCAATTGTACTATTTGGTGGGGCATCAAGCAACTTGTTTCTAGATTTATACTTGACTGTTGCAACAAAATAACTAAAATCCTGATTCTCACAAATAGGTTGTAGTAATTTTTTTTAAATATTAAAGCACTCTTCAGATAATCTTGACCAGAAATTAAATAACAGTTGATATTTGTATCCTTGTTTCAAATAAGAGTCAGAATCTATATAAATTCAGACTTCATAATGATTTTGTTATAGCTTTTTTTTTCTTTGACGAGAAGATCTAATAAAATCAATTTTTCGTTTCCATATTGTTATAATTCTGTCTTGCAGTGGGTCTATCGCTGGGTGCCAATGCACTAGAAAGAACACTAATTGAATGGATGATGAAAGGCGTAAGAGAACTGTGTGTTATTAAGGATGATTGTTGATAGTCCTTGCCATTGTAGTTGTTGATAGCTGTCTGAATTCGACAGATTACGCTGGAGATGTCTGGCATTCTTGTACTGGTGTATTCGATGTAATTAACTAACAAGTAACAAGACCTACTGTCATGTATCATTGTCAAATATTTTATTTAATTATTGAATAATAAACTTAGTTCAAGGTTATAGTTCAAGTCTGGAAATTCCTATGACGTTATGACATCTGTCACTCAAACCAAAGACGCACTTGTCACGTGATAGAAAGCTATGATTTGATTGGTTTAGCCTCTTCTTCCGAAACAAGAACGAGGTAGTAGAAGGGTGGGAAAGTCAGTGGTGAATTGAATCTGATAGAGGCAAGATGTATATTATTCTCGAGTTAGAATTACTAGAGAACAGTTTTGTACTTATACTAAATCTAGTAGTGTATTTAAATATTTCATATTCTTGATACAGTTCACTTTGTAAATGCTGTATTATATGTTCCTGTTTTCAAGTTAAGAATTAAAGTTTCTGTGTTTGAATCAAATGGATCTTCTTCATTGAATTTAACAGTTAACATTTAGATCTAGACATTATATAGAATCCCTGGCACGTCACAGTAACTCATCTTATCAGCTGACATCTTCAAGTAAGGCTTAACTCATCTTATCAGCTGACATCTTCAAGTAAGGCTTAACTCATCTTATCAGCTGACATCTTCAAGTACAAATAAACCTGTTATATGTTCAGGCATCTATAGCTGTGACACCTAAACATGAAATAAGTAGAAAAAGACTAAGTCCAAACTGTTATACAAGAACAGCTTACATTTAATATTGAAAAGGCCAGGGTGGAGTCTGTCTATAATATAACGTTATCCTTATAAAATCCTAACACATTGGTTAGGCCAATAATAGAATATGCATCCCCCTCAACTCAAGATAACATTAAGAAACTGGAACAGACACAAAATAGAGCAGTGAGATTCATATCAAACGAATATTCACACTTAACCAGAGTAACACTTTAGTAAAATCACTAAATTTAGAAAGCCTTGAAGACAGAAGACTCAAAAGTAAAGTAGCAACTATACATAAAACACTGAACCATAATCTTCAAATACAAAAACAAAATTTAATAAAATACTCTGAAAGACACAAAGATAAAGACACATTCCTCGTCCCATAGGCTAGGACAAATTTGTACAAATACTCCTTCTTCCTTAGTGCTATTAGAGCATTGAATGGGTTGCCTAAGCTAGCCAGGAAAACCAGTGACTTGGCAGAATTTAAGTCATTGGTTAATATGCATGACGCGTAGGACCTAATCATCTTCTTTTTTAAAGTAACATCTGTATTATATAAGATAAGATAACACCAACTGACTATATTTACATAAATAATCTATAACCCAACTAAGTCGTGACATCACTAAATGTCGCGTTCAAAGTCTGTTAACTATGTTGCGTGTCTATACAAACAAATAATACAAACTGTCTCCAAATTTAATGTGCATTGTCATTGTACCCTTGGCATTGAGCTGCCTTCATTAGATTCATTACTATATACTTAGGAATAATTCATGTGTAGGCCTACTAGTTAATTGTGCCAATAATTCATGGAACACCTATACAAGCCTTGCAGAACACTAGTGTTACTCGGAACACTGTTTGGGAAATACTAGTCTAGGCTATTAGTCTCATGAAAGGTTTAACTTGATGATTAGGCCATATTGTTGCATTGAACTAGATTATCACTAGATCTTTGTAAGTATATCAGTCAACTCTTTAAAGTATTTATGTTTTGACAGCATTAATCACTGGTCTGATTAAACTTTAAGTATAAATACATTTTTTGTTTGTTTTAAGAAAATGTATATTTGTTATAGAATTAAAGGAGAATGCATGCCCTTTTATATAGAATAAAAGCAAAATTTGTTTTTAGTATTAATTTTATGATAATTAAAAATGAAAACTTACCAACTGTGGACAAATCTCTAAAAACTCCATGTATGTATATAAAGCAAAGAGAAACTATTCAAGATAAAAAGTAAAAGTAAAGTTTCCCTTTTAGTTAAAAGCATACATGGAAAAAAAATGATGCCAGTACTGATCAACCAACTATGACTGGTTTGACTCAATGTTGGTAGCATCATTACAGAAACAAAGAGTTAATATAGGGTTAGAGTTAGTAAAAAATTATTTTCTTTTTTTTTTGTTGTATTTTTGGCTTGATAATAGGCAATTTATTGGAATAATTGTATTTTTTTTTTATAGATAATGTCATTAAGCTCATCATTTTCAAGATCTGAAGGACGCCCAAAGCTGAAAAATACTAATATGAAATGGTATACAGGCTTAATTAAACGGTAAAGGAGAAAATAAAAATAATTGAAATGGATGTGATAAATGTTGTTAAATTTAGACTGATGTATTCAAAAGAATTTGAACATGGGCCTCCTTGAAAAGTCAAACAGAAATAAAAAACATGCGAGCTCTAATTCTACATTCAGGATGCTATGTTAATCTCTAATAAAAAAATAATTATATTAATTAAAAAGAAAATACTATTCTTAACATAATAACACAGACCTATTTAATACTTACATGAACACTTAGAATCTGTGAGAGTGATTTTAACATATTGATGAAACTATAAAAAAATCCAACAAAGCATTAGGGTTTATTAAAAGAAATTTCTATAAATCAAATAAGAACATAAAACTAAAATGTTATTTAACCTTGGTTAGGCCAATAATAGAATATGCATCCACCGTGTGGGACCCTCAACTCAAGAAAACATTAAGAAACTGGAACAAACACAAAATAGAGCAGTGAGATTCATAACAAACGAATATTCACATTTGACTAGAGTAACACCATTAGTAAAATCACTAAATTTAGAAAGCCTTCAGGACAGAAGACTCAAAAGTAAAGTAGCAATTATACATAAAACACTGAACCATAATCTTCAAATACAAAAACAAAATTTAATAAAATACTCTGAAAGACACAAAAATAAAGGCACATTCCTCGTCCCATATGCTAGGACAAATTTGTACAAATACTCCTTCTTCCCTAGTGCTATTAGAGCATGGAATGGGTTGCCTGAGCTAGCCAGAAAAACCAGTGACTTGGCAGAATTTAAGTCATTGGTTAATATGCATGACTAAATGCATGACGCGTAGGACGTAATCATCTTCTTTTTTGAAGTAACGTCTGTATTATATAAGATAAGATAAGATAATGTGAGATGGTATCACTAGAGCTGTAAAAAAAAGATGTTCATAGATTCTTTATTCATAAGAAACCCCCTAATCCAATAATGTTTGTGATACTGAATAGGGTGTTCATATGTGGTTACCATTGGTGGTTCACTATGCTAGCTTTATAAATAGTTCACTTCTAAACCTTAAGATCTGTGAGGTAGATTAAGTTAATATCATTGCCTATGTCAAACAGCTCACTCAGCTTTTCTCTTAAGAGATGGATTAAATGTTGTTTTAAATCCTTAAATAAAATTTACATATACTTCTGTCACTACAAGGACTTAAACACAATTTATAATTATATTCTAATTAGGTAATTAGTTCAATGTCTTGTCCTTTTGCCTTTGTTGCATATTAAATTGTAAAAAAAATATATTTCTGACAGACCATGTGACAGAAGCTCTGAGGATGTCAGTCAGGCATTTTTTCACTTGAAAGAGCTAAGTGTGATGAAAAAGTTTCACTGTAATCTACTACAACAAATGTGTTGTTATGTTCATTATGACAAACTAGAGGAAAATATACTAGGTACATTCACAGTTATTTTAGTAATCAGTATTTTAATTTATTTGTTGTAAGATTTGTCTTTATTTGTTAAATAAAAAAAAATTATCAATAATAAAATATTTACATTTATTTATTTATATTTACATTTTATTGCATTTTTTTTTGTAAACTTTATGCTAATGATGTAGAGCTCTTAATAAGATCATTGGTTATTAACCTGATCTCCAGAAACTATGAGACTAGTTTGCATCAATCTCTTTCAAGATCTTCTTCCTTAATTTTTCACATGATGTAATTTCAGTGAATCACAGTCACTTAATGCCTGACACTTTATGCCCTGGTCTTTTAATCCCTGAAATTTCACTATAAAATGATGAAATCAAGAATTTAATTGAATTAAAAAAATATTCTTATTTATACATACATAATAGTAAGTCAGTATTGCTTATTTCATAATTTTACTATTTTCAGCTATCACTTAAATAATCTGCAGCAATTTAGTGCCCTGCGGAAATCTCTTCAGTTTTCAGCAACAACTAGCTCATTTTCTGCTGCATTCATTCTTGTCTTGTGCTAACAAAACTTATATATTAAGTTAATGTGTTACAATCATATTGATTGTGTCCTATATGCATTTAGGCATTCAAGTGTTCTATGATGTAGTAAACACATGTAAGACATTTAGTATACCATATAATAATCTTGCTGCAATCTTTGACAGTAATTGAGCAAGGAGAACATGGAACAAACTGGTACACTGTTTTGTCAGGCAGTTTAACAGTTTATTTTCAGGATACTAATGGACAAAAAGTAAGTTTAACATCAAATTTTTTAAAAAGGATATAATTGGTTGTCATTATCAATAAATCAATTTTTTGTTCATTTTATGAATTGAAAATATTTTGTAGTTTGCAAAATCAAGGTCTTTAAGATAAAATTAGAATAATCTTTAATTACAAATAGGTTATATATTTAACTTAAATCAAAGTAAATATATTAAGTTTTACAATTTTACATTCTGACAAACCTTGATACTATCCATTTTATAAAAATCAAAAAGGAATTACAAGTGTGTTTTTCTTTATTAATTATCTGCATCAAGTCAGAGTTGTATTTGATTATCAACAAACACTAAATTTTTATTTAATTTTAAATTTTTCGTAGCTTTTATGCATATATTCTACTATTTTATTTTATCAACACTTTTCATAAGTTAAAATCAAGAACTAAAGGGAGCTGAATTTTAAACCCATTGATGGGGTAATAGATTGAACTCTAAACTTTTTTTTTCATATTTTCAGGCAAATCATCCTCTATGTACTTTGACCCCAGGGTCATCATTTGGTGAGGGAATATTAACCCAAGATCCCCATCAAGTTACAGTGGTGACAAGTTCAGTGGTGGAATTATTATGGTTGGAACTAAACGATCTTTTAGTTCTGTGGGAGGTAAAGATTGTCTTCAAATTCTCAAATAATTTGTTGTGAAATAATTTAAATTGTTTGATAAAATATGGAGTTGTATATTATTCTTTGATTGTTAGAAGATAATGTGCTATTACTTTTTTAATATAATTGAATCTTTTTGATTAAAAAGTTGGCATTTATTTTAAATCAGAATGTCATTGAGAAGATAAATTCAAAGAAGTTAACAACTAACATATATAAATTATATAATTACTAGTTGGTCAGGGATCACCAGGGGGGGGGGTGCTAGGGTGCATACTGCCCCTGGTGAAACCCATCTGAAGTAACACTCAAAACAAACTTCTTTTTATAAAGATGTGATGGTAGCTAGATTTTTTAAAAAAATTCAGACTGTCATCCATATTACATGCAAAATGTTAAACTAGGCCATACCTTTTATTTTTATTGCAAATTTATGGGCCACAGTTCATTTATAAAACGTTTGTGTTAAATTTCAGAGAAACAAAGATCTGATGGAAATGGCAATTACTGCCTTAATTTATCTCCCTAGTCTTAGTGGTAGGTATCTAAGTAACCTTATCATTTATTTGAAACTCTCAAGACCTTCAATCTTTTTGTTTTTACATTCAATATTTAAATACTTTTTTTTTATCACCAATAGATGCAATTTAGGAATATTGCTTTTCAACTTAACTAAGAAAGATTATACATAATAATACCAGCATTTTTGAGTTTTTTTCTTTAAAATGTACTGTTTTTGTTATACATTGTTTACCTATATATATATATATTAACTGTGACCAATGCTTCACAATGTTGAAAAAGTATATATTGAATATTTCCCAAATTCAATATTTATTAACACACCCCTCAATATATATAGCACCCCCCCCCCCCCCCATTTTAAAAAACATTTTTTTTCATCCAATAATTGATTTTGTATTTTCAAACATTTTGCAGAGATGCCTACAAGTACATAATATCTTGCATATTTTGTACACAAATGGACACGAAAATGTATGGTTTTTCATCTAAAAATAGGCATTTCCTAAGCAAAAGCAAACAAAAATAAATAAGTAAATAAAAAAAAGCTGTTAATCAAATTTTCAAATCACATTTGTAGATCAGTGCTTTAATGCTTGGAAATGGAGTTTTCTTATTAGAAAGTATTGTTGTGTTGATTTTTTACTGCACGCTAGCACGCGTAGATTTAAAATATTTAGGACATCTTGCTGATCTAAATAAAGCAGAGTTCCTTCTATGTCAGTTTCTTTCAGGCACCATGAATATCCGTAAATCTTGATTTAGAATTTACAGCCATATAGAATAATATAAATCTAGTAGATTCTAGATGTTTCCAGGTGTGTAGGCCTACTAGATTTAACTCAAGATCTAAAACTAATTCTATATTTTGACTAGGTCTAGTAGCTCTAGTGTTGGATCTACATCTGTAACTACTCAAAAGCAGCAATTTCTGACATCTTATAAAGAGATTAATTTTTGATCTCCATTTCTTATCCTTTATGGAACTTAAAATAAAAAAGGGGCAAAATTGGCTTTTCTAACTTTATAAAGATCTAATATTTCACATTTAGGACAGTACAAACTGCCTCTAGATCTAGATTTGATTTTTGTAAACCACAAAATTCAGAAAAAGAGTTTTTTAGAGATGAAACTGCAATGAGAAGGGCAGAGGTTTTATTGGCAGAAGTGGTGCCTCATCATAATCTCTCTCTCTTGGCATGACAAAAGAAATAAAACAGATGTTCCTTGATTCTAAAATTGCAGAAAGTATCTTCTGTGGCAAATCTAAAGCTATATAGACACTATAACTTTAGTTGCTAGTAACTGAGCTAGGTTCTGTTACTTATAAAAGTCTAAATTCAGAGGATGAAATCAGGGACATTAAAGGCTGAGAATGTTTACAAAAGAAAAACTTTTTCTTATGCAGAAAAAAAATTAATTAATTCTTGATTCTTTTCGCTTGCCTTCAACACATCTGTTTTCTGAAACAACTTCAAATAGCTTTATTTTATAACAGCTTGGGAGTTTATCTATATTTGCAATATTTTTTAAAGTAAAGTCTGTGTTTTATAAGATAAGATACAATATTCAGCTAACTCAATAGCATAGCTTCTGTATTAGAAACAAGATCAATGACTTATTAGGATTATCTGTCTGAGAAAAAGCTTTATTTATTTTAAAGTATCAAATGTAGAGGATGCCAAAGCTTAAATTGCTGATTCTGCAAAGAATTTTAATGTTATGAAAGAAGTAAATCTTAAATTTTTCAAAATATGTTAAAATATTTCCACTGTAATGACTCAATAGTAAGATTTGTAGAGGTTTGGAATAATTGGGGATCTCCTTAGGACACGATGGTACATTAACAACTTAGAATGGAAATAACTTAGAGACAGACTAACAGAAGAGAGAATGCTTAAAAAGAGAACATATTTTCTTTAGCTGACAAAATGGACTGCGCCCTTCTTGTTGTAATAATTTATATATTATTTGAACAAGGCATTATATATCTGTTATTTTCTGGTAAGAGTTAAATACTTAGAAGTTGCAACTACAAAATTTCAAGTCAGCAGACCTTCTTAACAGTAACAACACCTCCTCAACACAGGGTACCTTGTAAAGAAATTGCTTATAAACAAAGCTACTTTTATAAAATTAGATGTCACTGATCCAGCCAAGCAAACTATACCATCAGGTTTAAGTCTACATTTAGTTCTAACAAAAGTTCACATTCTGATTGAATTTTCTGTTGATTCTATCATGGAATCAGGAATAAAACACTAGAGGCATTATGATTGTAAAATCATTGTCAATTGACAAGATTGGCAACATTATATTATATTCTAGAGAATTCAATGACAAAGACTAAATTGTTAATATGTTGAATAATGTACAGAATGTCTTATATACCCGTAACTTTATGCTGTATTAATTTTTAAGATTGCTGCATTTCGTGTATGTTATAGTCTTTCAGAAGTATATTTCTTTTTATTGAGGAAAATAACATATACACCTCAAATTACACATTTCCATGTCTGTGAATACACATTTCAATCTTGCCTTGTAGGCAACTCAGCATTTTGGCTAGTCAATTCTAGTATTCCCTTTAGAAAAAAATACAAACTCCACTTTCCAAAATTTAGTCCACACACACACACACAGAGAACATTGTGTGGAACTGTCTGAGAGGAATGACTACATTCTTACCTAATAAATTCTCTATTTTACAATGTTGAAAGCTTTATATGGCTCTGTACTAAATATCATTTGACACAATTTTGATTTACTAGATGAAATGAAAAAAATTCAAGCAGGAAAAGATATTGAACAAGAATTAACTCCAAATCTTGCTGCTCCAGTTTCTATGGTAAAATTTTACTTTAAACCTTTGTAAGTTATATTAACTTTTTATAAACACTGAACTGTTTTCCCATCCATTTTTTTTGTTTTGTAGGAACCATCATCTAAAATATCACATGCTGCTTGGGTGTTGAGAACCATTTTGGTATTGAAATATTCCCATATGATCAGAGATAGAAAGTATCACCTTCGTGTTTACAAAAGATGTATGGTGGGATCTGAAATGGTACAATCAAACTTTTTTAAACCAATCAATATTTGCTTTGTTCTGCTGGGATTTGTCTACTTTAAAATATGTTTTATTAACATTATGAACAGTGTATTAGAAATAGTTTAATAATGCTTTTTATGCTTTGCATTTTTAGGTGGACTGGCTGATGAATATGTTTCCCAAAGTTGATTCTAGAGAGTTAGCTGTGGGAATGTTTCAGGCTTTACTGGAAGAAGGAGTCTTAATGCATGGTTTGTATTTTGTTTTATGCTCTTCAAAAATACAAAGCATTTTTTATACTCATTTTGTTTTAAAGTAAGAGAAAAGCTGAAAAGAAAAAAATAATTCTTTTCACAGTTTGCAAGCAGCATCCTTTCTTAGATAAATATCTGTTCTATCGCTTTCTGGAAGATGAAGAAAATTTGACTTGTACACCAACTGAACTGGACATTAAGTCAGCACATGATGATATAAATGATGTTATCAATTTACTGGCACAAATAAGTCCTGATGCCACAATGAGAATGATTTTAAGAAAAATGTAAGTCATTATGTACATACATTTGAAGCTTTGGTCCATTTTATGAAAACATTTTTTGCTGCTAAAGGTCATTCAGGCTTTTTTGTGACAACCAACTAACTAACCATTGGAACTTATCATCAAAAATTATGTTTTGGGAGCTCAAAACATGTTGGATAAGCCTATTACTATTAGCCTCTAACCAGATTAGAACTTATCCTCAGTATTTCATTTATCATCATTTCTCAGAGAGGTTTTATGTATTTTTCTTTTAAAATAGGTGATCATAATTGACCATTCAAATAATGTGTTGACTTTTTTTTAAAAGTCTTTTTTTAATTATTAAAAATGACTGCTTCTTAAAGTTTCTTGAAAGGGATACATTTTATATTCTAATTAACAATCAGAATTTTAATTTATCTGTTTTCTTTTAATGAATACCTAATGTGTTGTAGATATTACAGTGATATGGCTCAGAAAACATTTTTAAACATTGATCCATTTAGGCCCGATGAGCGAACACAAGATGAAATAGACATTATATATGAAGAATTAATTCAGATCAAACCATTGCAACACTTGTCTTATACAGTTAAAAGAGAGCTAGCAGGTTGCATTATGTTTGAGGCTCATGCTAAAGCAGGCACTGTTTGTAAGTACAGTTCTATATTAATATCAATATTTTCTGTGATCAATCTTAATCTTAAAACTTCCAGACAATGCCTAATTATTTGAAACTATATATTGAAGTACCAAACATATATGATGCTTTTAATTATTTATTTTATTGCTGCAGTGTTTAATCAAGGAGATGAAGGACGCTCATGGTACATTATATTGAAAGGATCAGTTAATGTTTCTATTTATGGAAAAGTAAGCCATGTCAAAACTATTTTTTCTATTCACAAATAAGCTGCAGCAGAATAAATACTTTGGTTGTCTGAATTGAAATTGGTGTAGTTTTTATTTAACAAGACACGTGCTACATTCTCCATAATTAGCTTTTTTTAAACATCTAGATCTAGATTGAAACCAGGTTTTCTTATTTTTAAATTTTTGAACCCGCCAGTCCTATTTATGGGTCTGCACGTTAAAAAAAATCCACCCCCTGCCAGCTCAATATATAGGTCTTGCGCACCTTAGCTTAAACCTACAGTTGGTAATTAAAAATACAAAGAAAAAAAAATGTCTCATAGAACTATTCGACATATGGTAAATGAGAGTAATAGCGGTGCCCATGAGTTTTGTATTTTTTTAAAATGGTAAATGAAAAGACACGCTATTGATTCAGGTAATCATAATGCAAAAAAATAAACTTTGCATGAAGCAGTGAACTATATCCTCAATGATTCTGAGAAATGAACTAGATCTGGAAAATGAAAATGGAGATTGACTCAACGATCATCTAGATCTAGATCGTGAGGAAATCAGTATAGTTACAGTAAATAAAGACACAAGATCTAAATCTGTACTAGCACTAGGGAAGACTGGCATACCAAGAAAGAATTTAGGAGATACAGATACTACAATATTTCTCTCAAAATAAAATTGTTCATTTAAAAGTTTTAATACCAGTAGTTTGTTTTTGTGCATGCATGTGTAAAGGGGAATAGGAAATAAAGGGCAAAGAAAGATAAAGAAAGAGAAGGGTATCTCTAAGAGAATTTTGGTTTGCTTATCAGTTTTGGTTCTAGCTATTAACATGCATTGTAAAGCATAAGCATTCTAATGTCTCTTCTACATTTTTTATTGGATGGGTTCCTTTCAATTCTTATTGTAAGTCCTAAATATATATATATATTTAAATATTTTTAATTTGAAACCATTTTTGGTGATACAGTATAAGGTCTTTGTTTGTTAAAGGGAGTTGTTTGTGTTCTTGGAGAAACTGATGACTTTGGTAAACTGGCCTTGATGAATGATGCACCTAGGTAAAGAAATAGCAATTAATAGTAACAGTTTTTCTTTGATCCTAGATTTCTTTTTTTTTTTGCGTAGTGTAAAATTATTTACAAATAACTTTATAATTACAATATTTTTTTACATTGAAATTATATTTTGTTATGAATTTTTTTGCCCATCAACCATGCAAAAGTAATCATTTTTGTTAAAAATTAAAATGTTTTTAAAATGAAAAATAATAATTCTAGAAAAAAATAATGGTTATAGAAAACATATAAACTTTCTAGAAAACCTAATAGTTTTATTAAACATTAAAATTCTACAGAATTAAAAAATAATTATTAAATGAAACAGATTTAGATAATTGAGGAGCATACAGTTTAAAATCAGTGTAATAAAAATATTCAAATAATAGTTCTTTTCTGTTTCAAAATAGAGCTGCCACAATTACTTTAGCAGAAGATAACTGTCACTTTCTTAGAGTTGACAAAGATGATTTTAACAGAATTCTAAGGGTAAGTGCAACTACAAACTACTGTATAACAATGTAACTTTATCATCTTACTTGCCTACACTTTTCTCTGTGTCCTAAACAGGATGTGGAAGCCAATACAGTACGTCTCAAAGAGCATGGTCAAGATGTGTTAGTCTTAGAGAAAATTCCAGTGGCAGTTGATTTAAATGGTTCATTTCATTCAGATCACAAGTAAGGTTTTGTGCTGTACAATGAATATTTAGTAATTGAACTGTAGGAGTAGGGTTAAATAATGTTTTTGATGTTGACATTTTCTTGTTTCCATATACTATTGTCTATAAAATGTTACATTTTATACAAAAGTTCAGTAAAAATGCATTTTTAAAAATAATTTCTTTCAGATAGTTAATATTAAAAATATGATTTGGATTATTTAAACTAAAATTACGGGCCATAAAAAGAAATTGAACTGATTTTTTTCCTCCATTTTTTTTATCATAACTAGTTAATTGTTTTGCAGTCTTACATAACAACAAAATAATGTAACAAGAAGGTCCTACACTTCATCAGATCTTACACCAAGATTTAGTCAGTCTGCTACATTTTCCTAACTGTGTAATCATTGTATCAAATGTTCACATTTATAATAATTTTTTTCTTCTAGGATATTAAAGCTTATTGTACATTATTTTTATTTCTTACATAATAATATTTTAAAAAATTATATTCAATTATTTGTAATTGACAGGTATTCTGTAATGGCAGGGACACCAGAAAAAGCTTTGGAATATCTTCTAGAAACACGCATGGAACAGAAAAAAGAGCATCAAATTCAAGGTGCGACTTAAGTAGTGCTTAGATCAGGAAAATAATTAACAGTGCCTGTTAAAAACAAATTAGTCTTTGACAGTCTTAGTACTTGATAGGAACAGTGTGGTGAACTAGACATGGAAAGTATAATAATAAATTAATATGCACACAAACACAAGGAAAAACTGCTATTTGTATTTATTTGTGTGTCCATCTTTTTTTATGTACATGTCCTGAAAGAAAAAGTCTCCATCATGTACGATTTAGGACCAGTGACTAGTTTTTGTCTTCTGAAAGTATAATAATAATAATAAGGCTTGTCTTTGAATACGAAGATTAGTGAGGAATGCAGTATTTCCCATGGCTGCGCAGCCCCAGCTTTGAAAGTATATAAATACATATAATCAAGATGAAAAACTTGATAGATATGTCTCAAATTCTACCTTCACAGCTACTGTATAGTTTGTACTTATGTACATCATAAACTCTTAACTCACATTCCCTTAATCTATGCTACAATCCTCTCCCCCCCCCCCCCCCATCCCCTTGTTCATTATCCTTTGCATTGGCTAACTATGAATTTTTCTAACACAAACTCTCTTCTGTCTTTTTGTTTAAGATGTTTCAATTTCTTCTCTTTTTTTCAGACATGTTTCTGGAGGATTTTCTGCTAACACATTCAATTTTCTTTTCTGATGAAAAACTTTGTGCTGCTGTTCTGAACTAGTATCTTTAATCTGAATGATAATCTTCAATATTTTTTCTCAATTTAGTATTCAATCAAGAATAGTAATGCTTAACTTACAATACAGTAGATTCCTTAGAAACTTGGCCCTGAATTTGTGAAAAGGCTTGTGAATCAGAAAATACAATACTGTACTTATTTTAGCCTGTGAATTCTTCTTCTTCTTCTTCTTGAAACTGTCAGGTAGAGTTGAGCCTTCGACTCTTGGAACTCTAGGACAGTAAAAGTGAACAAGAGCTCCCTCTCACTGGCCTGAATGAGAACAGTGTACACTGTTCTGTCTGGCGGGGGGTCAGACTTGCAGCCAGAGGCCATGTACACCAGGACTCCCACCATTTTCCATTTTCTATACTAGACCAACCGTGCGTAACACGCCATTTATATAACTGCCTCTCGAGGAACGGCGCCTGAATTGTGACAAGGTTGTGGGAGCTCTTTCACAACCCAGCAGAGTGCAATAAGGATGCTCTCACGCCCCCTTAGGCACCTCCAAGGAAGTCTTGCTTTGCTACCCTTTTGGCCTAATTGTTTCCTCCTATAATATTTTACACCTGGGCACCACTTTGATGCAGGGTAGCATGCCTGGGAGCCTGTGAATACAACAGAGAGACAAATAAAGGAAACGTATGTGCTGTATGAAGAATTAAACCTGTTTAATTGAGTTTGATTTTTGACATAAGTCACTGTGCTACTGTATGTTAAAGTCTCAGCAAGAAATATATAAATTTTTTTAAGTGAAGGTTTCTTCAAGAAAGTATTTATTGGCAGCAAATCATTATATGCTAATGTAAATTTTCTATTGCTTCTTTAATAACTATACTATAATGCATGCTATAGTAAAAAATCATCGGAAATGGAATAAGTTCAGTTTTCTCTTTTGCTTTGCGTAGGTGGTCCATGATTCACTGCTATACAGTAGTTTACTCATAACGCATGCCTTGTAGACTTCCATTTTGGTCACTGTAGTGAGCTTATGGTTTTCCCAAACTCTTTGCCTGAGTAGCGAAGGTCGAGGCAGCCTTCTCTATGCATTTTTTAAATCTCCTCTTCTAGAGAGTGGTCATCTTGAATTGTGGATCGAAGATAGCAGAATTCATTTACGGCATCCAGCTTGTTATTGTCTATGAGGATGGAGGGTGGTGCTGTAGCAGGCAGTCCCATATTATTTGTTTTCTTCGTGCTAATAGTTAAGCCATATTCTTTACAGGCCTGAGAAAAGTGAAACATTAGTGACTGAAGTTCCTCTTGTGTGTGCGCCACTACCGCTGCATCGTCCGCGAATAACATATCTCTTATGAGGGTGGTTCTGATTTTAGTTTTGACCCTCAGTCTGGCAATATTTAGGAGTTTGTCATCAAATTTGGAATGGAGATGCCTTTGGTGGATTTGTCAAACGCCTTGTGGATTAGCAGGAAAATAGTATTCCAAAGAGGGTTGGGGCCAGGACACATTCTTGTTTAACTCCACTGTTTATACTGAAACTTTCGGAGGCTGCATTGTTGAATTGCACTGTGCCCATCATATTTTGGTGGAAATATATGATTACATTTAGTAGCTTGGGTGGACAGCCTTTATCTGTAAAATTTTAAAGAGGCCATCTCTGCTGACTAGATCAATGGCCTTTCTCAGTTCAATGAACGCAATATACAAAGGCATCCTTTGTTCTCTGCACTTTTGAAAATCACATGGAAAGAAAAAGTGTGCAATACTGAGATCCTTGCGCAAGCAGGTATTCCCAGCATCTTTACAGCCCTAAGACAACGCAGCTTGCGCTGGCTTGGACATGTTCACCGGATGGAGGACAAACGCATCCCAAAATTTATCCTCTATGGACAACACACGACTGGCTCAAGAAAAACTGGTCGCCCCCACCTCCGATACATAGATGTAATAAAATGAGACCTCAAATCAGTGAACATCAATACTGACCATTGGGAAAACATAGCTCTAGACCACACCAGATGGAGAGAAACAGTGACCAAGAAAGCTATGGACAGTGAAAGAACATGGGTCTCAGCTCAGGAAGAAAAACGTACAATTTGAAAAATGGCCAGCTCCTCTACCACCGAAGCAAAAGCCACCTTAACCTGCGATATTTGTGGACAGCAGTGTCTCTCCAAAATAGGGCTCCACAGGCCACATGAGAAAGTGTGTGAGATAAACCATAGTGGTTATACGACTGAAGGAGGCCAACAGAAGAATACATAGTAAAAAAAAATAACTTTATTTTTAATCACATTTTTACATCATCTGACCTATAGATCGCGTGGTCTGAAAGGGAACTTTTTTTCTTTACGTGCCAAAAATGAAGACTCCATTAGAGACAAAATTTGAACTGGTTTTGGTCATAATGTAAGACAGGACACACTGTTGTCATCCTCTAGATATTGTGAAGGTAGCACAAAAGTAAAAGGGTCATTCAAAGATTTGCTGGCTGGACAATGCAAAATATCTCCTAATGTTATGTGAGAACAGCTGCTGATTGAAAAAGTCACAGCACCCTACTACACAAGTCAAGGGACTGAAAATGATGATCAATTTATATCATGAGAATTTGTGTGGTCCATGCTAGGAACACCAAGCAAAGTCTCTAACTTTATGACAAATGTATACAAATCTTAATCTTCTGCATATAGTGTTAACAAGGAGCATACCAATGTACATTTACAAGGGTGTCATATACTTAACTAAGAGATGTTACATTAAGAGTACCACTTTATTTCTCACTTGGACATTAGCAAATAGGGCTGTGCTTAACTCCACACTATTACATTTTTGCATTAAATAAAATAACTAATTCAACATTAAAATATTTCTTAGAATTAGGTTTACTTTTCCATTGTTTGTATCCTTAACTTTGATTGTAGTTACTTCTGTGATAAAAAATCTGGAGGTAACCATGAAGACTTAGAGTTTGTCCAATCTCAGAAGAAATGTGTCATTCATTTTGTACTTGCATGGCACAAATTGGATCCTGAAAAGTTTATTGGCACTCAAGTTGTTGGCCATTTTTTGGAGGTAAATTGTCAGTTTGTAATTGTGTTATTGGAGTTAAGGCTTGTAGAAATAATTTTGATGCTTGTATCCACTATATTTATTATTTATTTTACCTCAGACATTGACTAAAACAATTGCTCAAGACTGTGTTTCATACCCTAGTCTTATATCTGATCATGAGAAGCTCTTAGCCATTGTCAGCAGCAGAAAAAGGTAGTTTTTAGTGTTAGTAGACTTTAGATTTACTGCCTACATCTATATCAATTTAGAATTTATATTGTATTCAATTTCAGTTTTTTTGTATTTTTTTAAATTTTCAAATATTTGAATACTTTATATCAATATCACATTATTTAGCTGTTAGTAAATTTTAGGCAAATGTGATGATCGCATGTGATCATAATTTGATATTCTATGATAGAAATGGAATATAGCTTTCATTTCAGGACAGCAATATTTAGTTGAATCTTTAGCAAGTGCATAGCCGAATGGATTACATCCACAAATTGATGGCAACTGGCATTGAAGTTCATTAGAAGTTTGGCAAAATAATTTCATACTGACAATTTCATTTTCACTTACACTGGTGTTGAAGCAAACGTCAATTGTAACAAGTTTGTCCAGCTCATGTATGGCAGGAATAACATTTTCTTTTCACTATATGAGGGCTCTATGGTTTGCAGAATACATTTAGCATACATTAAAATTACTCATTGAGAATATCTGTTCAGCTCAGTAGTGGAGGTTAATCAGGCCTAAAATTTCTATAATTTCTGTAACTTTCTTTAAGTGCTATTGCCCCTTAGGTTCTTATTTAGCATGGTTCAAATCAAGCTTTGATTCAGTGTGTCTGATTTTAAAAGAAAGATGAAACTTTAGTTTCATGTCATTGACTTATTTTTACCCTTCCCATGCTATTTTATAGTTTCCCCTCCTCCACACAGTCATTGAAATTACAAGCCACTTGGGAAATTGTCTCTTACACTTTAAAAAAAAAGCCAAAGGTAGTTTCCCACAGTTTAGACAATAGGACTGAAGATAGCACAAGCTGATTAGTGTGACTGCATCTTAATTTGTGTTTCCTTTCCATATGCTTGATATCATCATTCCCTATGGCAAACCAGAGCCTCTCCTATGTACTTTTTATACTAGGATAGAAAGACTTTTCATCCTAAGGTGCAGAAGGTCACATTTGTCATGTTTTAATAGCAGTAACTGGACTCTAAAAGATTGATACATGAACATAACTGCCTGTACACACTTTAGTGATTTGAAAACACTCAAGAGCTACAGCTGACAGATTGAATGAAAGTCATATTGAAGAATCCACTATTAGAGCATGTCTCACACTTGCTAACATTGTTGGCTCATCTGTTGTCTCTTTTGACTAATACAATGAATAATTAGAACAGCTGGCCTCACACACTTGTACATAATTGGCCATGAAGATTTTCTCTCAGACCTCTGATAACTATGTGCTAAGAAAGTTTCATTCATGCATTTCTTACCTCAACTAAAACCAGCTAGAATCTCATTCAATTTCTAGGTTTAAATAATATTTTTCAATAAGTTCCATGCAAATTTGACAAAAGGTAGATACTTTTTTACAAAGCTTATATCAACACACTCTGATTTTCTATCTGTCTGTTTGGTAAAAAGTGTGTACACGTTATTTCTCCCACATCCATTCAAGTTGACACTTTGCACATAAAAAAAACAACAACACGGTTACAAAAGACAGTCTTATAATGAATATCTAATTGATCTAATTGTTTTGTAAAGGGTCAATCTCTTATTCAAATCCTCAAAAAAAAAAAAAAAAAAAGAAACAAGGTTACAAAAGACAGTTTGTGTGGAAACACAAACTTAAAATCGGCCCCCGAAGTGGTCCACCCAGGCAGGCTTCAATATTTTCAGAAAGAACATCCGAATGAAATTATATCAAAGACAAATGAGAGATTAGAATGGAGAAAGAAGGTTAACAGATCTTGTGTAGTGCCCCAATGGTCCCGCAGATCAAAGGATAGGTGAAAGTGAATGTAAAGTTAGATGTGAACCTGGCCTAACTAGTTCCCCTTTCAGACCTTGTGGTCTATAGGGCAGATGATGTAAAGTTCATCTGTTTTTGTGGCCTACGGTTAATGAGGGTGTCATGTAGCCAGCACAACGACCAACCACCTTTACTTTTCCCCAACTAATGTCAGGTACCCATTAGAGCTGAGTGGACTCAGAGGCGCCCAAGGATTCTGAAATTGAAAATCCCAGTCTTCACCAGGATTCGAACCTGGGACCCCCGTTTCGGAAGCCAAGCACTTTACCACCGTGCCTCCCCTGGCCTAACTGATGTCTTATAATTGATCTAATTGTTTTGAAAAAGCTCAATCTCTTATTAGAATCCTCATAAAAATATATATAAAAAAATGTACGCAATAAAAAAAAAGATTAGGACAAAAAAGTTTACAAGATCACTTAATAAATTAAATTAGGTCTAAATTATGATGCATACTAATTAGCTTTTCCTCTTTAAAAAAACTGCTTGCATAACTGATTTTAATAATTAGATTTTTCGCTTTCAGGAAAAAAAAAGTAGCCGTTGCATCAGAACTTTGAATGGTCTAAAATATTGTTATGTCGGATTTTCAATATCTTTTCTAGTTTACGAGATCTAAACGAGACAGACGGACAGACATTTTGCACAAAACTAATAGCGTCTTTTCCCCTTTCGGGGGCCGCTAAAAATATCCAGTTAGTCAATTAATTATTTTGTTTAATTTTGAATAAGGGAAATAACTTGTGCATTATTAATATATTTCATTTTAATGGTGGAGTTCTTTCCCTTTAGATAAGCTTAGTTTTGTTTTTTAAAAGGATTTTTTTTAATATCTTGCTTTATAGTTTATCAAAGTTAATACATTGATATCATATACTTTCTGTTTGTGAATACAAATATAAATTTTTAAAATAATATTTCAGCTTAGTTAGTGGCAAGTCTACAAAAAAGAAATCTTTATTTTTGAGTCGCAAAGGTCAAGCCAAAACAGTTTGGTCAGACTGTGATGGTGAGAAGAAAGTCAGAGCAACAGATGAATGTAAGCACTTCCTGTCCATCCCATTTGTATGTGACCATATTTAATGAAGTGCAAAACATACAAGTTTCTTTGAAGTAGCTCAAGTATTTGTTTTCATTTTTTTTTTTCAAGGATTTGAGCTTCTTATTGATAATACCAGATAAATTTTGTAGTTTCAAAGCCAATGCTTTTATTCTTCTCTAATGCTATTAGATCTTTTCAAAGTCTACTGTGCTGACCATACTTACACAACCATTCGACTCTCAATGAACTCATCTGTGGGCGATATAGTTCTTTGTGCCAGGGATAAGTTGTGTTTAGGTCATGACCCAGTTTTATGTGAGGTTAAATCCAATGGAGGTTTGTACTAAACAAGTTGTTTTATTTATTTTGAAAAAATATGACTATTGAAATAATTTTTTTTTTTAATTTTCAATTAAAAAAAAGAAACTCAAGTTGAAAGATTTGTTACTTTTTATAGCAATTAATTTTTTTTTTCTTAACACAGTAAATTGTAGAAAAAAACTTTTTTTTTTCATTGCTTCTAATACTCACTCAATACATTTGTATTTCCAGAACGAGTATTGTTTAAAGAAAGAGATCGCTGTATTGTGATGTCACTTAGTTTAAATGGCAGACTGTTTATTGCACCAAGAGAACACTTGGATGCCCTTGTAAGTTTAGGCTGGTACTTATAATTAAACTTTTTAAACAGACCCTATGTTAGAACTCACTGGGCTAGAGTTTGTATTTGAAATGATATGGCCCCATTATTAGAGTTAGGGGTATACATGAGCTTTTTTTGAGTGTAGCAAGTATTGACCATTGGTAATAGTTCGACATAAGGATGCTAGTAAATTATGGAGATATTTTGACATGAAGCACTACATTCCTTTACTTCAGTTGTCTAAGCCTAGATCTTCCAATAGTTAGCATCTCAGAATTTTTTAATAAGACTTTACTCTTCAAGTATGAGGATTAATGCAGAGTACAGTATTTCACATTGCAATGCAGTCCCAGCTGCGACTTACATATTTTACCACATCCATTTCTGACATAACACCGGCAGTGGTCATCTCTGTCATTGGCAGTGAATTTTCCTTTGGTCTGAAATGTCTATCCTGCGGCTATTGTTAAAAAAAACTCCAGCTGTCTAGTTGGAAAGCTGCCTGCTCTTTTATATGTCAATTAAAGCAAGTTGAACCTAAGCTGGTCTTTAAAGCATTTCAGGATGGGGTTGCACCTCTGTTATGCCGATCACCTTTCATCTCATTATCACAGCCTAGCTCTCGTTGTAGGCGTGTTGACTTGAATTGAATTATTATTATTATTATTATTATTTATATGAAATATTTATAAATATAAAATATTTATATGAATATGTTGTAGATGCCTCTTGAAGATACCATGATATTCTTTGTCTTCTTAATTAAATACTTTCACTCGCGCACTAAATTTGCTAGTGCGTGAGAACACCAACATGTTGAACTCTCTGACTACAATATTTAGAATAAGTAATAGACTCACTGGTAGCAGACATGGTTTTTATTCAAATACAATATAATCACAAAAGATATGGGCGACCTTAGCCATCACAAATTACATCCAATGAAATAAGTCCTGAATACAAATCAATTATAATAACCTCCATACTTGTACATTGCTCTATTGTCAAAAATATCCATAACACTCCCCTCTCTACCAGAGTCTAAGATCAACTGCCTTGTCCACCTCGTGGTCAGCTTCCGACCAAACTAAATCTCGTGCTAACTGCACGGAATAGTGCAGTAACTACAAGTCACCAGATATAACAGGGGTTCTAAAACTGATATGACACTCACCAATGACAAAAATTTTTCATTTGATAAATGTTTGTACCTTTTTTTTTTCTTGCAGACACCGGTCCCTGAACAAGAAGGTCCTTCTACAAGCACAATGCATTTGCTAGAGGTTATGAGTACTAAGGAGCTAGCTAATCAAATCACTTTTTATGATTGGGAACTATTTATGGCAGTCTCTGAGGTCAGTTTCAAAATAAATTTTTAAAAAATCATATTTTGCATGTCTTCATCTGTGTTGCACAAGAAAATACACATATTTATTCTACTATGTATCTCTTTATATATTGCTTGTTTTGTACTCATAACCTTTGCTTTATATTGTTTGAGGATATGCCAATATACTGATGGATTCAGGTAGTAGTCTCTTGCTTGATTGGGAGGGTGAGGCTTTTGAGAAGAATTAGGAAAGGCAATCATTAAAGCAATATGAGATTCTTATATATTAATATAATATTAACATAATTATGTATACATATATATTGTTATAACTCTGCTCCTGCGCTGACTCATATGGTGCATACAAGTGCACTGTAAAGAGACTACATAGACAGATGGTGAAAGGAAGAGAAAACTAGAAATGTGTTATGTTTGATAATTGATGAATTGCCCAACAGAGATATTACAGTATATGTACATATTTATTTATTTATTATAGTTTGTTCTTTTGTTTTCGTTACATACTAGCAAGAAATATTAAATAAAATATTTGGGCCAACAGTGTTTCCAGATGGAATTTTCCCAAATTTGCAACAATTTCTAAAGCGTTTTGAGCAGGTAGGCCTATAACAGACTTTTTCTTTTCCCTTTTATATCAACTATATTTATAAGTTACTAATGGTCCACTGATATTATTGTTCATGATTGTCTTTGTAGGTCAACTTTTCTCTTAACCATTTGAAAGCATTTAGATTTGAGAAATATTTCAATGTAATAGTAGAAACTATTTCAAAGTCTATTCTATATTACTTGCAGCTACAGTACTGGGTGGTGACTGAAATGGTTTTGTTAACTAATTTGGGAAAAAGAGTTCAGCTTTTGAGAAAATTTATTAAATTGGCTCAGCAGTAAGTACACAGGAACTAATTTGTAACTTATTCAATAAGCTGAATGGATAGTGCCTGTTTTTTTTTTTTTCTTTTGCTTCCTTTTAATTCATCGGTACTCAACCTTTTTTAGCTCTGCGACTCAATTTTTCACTTGGCTGTGCACCCTTACATAAATTTTTGTTCATAGGCCTAGATAAATGTGATTTAGTTAATGTTATGAGATCATTATCAAAATGTAGATCACTGATGTTAATTCCATTGTTTGAGACTGAACATAGAAAGAGCTTTATTTATGTGTCAAATAAATGTACACTTCAATTACAATTTAGTTATTTACTTTTGTATTGGATGTTTCTAATATTCAAGTTGCATTCGTAAATATTGCTAGGCTTGGAAAACGTAGTCTTTGACACAGTAAACTTAATCCATAATATTGTTGCAACAGTATTTTGAAACATGCCAAAGTTAGTGCAAAGGTTAAGCCTGTTTTAAGATATGTTGTTGGAAATGGAAGAGGATGTCATGAAAAAATTCTCAAATATAACAGAATTGCTTCCAACAATTGATCCAGAATTCTATAACTGACATTGAAGAGAGATCATATTTAGCTGTCTTGCTATTGATGTAGATTAATGCTTGTGGCAGTATCTTTGTTACTAATATATATGTTGATGAAATATACAGTGAGTGACAATGCTATCTTATGGTGACTCATTCTGTACGAGACTTTTAAATCCAGCAGCATCTGTGCAGACACCACAAAAATTTTTCCAAGAGGTCTTTTACTTTCCCAAATTTTAACTAACTTTGTCAGTTACATCACATTCTGCAGAGGTCATTTCAAGAAGTTTGCATAGAAACTAATCTTTATAATCACTATTATGTATATATCTCAAGAAAACCAGTAATTGTGAACAATTTATTACATCTATGGATTCATCAATATGGAAGCCAAATATTGGAAATGGATAAGATATCATATTTCATGAATTACCTCATGCCAATTTTTATTCCTGTGAGTAGCATCATTAGATAATAAAATTGCACTAAATTTAGTTAAGATGGCAGAGATAACTCATTACAAATGACGCATTTGTCACTCACACTTTTTAGTTTATTAATATTAATTATATAATTTGTGTGGTAATAATGTAATCTAAGTAATGTCTATTTACTTTGTTATTAGAAATGTATATGCATACCAATCATGGTACAAATATGCTTATTACAACACGTTAAAATACAAAAAAAAAAAACTTCCAATGAAATATAGTAAAAAAAATAAAATTTTCCAACTGTCTTAGTCGACCCCTGGCAAATGGTCATTTGACCCTCAAAGGGGTTGCTACCCACAGGTCGAGAACCCCTACTTTAATTGAATTTTTATTCTAGTTTTTTTTTTATTCAGCTGCAAGGAACTCAAAAATTTCCATGGCTTTGCAGCCATCACAATAGGACTAGGTCATCTAGCAGTCAGTAGATTATCACAGACATGGGAGGTGAGTACAGAAAGTTCTGTAAGACTGATTCAGATATAAAAAGAATCTTTTGTACATCTTTTGACTTATTGACCTGTGTTGAAATATTTGACTAGTTAAGTTTCAACAGGCTGTAAATTTGTATTGAATTTCTTTAAGGATCATCCAGCAACTAAAATAAATCAAGACAATAAGTTTTGGCTGCAACAAAATCTAAATGCATGCTTCTTTTGTTTGGACTGTCGTAACAAAGTTTTAATTTAAAACTATCGTTGTATTCATCTGTTTAGAGGTTTGAGCTGTTATGTTGTAATAGTTATTTTTGGATGAACATCTTAAGTTTCACAAAGAATTCTTTAGTGAATTTGTGCAGTTAGCTCAGTTTTATGTCCATAACTTTATTGAGGCTGAAATGTATTTAAGTTAGTTTCAGCCTAGCCTTTGAAACATGGACTACTTACCTTTATCTTTTTAATTTCCTGGGTTAGAATCTTCTGCTTAGTTTCAACCCTTAGGTTGGTAACAATAGTATTCCTCTCTGAAGACTTGAAATCAAAACTTAAGTAAATTGACAATAGCCAGAAACTTGATGCTATTAAATAACATAAAGCACATAGAATTATTCTTATTTTTCCCCAGAAACTTCCAAGTAAAACTAAAAAAATGTTTTCAGAATTTGAAACATTTATGGAGCCTGCTAGAAATCACAGAAATTATAGGATAGCTGTCAGCAAGTTGACCAGTCCAATCATTCCATTTATGAATCTTCTTATACAAGGTGAGGCGTTGAAGTCTTTGAAATACACTCTAATGCTACTTATTACTTCAAAGTCTGAAGGGATCACTATTTGAAAGGAAATCAGCTTTACTTTATTGACTGAAAAAATGAAATTCTGTTTGCATTCATTTAAGAATATCTTTGTTTGAAATGTTTACTGTGGTTTGACTCATTATTCATTATAATTTATAGTATTTTATCACTGTCCCCAGATATGACATTTACCAATGAAGGAAATCAAACATGTTATGATAATCTCGTCAATTTTGAGAAAATGGTAAGATTTTTGTTTTCTTTCCCCTTAAGTTTTGTTGCAGTTTTTTTCATGTTTATAAGACTACAGAAAAGCCCTGATTGACTCATCAATACATTTACCACTTTAGGTGGATGAAAAAATAAGAAAATAACCTGTTATTACTTTCCCTCTGCCTAGAACAACTAAGCACAGCTGTTAAATTTACCAATAACGATTATTTATTTGCAATTTAGACCCAATATGCTTTTTTAAAGATTACATATCAAAAAGTACAAGATTAACTCTTTGACTCCAGAATTATTTTCCACACTTGGACAAAATTAATGTTTTTTTCCCTTACGGAGTGAAAACATTGCTTCGATGAATCTTTATGACTTTTTTGTTTTTTATTAGAAAATGATATATTTAGTATAGAATTAAAAGAATGCATGCTGTTTTTATATAGCACAAAGCAATTTTTATAAAACAAAAAATTATTTTGATATTAATGTTTGAAATTTTAAAATAAAAACGTACTGACTGCAAAAAAGTCTTCAGGATCTAGATCTAGACCTGATCTTGGATGGTATTTAAAAAAACGAAGATGATAACGTCCTTCGCGTCATGCTTCTAATCATGCATGTTAACCAATAACTTAATTTCTGCCAAGTCATTGGTTTTCCTGTCTGCCTCAGACAACCCATTCCATGCTCTAATAGCACTATAGAGAAGAAGGAGCATTTGTACAATGTGTCCTAGCATATGGAATGAGGAATGTGCCTTTTTCTTTGTGTCTTTCTGAGTATTTTATTAGATTTTGTTTTTAAGCGGCCCCCGAAAGGGGAAAAGATGCTATTAGTTTTTTGTGGAATGCCTGTCTGTCCGTCCGTCAGTCCCATTTAGATCTCGTAAACTAGAAAAGATAGGGAAAATCCAACATGATAATATTTTAGACCATTCAAAGTTCTGATGCAACGGCTACTACTTTTTTATTTTCTGAAAGCAAAAAATCTAATTTTTAAAATCACTTATGCAAGCAGTTTTTTCATAAAATACTCCACTTTTACAACTATTCACTATTAATAGTAACAAACACGAGAGGCACATTAGTTGAGGTGATTACCATATAGGACTACCATATTTTTAACACATTTATGTGAATGGTTTTAGATTTTTTGTAAAAAAATAAAAAATTTTTACATTTGTATTACTAAGTTAAGTCATACTAACTACTACATTTACACACAAAAAATGTTTAGTTTTTTTTTAAAGAGAAAAAAATCTATTTAGTATTCATATAAGTTGGACATAATTAAAAACATTAATAAGTAGTTTTTCATATTATCATGTGAACTGCAGAGCTTTGCTATGGTTATAGAGCACTTAGCTAAAGAAAACATTTTTTTTTTTACAAAATGTTTTTTTCTTTAGGATTTCAATAAGAGATTGACCCTTTACAAAACAATTAGATCAATTAGATATTCATTATAAGACATCAGTTAGGCCAGGTTCACATCTAACTTTACATTCACTTACACCTATCCTTTGATCTGCTTGACCTCTGGGGCACCACACAAGATCTGTCAACCTTCTTTCTCCATTTTTCTCTGTCATTTGTCTTTGATAAAATTTCATTCTGATGTTCTTTCTGAAAATATTGAAGTCTGCCTTTTTACCTGCCTGAGTGGACCATTTCGGGTCTGATTTTGAGTTTGTGTATCCACACAAACTGTCTTTGTAACCTTGTTATTTGAAGATTATGGTTCAGTGTTATATGTATAATTGCTACTTTACTTTTTGAGTTTTCTGTCCTTTGTAAGTTTAGTGATTTTACTAAAGGTGTTACTGTAGTCAAATGTGAATATTCGTTTGCTATGTATCTCACTGCTCTATTTTGTGCTTGGTTAGCAAAGGAAAACTATTCAAGATAATGTTTTCAGCAAATAAAAAACATATATGGGAGAAAAGAAAAAGAAGTGAAAGAGTTAAACTTCCTTCTATTTTTTAAGCACTATTGAAACTTTATTTTGCATACAATTCTCCTTGGTGTGAAACTTGCTTTTGTAGACATTGTATGAAATAATTTTTTGTTGTTGTATGAAGCAAACATTAACTAAATACATGTTTTTGTGATTAAATGTATAAAAACAAAATGAAATGTAGGTTTAACTATATTATTTTGTGTGTTGAGGGTAAAAAAAAAAGTTAATAGAATTGTTGGACAAGAGAGCTTTACAATGCCTAAGTGATAACAAAAATTATCTGACCAAAAGCAACATAAAGAGCTTATGAATATTGAGTTATGAAGCTGAAGAAAAGTCATTGATTGTTTCTACAATTATTTCTTTTTAGGAGGAAAGTTACAAAAGTGAAACTAGAATTCTCAGGCCAGACGATTGTGTTTAGGAGGCCAATATAAATGGCCATTCTAATTCAACATAACAAACTATAAATCATATAGATCACAACTATGTTAGTGTAGTGTTCAAATATTTTTCTTTTTTTTTTTACTAAATATTATTTGAGCATGTGATGCCTATGATGCAATAAAAAAAAAAAGCTCCAGCTGAAAAATCATCAGAGAGCTTTTGAAATATTTTGATAAAGAGCTGAAAAGTCTACAATTACTCACAGATTGTAAGTAGGACTATTTTCCAAGGCATGGGGGGAATAATTCATATGCAAAAAGTATATGGTTCGGAGGGGTAGTGTTATAAAGCAGATCATACAAATAAGTGAAAAGGGTGGGGGAGAGAAAAGTTGTATTGAATGAACGGGTCAAAAGTGAGTGTTGTTGGGAAAGCATTTTAAAGCAGGCCGTTCCAATAAAACATATCATGTACTAGAATATACTGGCAAAACAGGGGATTGTTTAAGTGTAGGCAGTTTTATTGAAAGTGTAAAAAAAAGTGAAAGTTAAAAAAAAAAAAAAAAAAAGAGGTGGGTACAACCAAAGTATTATGTGAGCATTACAAATTGCAGGATGTTAAGAGTAAAAAAGAAGGGACCCATGGCAAAATAGACAATATGTAGCCTGGGAAAAAATCAAAGAGTCTAGATGGTGGCTAATGCTAGTCAGAATTTATTGGCCAGAATTTAAACCCAACAGTGTAGCTTCAAATTGAATTTAAAATAATAATAATGTAAATTTAATTTTTTTGTGTTCTACAGCACATGATTGCTCAAACTTTGAGAACTGTGAGATTCTGTAAACAGAATCATGTCGGTAAGACAGTTTTATGATTTTTTTTTTTATACACAGCAGAGAACATAAGGTTTATATGACCATTGAATGACGTGCTAGGCCTGTTCATAAATATATATAGAAATTTCATCTAGTTCATTATTTTCTGTAAAGGATTCAGCTGCTATTCTTATGGCAATTGTTATATAGTCAGTCATAAAATTAAACTAATTTTTTTATTATTTCAAAAAGCCCAATCAATACAGCATCAGATAGTGGTGTAAACATTGTACATTTCAACAGATAGGCTGGCAATTTTTTTTTCAATTTGAAGAAAATACTTTGCTCAACAATTATTTCGTAAAATCTAAAAAAAATTAAAATCCAACATTTTATAAATTATGTTTCTTTAATTTCTTTTGACATTTATTTTTTAGTTACTTCAGAACCAGCTTCTTCAGAGAGTATCAAGACAACTGCAGAGATCAAGTCATATGTCAGGTAGTCACTTTAGAAACAAATTAATTGTATGTCAGGTTTGCTACGAATTTGAAAGAAAAAATAGCCTACTTTTTCTAACATGAAGATCTGAGTGAGATAATCAGAAAAAGCAAACATAAAATGAGTTGAAACATTGCAGTAAATTTACAAGAATAGTGTTTGAATATGTTTTTTTTGTGTTTTTTTATTCACAAATTTTGTTTTTGTTTAAATTTGCTTTTCAGTAATAAGCTCTCTAAAGCTTCATAACATTTTTTCAGAAATCTTCAAGTCATTGACAATCAAAGAATCCTGACCAATTTTTCTCATAAATGTGAACCAAGGAAAGGCTAAACACAAGGAAAGGTTAAACATACATTGAACTTCATTCCGGGCAACTTTGTAGTTTTTTGGACCATCATATAACAATCTTAAACAATAGCTTTTATCTATTTAGTCATCTGCCTTATGTCAGGTTAAATGTGTAGATCTTCATAGCTTTAAAAAACAATGTAGTAATATACAGGGCCATGGTTTGTTTTGGGAAGACATGAAATGTCTGATTTGTGTTTAATAATGTGGGGCTGAACCAACAATCGTTGTATAAAAATAGCATTGTATAACATTCCCTGCTTCACATTACAGAAGAGAAAATAAAGTAGTAAACATTTCTACAAAAGTTTAGTCTTGATGTACACAATTTTTAATTTTAATTATTTTGAATTTCAAAGTTAACTTCACAAGCTTATGTCTATACGACTAGTTGGGCCCTCAGCATGAAATGTATGATAAATTTTGTAGAATTTTTCATTTCACTGCTAGTAGAACATGGAAATGTTATTTCTGTTAGCAAGTAAAACCTAATCTGTAATTATCTTGAACTAGAAACACATGGAGGAGTGTAAGATATTATTTCTGTCATTCGTAAAATAATATCTGCATTTTTTAGGAGTGGATAGCTACTGCTAGTGGTTTATTTTATGTTGTTTTTTCTTTACCAAATATGTAATAATAAAACACATCTATTATAACTTGTGACACGTTGAATCTCAATGCCTTGTTTTTTAATTATTCTTCACTACCATGGAGGGATTGCACATCAAATCTTGAGTATTTTCTTTCTGCTTCTGATTTCAGTCTGATTGGAAAAGTTCCTGGTAAAATTAATTTTGCTAGACATTTTACCTTTAACTTTGCTGGATCTAATTACAAAATTGTACATGACTCATGTTAAGTATTATTTTTTGTCTAGTTTTACATTTTATTTCGTCATAATTTACCTTTCTGTACTTTAAGATAGAGGAGGTGCGGTGGCTGAGCAGTAATGCGCTTGGCTTCCGAACTGGGGTTCGAATCCTGGTGAAGACTGGGATTTTTAATTTTGGGATCTTTGGGCACCATTGAGTCTACCCAGCTGTACCTGGGTACCTGACATTAGTTGGGGAAAAGTAAAGGCGGTTGGTCATTGTGCTGACCACATGACACCTTCATTAACTGTAGGCCACAGAAACAGAAGACCTTTACATCATCTACTCTTAGTGTATAATAGCATCACTTAATAAATAGTGGAATTTTGCATGATTAAAGAAAAAAAAAATTAGTCTTATCCAGTGACTAGAATGTTGAGAAATAATGATTATCTTTGAAGCTTTATTTGCATAATTTGACATTTCAGTAGAGAGCTTTAGGATCAATAAATATGCAAACCTTGTTGTTCCTGAGAAACTTAACATTTTAAACTAGCCATCTTAGTAGCATTATCTAATAATAATAATTATAGTAATATCTTTATTATTCTTAAGGATTTATTAAACAATGCAGAATTTTTATTGAATTTCTTTTCTTTTTATGCTGTTACTTATACAGCATTTTGCTTTAGCATTTTCCCTTAGACTCAAATCATTGGTATTGCATTCCTTTTTTACTGAAAGGGCAGAACTCCAAAACTTCAGCCTTACTGTAAAGCAAATTTTCTTTGGCTATTTCAGTAAATAAAAACATTTATTTGGATTTTGTATTTTTCTGGTGATGTTTTTTTTTTTTTTGTCAAACTGAAATAAAATGTTACACAAAAGTCAATACAAAATGTTATGGTTTGCTATTATTCAATTGCAGTTTTGCAATTTACTTTTCATTTATTTTGAAAATCAATTTTACTTTATACTTAAATATTGTGTTCATTGGTAAAATATCTTCTCACTGTGGCTCTGACCATCTGTATCTTTTCCAGTACCTGTGATTTTTTTTGTCCATGTATTTTTTGTTTTGTATTTTATGTAAAAAATCATTTTTTAAAATCTCTCTTAATCCCTTATATCTGTTTTTTGTTTTGTTCTATTTGATACTACAGAACTAGTGTCCCTGATCAGTTATTGTTGTTTGTTGTGTGGTACAAACTTAATATGTTTAATAAAAGGTTGTTCACTCTAATGAAAGCCAAAAGAATTGACATAATCCAACAGTGCAATCAATGTGAAACAATGTCTATTGTAAGTATTCATGTATGTTTGGCCATATAGTTCAAGCCTCAGTATTTGATTAAACTTGATAGTTCTATACTGGTGTATTCAAAGCTCTTATTGGTATATTTGTTTGACTTAACAATTGTTTATTTAATGTGTGCAATATTCATTGAGCTGTGCAAGACATAACAATCTAAATATGAGAACATCAGACTGATTGTTTTTCTCAATACTGTTGTAAAGGGAAAATTTTACAATATTTTTTAAATATCTGTCTATAGATGTGCAATCATATTTCTTTAGTATTTATTGTTGATATTCTAGTGGATAAATTCCATTTATAATCATTCCTTTTATGATATAATAGTTCTGATAATTTGATCTATGTATATTATACCTGGAGCTCAGTTCTTAAGCTTGACTTGTGGACAAGAATTCTGTACCATTAATCAGCTTATCTCCCTTTTCTTGTACAGTGTTGTCTTCTCTTACCTCTCCATCCAATGTGGTGTTTATGGAGATTAAATTATCTTTCCATTGTAAACTGAGAACTTAACATAATGGGATAATTTATGAAATAAATGGTTATGGAAAGGAAAGTGTTTGTTGCTTTTTTTGTTTGTGTGTTAAATCTCTTACCATGTAGGATGCCAGGATGTAATCTCTGTTTTAATTAAACCTCCTATTTACGTAAATGGAAAACTAGTACATCAATACATAGGATCTTGTCCCATAGGATAATGATGGGCATCCTGTCCTGGTCATGTGTAACATTTGATAGAAAGCTGAACTCATGCATGCTTGGGTTTTTGGTTACTCCTTGTATATGAACACAGGTAGAATATATATAATGTCTTGATACATGGGTCCTCGCAACCCTAACCCTGAATCCCAAGTAGCCAAATTTTGAACAATTTTTTACACCATTAAATCATCTTAAAAAAGATTCTAATCAAGATGCTTCCAACTTTCGAACTACAAAACAAGTTAGAAACGGCTGAATGCAGCTGTTGCAAAGCGAAAAGTAGAGAACCCACAAAAATTAGAACCAATTTTGTCTACCATAATTTATTGCGGAACTCAAAACACACTTCTCCAAGGAAATTTTGATTTATGTTTTCAAATTGAATCTGATTAGACAACACTGAAAGATCACAGTGAAACAGCACTGAAAGTTCACTGGGACACAGCAGCAGGAAATGCTTGCTGCACATCTTATTAAGTCCGAAATGAGCTATTGGTAGAATAAAAAAAAAGCCCCCTTTCAGACCTTGCAGTGTATAGGGCAGATGATGTAAAGGCCATCTATTTCTGTGGCCCACGGTTAACGAGGATGTTATGGGGCAAGCATAACGACCCACCGCCCTTACTTTTCCACAGCTAATGTTAGGTTGGACTAAAGATCCCGAAATACACCCCCCCAGACTTCACCAGGATTTGAGCCCGGGACTTTGTGCGTTTGCTTATTTATTGGAGACTGTATTCGATTCTGTCAAACGTCATTGAGAATACATGTACAATCTAGACTTGGACAAACCATAAACTACTCGGCCAAGGCTGCTCAGTGAAAGCTTTAATTCAGGACTATGTTCAGGCAAGGATTCGTGGGAAAATATCGTAAAGCAGCCTTTGTCCCTTGCGCGTCTCACAGACTTAACCTTTCGATGCTCTGAATGACGTTTCGGATATACGTAATGCTGTCAGTGTCATCAAGAAGAGTATCAATTTCATCCGTACCAGTCCCAAGTGATAGAGTTGGTACAAAATTTACGTCTTTTGTGTGAGACACAATCATCTGAGAAGAACGAGTCCATAAGTGCTTTCAGTCTCAACTTTGAGAAGATCTTTGGCGGATCTTAAGTCGATTAGCTATTTTGATAGCTCCATTCATACTATTTTTACATTCACGCATTCCGCATTCGCTTTACTTATAACATTATTATTTCGTTTAATTGTTTACAAAATACTCTCAGTGACTATATCGACAGTGATACGCAAATTAAGACCCGCGGGTAATATATGTCTAGTATATATGGCTTTTCCACTTACGGGGACCGCTGAAAAACAAAATCTAATAAATACTCAGAAAGACAAAAAGATAGAGGCACATTTCTCGTTCCATTTGCTAGGTCACATTTGTACAATATCCTTCTCCCCTAGTGCCATTAAAGAATGGAATGGGTTGCCCGAATCAGCCAAGAAAACCAACGAATTAGCAGTGTTTAAGTCACTGATTAACATGTATGAATAGATTGACATGTAAAAATATAAAAAAGTCAAGTCTGTAATCCATAATGTATTATAAGAACGGAACGACATTGGAAAGACAAATTAAAAAAAACGTGCACGTGGAACAGGTATATGCAGTTTGTCTGGTTTTACCAGCAGACGTTATTTAAAATCCATTTTTTCAAATAAAAACATTTGCTTGTAGGCCTATATATTTTTATTAAAATTTGTAATGAATAGACTTAATTTTGTATGTTCGTGTGTTAAAGTATGAAGTAGATCTTGAGTTAGAGATAGATCTAGATCTAGACTAATCTAGAGTTAAATATTGGCTTGGATAGAGTTCGTTCTGCGCGTGCGTGAAAGCTTCGCTCTGCGCATGCGTGACCTTTTTTTTTTATTAGATGTACGCGATTCATGAATGGAACTATTAAATATATCTCAACACGGCTTCGCAGCTTTAGCGAACGAATATACGAAAAATGCTTTAGAAAAACAAATTTGAATGTTAATATGATTAAAATATGAAATGAATGGATTAGGTCTATTATTAGTATGTTCATGAGTTAAAGTTTAAACTATCTTTGCGAAGAAGATTTTTATCATCTTAGAGTTGAATTAGAGTTTTAGACCTAGGAATAGAGGTATTGTCTAATGAAAGAATGTACGTCAGGAATTCTAAATTCGCAGATATAATGAACGAATTTATGTAAAAATGCTTTTGAAACACACATTTTTAGTGTGAGCTTGCGCTCCCAGAGCTATTTTTTATGTGTATTTTCATAGGCTATCGCTGTTCTGTATATTCTTTTTTATAGGTTAGTGTCAGATCTTATATTTGTACTTCTGCATATTTTTATATAGTGTTACGATCTCTCCTAATCAGACCTTCTGCAAATACTACTTAACAACACAACAGCACATCTAACACAAGAACTTGACAACAAGAGCTTCAAGTAACAAAGTGGCGGTTTAATTACAAATACATCGACAGCCAATTCAACACAATTGGCTACATCAAATTCAAATGCTTTGCTACACTACAGAACTGCCTAACTTCTTATCTTCTTATCTTATATAATACAGACGTTACTTCAAAAAAGAAGATGATTACGTCCTACGCGTCATGCATTTAGTCATGCATATTAACCAATGACTTAAATTCTGCCAAGTCACTGGTTTTTCTGGCTAGCTCAGGCAACCCATTCCATGCTCTAATAGCACTAGGGAAGAAGGAGTATTTGTACAAATTTGTCCTAGCATATGGGACGAGGAATGTGCCTTTATTTTTGTGTCTTTCAGAGTATTTTATTAAATTTTGTTTTTGTATTTGAAGATTATGGTTCAGTGTTTTATGTATGATTGCTACTTTACTTTTGAGTCTTCTGTCCTGAAGGCTTTCTAAATTTAACTAAACATTACTAGTGTCTCTAGCTCGTACAGCTACATTTTTGAGGACTCAAAGGTACCACAAGTCCTTAGTGCCTTGCTGTCCTGGACTCAACTCCTTTTTAAACACGCTGTCTTGACCGTGAAGGCTCTTGATCACATGACCACAACATGGGTCATATTTGCGTGAACTACTGTCCCTTGTCTATCGACAGCCGTTGACCTGTGTGATTGGCCTGAGTGGTGTGTATCAGTAGGCCGCACACACATTAACCCTTTCAGTCCGCCACTGGAGTTACAACAATAGGTAAGTGCAGGATAGTATAAAAAGTGATGTACATGCTGTCTTAAAACAGTTGAGTGTACATTTGACCAGTGGTCAGTACAGTATCTCTGCGTGACAGATGAAGATCTTTGTGGCTTGTCGTGTAATTATTTTATTATTCTGTACCTGGGACGGCCTGTAAGTTTATAACTATTTTATATTTTCTTTTACTAGATCTATGTCACACTGTGTAAATATGCTAGATATATTTTAATTTAGTTTTATTTTCTAGTTTTTTTCAGCTTTTGTTTTGAGCATGTTGATTTAAAGATGGCGGCGCCCATCAGTCCTGCTTTGAGTGTTCTAGATCTAATAGAATATATGTTTTTGTATTTATAGTTTTGCATTTATGTATTGCAGGCTATTATTACTGTTGTGTTATTGCTGCTGAAATACATGCTGCTGTATCTAATATTGCTGCTATTACTCTGCTGTGCTATAACTGCTATCTGCTGTAGATCTAATGTTATTTTGTTTCTGTAGTGTTGCCTTAGTCGCTTAGACCTTTAGTAGCTTATTTATACTAAGTTATAGTCTAAGTCTGTTCTTAGTGAATAGTAAGGTACTAAGGTGTTCTTGTTTTAGTGTTAGTGTTATAGATTGGTTGTAGTAGTAGAATATTGTAGATCTAGACTAGTTTAATTATTGTAGTGTGTGTTTGTGTAGATCTAATTCTAGTGTAGTAGTTGTATTGATTTAGTTAGATAGTTGGTTTTATCAGTTTGTGTTAGATAGTTAGTTTGTTGTTGTTTGGTAGTGGCGTAGATTTAGAGGGTTTTAGTTAGTTGCTGAGTTCAGTTGTAGTGGTTAGTGTATATATTATATTTTATTATTGATTTATTTTTCCCTGATGTAAATAAAGTTTCATTTTGTCTTATTTAATTTCAAGTAAAGTTTCGTTGGTGCTTTCATTTAGTTTAGGCTAGTATAGGTTACTTAGGTGACTCTAGCCCCTTGGTCGTAGACTGAGGTGTCACAGATTGAGCCCACCCAGTAGCGCTTACATCTGCCTACTGTATAAAATTTAATGTTTAGCTGAGAATAAGTCTTCTCGAGCCTCCTGACCTGCTCACATTAGGTTAATTTCATTAAATAATGAAATCAATAGACCATATTTTGTATTTTCATGTGTCAAGGGTCTTAAGTTTGTTCACTAGGGGATCCAGAACTTTGGAAAGGGGGGGCGTTTTTTTTCCAAACCCTAACCCTAAGCATAAACGCGCGTACAGCATAAATATATAGCCGTGATTCTCAACCTTCAGCTAAAAAAATATTGTAACAAAAAAAAAAAACACGTTGAAACATGAGGCCTTTCTCTTGACAGCTAGGAGGTCAGGGGGAGCGCTGTAAGCTCCTCCAGTGGGGTTCGGGGCGAATCCCCGACGCTAAAAGCGTTTTCTTTGATTCTATACTACAGAAACGCTTTCTCCGGACATCTACAGCTCATTATTCATTCTATTAAAAAAGAACTTTTGAATAATGTTTTATTTGAAAAATATCCTAATATGAATTTACAAGCCTTTTTTACATTTACCTTTTTTACCTATCCCTTAGTCTGTTGGACCGTTGGGGCACCATGTTAGATTTGTCGACCGTCTTTCTCCATTCCTCCCTTTTTTTGCCTTGTTTAGAACCTCTCTCCATGGCAGGCCCGTCCATTCTTTAATGTTGTCCTCCCATTGCTTTCTCTGTCTGCCTCTTCTTCTTCTTTTTCCTGGTACTGTTTCCTGAATCTTTTAATATGGCTATATATTTTAAGCTTGCGTTTCTTTACAATAGTTAGCAGGTCATCATGGGGTCCGATCGCTGCAGTAACCCTGTCCAGGGGCGGACTGGGTGTTAAAATCGGCCCGGGCATTTCTATACAATCCGGCCGACAAAGTTTAAATCACATGATGTACAACCATTTCTAGTTCTGTCATCAGAATCATTCTGTTGTTAAGCTTGATAATGTATCGATAACTGAACGTATGCATACAATTAACTCTTTTAAAAAATAGAATAGGCGTTAAGCAGGGCCGGACTTAGGCCACTGCAAGCATACAGTGGGCCCCGCACTTACATGGGCCCCGCTATAGTTCTAGGTGTGGATTATTAAATTAAACCATTATAACGGATATATATAAACAGGGTTTCCGTGGCCTCCTGATTTTCCAGGGCATCCCAGAAATCTCATGTAATCTTAGCAAAATATATCCATAAAAGTCTTGGAAATCTCCTGATATGATTGAAATCTCCTGAAAAATAGACAAAATTGTCATTTCACATAGGGCCCCGCAATTGTTAGAGCCGGCCCTGGCGTTATGTTTCTTTTAATCGCTAAAAAGTGAGACTAAAAGGATTAAGCTTACTAGTAGCACAGACTACGGATGTAGACTATTACATTAGTTCGGAAAAATGTGTTAGATAAAATGAGCATTACACTGTATTGTCTGTAAAAGATTTTTGTTTATACACGACGCTCAGAGGGCCCCTTTTATAATAGGATATTATAAAACCTTTAACAATTTAATACGTGCCATAGTGGCATTCATGAGTTCCTTTAGGTGGCCCTATCGGCCCATTTGGGTACCAGCCCAGCGGACATTTGCCCGAATGCCCATATAGCCAGTCCGCCCCTGCTCAGTGGTCTCTCTCTCTCTCGCTCTCTCATAAAAATAAACAATATACAATAAAATAGGCAACACATTTCATCTCTTATTAATTATCTCTTATTAATTTTCTCTGATCATCGGTCTAAAAAAATGTTTTAAAACAAAGTTACATTCTATATCTTCAACTATACAGTTGTCAAAAAACTAAGAAAAATATTTTATTAGGCTCAAGTCTGCATTGTTTTTATTCCGCAAATATTCTAGAACATTTTTCTTGCGTTTTCCTTATCATTGCATTTTATTATTTCAATAAAAATTATCCACAGTTTTCTATTGGTTGCTATGTAAACCAAGAAATTACTGGAACACTGCAGAATATTAACAAACTCGGTAAAGCAAATTAAAAAGTAGGTCAAAATGGGCATGTGAACATATACCCCAATAGTGACACAAAGTGATATTAATGTATTCACTGTATGTGCCAGTGCAAAAATAAGGCAGGAGACCAGTAAAGTGCGAGTAGTTTGGGGTGACCACTGTTGCTTCTGTTTCCCTGCTGTTAGTTTAATTCGGGACATCATTGTGAACTTAATTTTAATGGCTATAAGTAGGCAACCAATGGTTATAAAACAAATTGGTACCCAGGTCAGAAATGTTTCCAGAATATACTCAACAAAAAAATAGAGAAAGTTGTAATTTTTCAAGAACAGATCTGTAGCCCAGGGAATAGAGACGTATTTCTCTTTCGAAACTTGAAAGTAAACTAGTCGATTAAAAAAAATAGTGAGTACAAAATACGGCAACCAAAAGAGAAATGCCACAGCACAGCTTGCTAGCACTGATTTGGTTGTAACAATCTTTTTAAAAGTTACAGGAAAATAGACGGCTAGCATTCTCTCTACTGTGATGATCATAGGAATAATGGCATTAACGCTGTGTCCCCAGGAACCAATAAATAAACATATTTCTAGAGAGACGTAAAGAAACATATTGAGTTGAGCATTGTATTCCCAAGTACAATAACCTGGTTTAAATTTGTCAGGTCCAAAAAACTTCAAAATCAAACCAAAATTTAAATCATTAACCAAATTCATACTGTCAGCCAAAGTAAGAGCTAAAAGGAGTATGTTTGAAGATTTTCCAAGTCCAGATTTCTTCAATATAGCCATACACAAGATGTTCATTGCTTGTCCAAACAAGGCTAATATTGGATTAACAAAGCATAAGAAGACTTTATAGAGTTGGATGAATTGGTTCTCTTGCGACTCAGAAAAACAAAACAGAACGAAGTCATTTTTTAAATATGTATTTATCATCGTTGAATTGAACATTTCCATTTTGAAAGT
Source organism: Biomphalaria sudanica (assembly GCA_036873155.1). Taxonomy (NCBI): domain Eukaryota; kingdom Metazoa; phylum Mollusca; class Gastropoda; family Planorbidae; genus Biomphalaria; species Biomphalaria sudanica. The sequence continues at coordinate 387,598 of JAZGLO010006656.1, read as the reverse complement.
TTTTGTTTATGTTGAAGACACTTTCTGTCTGTGAGTGAATGATAAGTTCTTGGTGAACGTGACTCTCTTGGAAAAGCTGGTTTAGAATGAGTGTCTTTTTAATGTCACGGTGGGCCTCATTTGTTCTCGTAAAGAAATGTATGTAAGTCTAATGATAATTATCTTCTCTTTTGACAGAAAGTCTGTATTTTATAAAATTTTAAGATACAAACTAAAATGTTCAAATATAATTATTATAATTAAACAGAGATGACTGAGGCTTGCGTCAGAGAATTTTCAAGAACATTGGACCTTTGCAATGAAATAATTATAATTGTGAATAAACGTCCATAAAATTCTAAATAAACCAAAACACAGAAATCAGGTATATCTTAGCAGTTGAAAATATCTTAAATTGTTCTTTTTTTCTTTTTTTTTCTTTTCTTTAAATGCTCTTTGTTTCCAGTAGTATTTTGAAAAAGCATTGACATTATTATTTCTATAGTTTTGAAATTAGTTGTTGATGCAGCGACTTGGTAATTAGCCTCACATTAGGTTTGCGTGCTAGATTTTATAATGCGTTGTAAAATTAGTTTAGTGATTTTATTGTTAGCGATGGACGTGCCAGTCGTAGAAGGCACAAAAATTATTTAAATCTTTAAAAAAAAAAAAAACAGCCATCAACGTAAACAACATCCTCATTTTGATTTCCTAGGAACGATTGATTTCTGTAGAAAATTGTCAGTAATTTTTTGTTTTGACAATTGTTAACTTTGGTTTTACAAGTAGATTTAGTTTGTGTGTATTTGTGCTTTTAAAAAGAAAGTATTGACATTTTTTTTTAGTAATGCTTAAAATATCGACCCTAACGTTATGGTTGTCAAAGAACGAATTTAGAACAATAAAAAAAAAACTTGAGTTAATTTCAAGAGCGTAAAATTGCGCAGTAAATATTAAATTAAGATTCTATTGAGATTGGCTAACTAAAATTTGCAGACAAAAAGGAAATTTTTTTTTTAAGGTTATACTAATTCAGAACTTCAGACTAACGCACTGGCAATGTCTCAAAAAATTGCGTGATTGGCTAATCCAATTTGAAGGTCAAGGTCATACACAACAGAAGAATATTATTAAAGCAAAATGACTTTTTATGAAATAGAAGGAGAAAAGAGACCTATTTATAGTCAGACTTCTAGTCTGTAAGTCTGTCTTTTAAGTTAAGTGTAGCTTATATAATACAGACTTATATAATACAGACGTTACTTCAAAAAAGAACATGATTACGTCCTACGCGTCATGCATTTAGTTATGCATATTAACCAATGAACTAAATTCTGCCAAGTCACTCTTTTTCCTGGCTAACTCATTCCATGCTCTAATAGCGCTAGGGAAGAAGGAGCATTTGTCCTAGTATATCTATAACTATATCTTAACGTAGGTCGTTTTTTTTAACTCTAAGGTTTATGGGGAAGATTTATGTCTTACAGTTGAAAACTTGAAATAGTGCCGGATCTCAGCTGGTGAAGTCCAACCACGCTTTAAGAGGTTTCATTCTAATGTGCTTCACAATTTCACAAGATAACTATTGTTGTAACAACTGCTCCCGCGCCGTCACTGATGCACACCGTTCAACACGAGGAATAGACGAGATATTGATTGGGGAGGAAGAACTGTTTTAGATCCGGCTGAAGAGATCTGCAAGTATGGAAGTCTGAGCTGTCTGTGACTAAGAAACGTCATTCGTGCTACCTGTGAACTGAATTTAGGACATTTGAGGACCTGTAGCGGCAGTGGGAAGTGATTCCTGGTGGTCTGTACTAATACTAAAGGACTTATAGAACTTAGTCTCCCTGTGACTTGATACCTTGCCTTTTTACTACACTATAGATCTATACGCTGGGGAAAATAAAGAAAAAGAAAATAGCAAAACTTATTTCAGAAAATATTTGACAAGCTTAAAAAATATTTTTGATCACATTGTCCAATAATATGTTCAGTGAGTGCCGTCGTCTTAAGTGCTGCGTGTCTTTGGATGTGTACAGACCAAGTTAATTGCAACTGTTATTACTAACCTGAGAAGTGCAGCAACTGGCGCCTTAACCTGAGATGAACTTCAATCGGTAGCAAGACTGGAAGGATTAATCCTCCTGTAGAGCATTGGCGAGAAACTTGTAATGCCACGAATTTATGTAAATCTAGATTTAGAATTAAGATCTAAATAGGTCTTGATTTAGATCTAGTCTTGTTTACTAGATCTAGATGTGACCAAGTATGCACTAGACTTAGATCTAGAGAGAACTAATCTAGATCGAAGAAGATATTATTATCGATCTAGATAGGTCTATTGCATAGGAATTGTTAAAATGCCTTTAACTCTTTCTATCCTAACTGTAATGCCACGAATTGACGTAAAACTAGATTTAGAATTAAGATCTAAATAGGTCTAGATTTAGATCTAGTCTTGTTTTCTAGATCTAGATTTGACGAAGTATGTAGGCTACTAGACTTAGATCTAGAGAGAAATAATCTACATCTAGATCCAAGAAAATTAATGATCGATCTAGATAGGTCTATTCCATAGGAATTGTTTAAAATGCCTGTGACTATCTCTGTCGTAACTGACGATACCTACGATGATTTGACCCCATTAAATTAAATTAATTTTTGGTTTTATAAACTTAAATAAATTTGTGTTATATGCCTCATAGCTCCCATAGGGGTCAAGTGATTGTGTAGACACATTTCTCCTCAGCTCATGCACTTTCTTGCCCTTTGTTGAGTGATTCGAGGATAGACTTTGACCGACAGGGTGTATTCGATTTGCGAGCGAACAGCCCCAATGTACAAAGTGCGTAGCATGTCATCTCGGGCGCTCCGCTTTTTATTGGCCAGCTTTCTTAATAAACCAAGTTTCTCGAGGCCTTTCTTTCAAATTCCTGGATATGCAGGGGCATTGCCAACTTTCTATCCAGGGTCACCCCTAGATATTTGGGCGTGTTTTCGCAGCTTAGTTGCAGCCCACCGAGATGGAGCTCGAATGGAGTCTTCAGAATGTCGATTCCCAGGCTGAACAGGGACCAGCTTGTTTTGGCACCGTTTATCTGAATCTGCCATGTCTCATTATAGGGAAGAATTAAGGTGTGACGACCCGCGTGTATTCCTTGTATGAGTGGTTTGTTTGGTGTCTAGGGGATAATTGTTGAATGTGCAACACACTGGGTCATCAAAGACATATCGGGAACAGGGACGCAACAAACAGACAATAGAGAAAGATACAATAATTAATGATTTAATATATATTTTTTTACATTAAAAAAGAAAGGGGAGGGCTTTGCTTCATATCTATTAGTAATGTTTCAACAACACTCTTTGCACGTTTAGACAGAGTGTATCTCACTTTGTCCTCAAACTGTAGACGTTCTAGCTGGATGTGCTCCTGGGTGGAGGTCTTGCAGCTGGAGGCTGTACTCTAGCGGGTGGAGGGTCGCCGGTGACTCAGTACTTGTGAAGTCTCAATCCAAAGTCACTATGGTCAGTTGTGGACACTGTAGGGCGCTGGCCGGCCACCGTGGACACGAAGAGTACTGCAGACAGAGCTGATCTACCGTGGGCAGTATTGTCAATAGCATCAGTAAGTTGCGATCGAGCAGGCAAGTGCTATGAAGTATCAAATATGCACGTAGTATTAAATAGGCAGACATTTGAGGGAGGCTGCGGATAAACATGACAAGTTAGGACATGTCTCTCATGCATCTTATCCATGCCTTTGACTCAGGTGCATTCGTTAGTTAGGTAAAATTCCTTTTGAGTACAATGGGGAAAGGATGACAAATGGAATTGCTTAAATAAATTGCTGATAGTAACAATATAAAATGTAAGAGCATAGTAAGGGAGATAACAATGTTAAACATAATCAAGATAAATGGATAGTGGTCAGCGACAATGACGCCATTGTTTCCATACGATTGTCGGCCATGAACTTAAATGTAGAGTGCTCCCATTCAAGGGGCGCGATTCTCGCCAAGCAAAATGGATAAGGGGAGATAATTTACTACTTTTTTCTAAGCACAGTGTCAATGCGTTAGAAAGATCATAAAGACGATCGGCCGAGATAAAGGAAATGAAATAAGATGTACAATTATATACAAGGTTGCGTCAATGGTCAATTAAGCAATGTGGTAAAAATAATGTCAACGCATGGTGGACATAGGTTAATGCAATAATTAAATATGTACACATGAAATTATTATGTTCCTTTATTTCGCCAGTTAGAAATACACATAATGTACACATCAAACAAATGCAATAACTCCAAATACTAAGATCCAGCAAGAAATCAATATACACACAACTGTGATTAGGTTCGGCTTACTACCAGGTATTCCACTAGAAATAAAGAGGATGAACTATAGAGTCTGTGCATCGACTGTCAGCGAGCTGAAGAAATGACGAAGTGTGTCCATTTCTGAATTAGTCGAGTTTATAAAGGTCCGAAGAGATAAGCGAAAAGGTGGGGGGGGGGGGGGTCGAGACATTAAAGACATTATAGATCGACAAGTCGCGACTAGAACTGTCAACAGGCGTGTTGACATGGATAATCTTGATCAAATTGAGACGTGGGTAGGGGTGGAGAAAATAGTTCCACAAAGAATGAAGCATGTCCGGAAGTGCGAAGTGGGTAGGTTTGCCGGGCAATGCCCAGGTGGTGTCAAGTATGAACGCCAGACATCTAGCGCCCGTACCAGGACTGTTTGTGTTTCTCCGCGTCAAGAGGAGATACACGAAGGGTTGTAACAACGTTGTCGCCAATGTTGTGGACTCAGTCAAGTAGAAGAGGAAAAGGTGGGGTTTGGTGGTGAAATCGGACCTAGAAAAGGGAAATAATTGGGATGAAATAAATACAAATAATTAATGCTATGATAAAATTGAGGGACATTGTCATCAAGCTTTTAGGGTGTGACAGGCCTAAGTGCAGATAGAGGACTGACTTCACTTCCACACTTGGTCGTGTGCCTGTTTCAGGTCTATAAATACTACATATGTGCTTTCGGACCTTTGGAACCCATTTGCCACCTCCTGCATAAATACATTGACCTGGTCTCTCGGACTCATGCCTATCCTAAAGCCGGCCTGCTCTGGCGCTAGGATATCGGCACTCTCGAAGGACCACACAAGCTGCTCATTAACCTTCCGTTCAGCCATTTTACCAATGGTGGAGGTCAAGAATATGGGTCTGTAGGCTTCAACGCCAGTCGCGACTTTGCTTTTCTTAAAAATTGGTACAATGATTCCACAGCGCCACCCACTCCACCCAAGTTCGATTCACAAACTCAAGAATTTTTGTCCTTTGCTCTAATCCTGAGATACTTTAGCATCTCAGAGGTAATCCTATTTGGCCCCGGAGCCCTTCTGTTTTCTCACTTATCTATCGCTCTATCTAGCTCAGCACGATAGAAGAGCGCATTGTACGTGCCCAGTTTAGCTGGGTCATCTCGTTCCTCTCCTGCCTTTTCCGTTCTTTGTTGAGGGCTTTGGACGTAGGAGACTTCCACTTGGACTTGCAAAATATATATTCAGCAAGTCGACCATTTTTCTTCGTTAGAGACTGAATTCCCGCTGGGTGTAAAAAATGTGGCGAGTGTGCGGACCGTATTTGTGGCTTCCAAGTTGCGCAGATGTCTTTAGGCTTTCGATGTGTCCTCAGATCAAGCCCGGCACAGGCATCGTTCCAATAATCCGACCGCACTTGTCGGGCCATCTCGCTTGCTTTTCGACAAAACAGATTGTACGCCCTGCGGCATTCTGGGGTATCTTTCTTACAAGCTTTTCTACGCGCCCTCTTCCGGTCCTGAACTATTCTATTCAATTTGCCAGACCAGAGGGTCTATGCCTTGTGCCAAGATAGGTCCGGGGGACATGTCTCTTGGCCGCACCCAACACTGCTGCAGATATTTCGCCTTATATGGTGTCGACAGAAGACGGTACCATCCTCCATTGCAATGGATGATAATGCGGCGTCGACTTCCCAGGTCGTGGAGAGGGCGATAGTGATCTCTATGTGGCTGTGATATCGTCGAGCACTAAGAAAGTGATTTTACTGTCAAGGTTAGCAGATATAATTGTTAGATCTGGCCTAGAGAGTGACCCACTGCCAGTATGTAATAATGTTGGCTTGTTTTTTTTATATTTTTAACAGGAACAAATGAGTAGTATTGATAAGGTCAAAGACATTTTGGCGTCAATTATCAGTTGTGTCGTAGCCCCATGCGGGAGACTTTGCGTTAATATCCTCTGCTATTATGATGGAGGAAAGCAACGTAGTATATCACTTAGTATATAGTGGAATTTTGCATGATACAAAAAAATCAGTCTTATCCAGTGACTAGAATGTTGAGAAATAATGATTTTCTTTGAAGCTTTATTTGCATACTTTGGCATTTCAGTAAATGAGAGCTTTAGGATCAATAAATTTGCAAACCTTGTTGTTCCTGAGAAACTTAACATTTTAAACTAGCCATCTCAGTAGCGTTATGTCATAACTGTAGTAATATCTTTATTATCCTGAAGTAAATGTTTTTTCATTAAGCATACTAACTCTTACAATACAGCAGTGTCAGTTATGGTGTAATGAAGCATTTCCCTGAAGATTTTTAACGGATTTCTTTTCTAGTTTTGCTTTTACTTATCCAGAGTGATGGATAACTGTCAAGGTATATCATTGGTATTGCATTCCTTTATTCTGAAAGGGGCAGAACTCCAAAACTTCAGCCTCACAATTTGGTTATTTCAGTAAATAAAAACATTATTTTAATTTTGTATTTTTCTGGTAATGTTTTTTATTTTTATTTTCATTCCTTTGTCTTCAACATTTTATTCCTTTGTAGCAGTACTAAACATTTTTCTTTGTTACTCAAAATTTTTTCTTGTCAAAGGTTTATTAAAGTTGCTTTCATCTCTCAAGCTTTGATAATTGCTACCAGAGTCTTTATCCTATGATAAGTATAAAAAACTAACAGATTTGAATTAGTACAATGCTTGACTTTCTCTTAAAGCTTGTCAAAATGAAATAAAGTGGTACACTAAAGTTAATAAAAATGTTACTGTTTGCTATTCATTTTGTTGTGTGTTTTTACATCCAGTGGGTAGTGATGGGAACTAAACTAACTTTTAAAAGTTAAACTAAAATTATTTTTCAACTAAAATAAAGTAGTTAAACTAAACGTTTATTATGAATTTCAAAAAATAGTTAAACTAAACTAAAAAAAAAAAATTAAACTATTCATAACTTTTTTGGGGGGAGGGGAGGCGGGATTGAACTAGACTTATATAGGTACTCATCCGACCGTATGGCTACGGTTCAATCTTATTCTTTTAACATTGTAGAAATTATTATCCATAATAAAATCAGTAATTAGGAATATGTTTCTTACATAAACGTTTCTAACTTTTTAGTTCACTTTTGCCCATCACTACCAGTGGGGACAGTAAGGCTCCCTACCATTGAAATTTTCAAATTTAAATGAAATAAGTTTGAATGTATTTTTTTTTTAGTTTATCACTATGTGGATTTTACTCCAATGATTTAATTGCAAAAGTTAAGATGGTTTTATGGTGAAATAACATCATTTTTAATACATGACCCCAAAACACAATTAACACCCTCTCTTTCATAAAAAAAGATCGTAAAGAATCATTTGTGTGTGTGTGCCGACACTGAAATGCAATTATTAAAATAGAATAGTATTTTTTAATTTCGATATCCTTGTGATAAGAAAATTCTGACATTTTATAGTGTTCCATGAGCCTTTTGCTTCAAGCTTTGTTCTTAAGCTTGACTTGTAGACAAGAATTCTGTACCATTAATCAGCTTATCTCCCTTTTCTTGTACAGTGTTATCTTCTCTTACCTCTCCATGGAATATGGTGTTTATGGAGATTGAATTATTTCTCCATTGTAAACTGAGAACTTAATATAATGGGATAATTTATTAAATAAATGGTTATTGAAAGGAAAGTGTTTGTTGCTTTTTTTGTTTGTGTGTAAAAATCTTTAACTATGTAGCATGTCAACTCTGTTTTACTTAGACCTGTTTTCTGAAATGGAGAACTGTTACATTAATACACAAATGCTGCTCAAAGAAACTGGTTTCAATGATCAAAGCTTATGAAACTAAAAATCCAGTCTTCACCAGGCTTTGAACTTGGGACCAGGTATTAATATAATATCTTGATACATAGGCGCCCGCAAAAGGTGTACATGAATCTCCTGGATTCCAAGTAGCCAAATTTTAAACAATATTTAACACCATAAAATTAACTTTAAAAAGATTCTACTCAAGAGGCTTCCAACTTTCGAACTAAAAGACAGAAGTTAGAAACGGCTGAATGCAGTCATTGCAAAGCAATTAGCAGAGAATCCACAAAAATTAGAATCAATTTTGTCTACCATTATTTATTGCAGAATTCAAGACACACCTCTCCGTGGAAAAGACAGTTCTGTTGGAAATTTTGATTTGTTATGTTTTCAATGTTTTGTTTGTTTTGAATCTGATGACACAGCACTGATAGATCACAGTGACACAGAACTGATAGATCACAATGAAAAAGCACTGATAGATCACAGTGAAACAGCACTGATAGATCACAGTGAAACAGCACCGATAGATCACAGTGAAACAGCAATGATAGATCACAGTAAAATAGCTGCAGGAAATGCTTGCTGCATATTGCATAAAGTTCATAATGAGCTGAATTTAAAAAATTCCCTCTTTTAGACCTTGCGATGAATAGGGCAGATGATGTAAAGGCAATAATTTTCTGCGGCTCACGGCTAACGAGGGTGTTATGTGACCAGCACAACGATCCACCGACTTTTTTTCCCCACAAATAATGTTAGGGTGGACTCAAAGGTGCCCTAAAGATCACGAAATAAAAATCCAGGCTTTGAACTCGGGACCTCCCAGTTCGGATACAAGCGCTCTACCACTCTGTCACCATGTCCCCATGTTGGCAGAATGTGAAAGAATAATTCGAAAGGGTTTCTGTAGCGAACAGTGCAGTTGAATAAGAATAATTCGAAAAGGTTTCTGCAGCAAACAGTGCAGTTGAATAAGAATAATTCGAAAAGGTTTCTGTAGCGAACAGTGCAGTTGAATAAGAATAATTCGAAAGTGTTTCTGCAGCGAACAGTGCAGTTGAATAAGAATAATTCGAAAAGGTTTCTGTAGCGAACAGTGCAGTTGAATAAGAATAATTCGAAAAGGTTTCTGTAGCGAACAGTGCAGTTGAATAAGAATAATTCGAAAGGGTTTCTGCAGCGAACAGTGCAGTTGAATGTAAAATTTTGGCTAATGAACCAGCGGATATTTTAGACACTGAGCAGACGTCTTTGGGCGTTTGCTTTGTTGATTGCGATTGTATTCGAGTCTGTGTCAAACGTTATTTTCAGCGAATACATTATGTACAGTCTAGTCATGGGAAAACAACTGGGCCACGGATACGAAGGCTGCTCGGTGATGGCTAGCACTCAGAACTGTGTTCAGACAAGAATTCGTGAAAAATATCCAAAAGCAGCCTTTGTCCATTTTGTAAAAAAAAAAAAGGTCCCCTTTCAGACTTTGTGGTCTATAGGGCAGATGATGGAAAGGTCATCTGTTTCTGTGGCCTACGGTTAACGAGGTCGTCATGTGACCAGTACAATGACCAAGCGCCTTTACTTTTCCCTAACAAATGTCAGGTACCCATTAGAGCTAAGTGGACTCAGAGGCGCCCGAAGATCCCGAAATTAAAAATCCCAGTCCTCACCAAGATTCGAACTCCGGTCTACGGTTCGGAAGCCAAGTGCTTTACCGCTCAGCCACCGCGCCGTCCATTTTGAGTCTGACAGATTTAACCTTTGTTATATGTAAACCTTGTTCCGGATATACGTAATGGTGTTGGTGTCATCAAGAAGAGTATCAATTTCTTCCGTACCAGTCCCAAGTGATAGAGGTGGTACAAAATTTACGTCTTTTGTGTGAGACACAATCATTTGAGAAAAAAGAGTCCATTTCGAGAAGATCTTTTACTCTTTGGGGATCTTAAAATAACGGCTGTTGGTGAAACCTGAAAAACTGCACATGCAACTTTGCCTTATAGCGGCCCCCGAAAGGGGAAAAGACGCTTTTAGTTTTGTGTGGCCTGTCTGTCCGTCCGTCCGTCTGTCCATCCGTCCCGTTTAGATCTCAGAAACTAGAAGAGAAAATGAAAATCGGACATCAAGATATTTTAGATTATTCAAAGTTCTAATGCAACGGCTACTTTTTGCTTTTCCGAAAGTGAACCATCTAATTTTTAAAATTATATATGCAAGCAGATTTTTAAAAAAATAAAAAATACACCACTTTTCAATGAAAAACTTCAGGGGAGGTAAGTTTTTTTAAAAAGTCACAGACTTCTTCATTCATAGATTCGCGCATTGATATGGAAAAAGTCACAATGGAAAAAGTATCAATGGATCATTACAAAATATATTTTCCATTTATTAACTTACTCATTAAACAGAATACTGATTCAAATGTTGTTTTTAAAAAAGAATTTTGATACGAACTTCGTTTTAGTTATAAGTTCAAAAATTAGAAAATACTTTTATAGCGCACAGTTTTGACATATCCTCATTATAGGGGCCTACACTTGACAGTCTAAATAAGACTAAATAGAGCCCAGATCTAGATATATTTATAATATATATATATTATAAATGTATTAATAATTTGAACAAAATTTTAATTATTAAGGCAATAACTTATCTGCTGATAGCTTATGCGTGCAGATTTATCTATTATGTAAACAGTAGTATCACATTAAGAAACGAAGGGGAGACGTTGGACACTGGCTTCACATGTAGTTCGAAAACGGCTGTAACAAAAGTTTCCTAGAAATTTGACAGTTTATGTCCATCTTTAAGACAAAAAAAAAACACTTAAATTCTAAACACAGTGAAAAATCTGGTTTGACCGTTATAATTTTTCAAAATAGAATTATCTTAAATTTAAATTTGGCTTACGTCATTTTATTTGAACTCGGCCTCAGCGGGCATGCCTGCGACTGGAATGTCTCTTTCTATTCAGCAAAGAGTTAAGAAATTAAAGAGAGTACAGGACTCATTAGTTTGACTATCAATAGAAGCTACTGATTGTGCGCAGCTCACTGGAAAGACTTCTGTAATCAATATAAGAAACAAAAAGAATGAGTAATTGAAACCAACATCAGCTTCATAAAAGAAAAATTGATTCAATTCTTTTCATATTACTTGTTCTCTCTGTCTCTCTCACTCTCTTAAAAAAACAAGATACAATAAAATAGGCAACACGTGTCATCTCTTATTAATTATCTCGGTCTCCAAAAAAAATGTTTTTAACAAAAGTTACATGACATTGTTACATTGGATTATGTTAGAAGATTTCATTCAACTTTACCGTTATCAAAACACTAAGAATAATATTTTTCTTTTTTTTTTTATTCCGCAAAAAAATCTAGAACATTTTCCTTGCGTTTTCCTTATCATTGCATTTTATTATTTCAATGAAGATTATCCACAGTTTTCTATTGGTTGCTATGTAAACTAAGAAATTACTGGAACACTGCAGTAAGTTGACAAACTCCGAAAACGAAACGAGAAAGTAGGTCAAAGTGGGTGTGTGCATATTGAAGCCTACCGTGACAGAAAGTGATATTAATGTATTCACTGTATGTGCCAGTGCAAAAATAAGGCAGGAGACCAGTAAAGTGCGAGTAGTTTGGGGTGACCACTGTTGCTTCTGTTTCCCTGCTGTTAGTTTAATTCGGGACATCATTGTGAACTTAATTTTAATGGCTATAAGTAGGCAACCAATGGTTATAAAACAAATTGGTAGCCAGGAGAGAAATGTTTCTATAAAATATGCAGTAAACATGTAAAGGAAGTTGTAATTTTTCATTAGCAGATCTGTAGCCCAGGGAATAGAGACGTATTTCTCTTTCGAAACTAGAAAGTAAACTAGTCGATCAAAAAACAAGGTGAGTAAAAAATATGGCAACCAAAAGAGAAATGCCACAGCACAGCTTGCTAGCACTGATTTGGTTGTAACAATCTTTTTAAAAGTTACAGGAAAATAGACGGCTAGCATTCTCTCTACTGTGATGATCATAGGAATAATGGCATTAGCGCTGTGTCCCCAGGAACCAATAAATAAACATATTTCTAGAGAGACGTAAAGAAACATATTGAGTTGAGCATTGTATTCCCAAGTACAATAACCTGGTTTAAATTTGTCAGGTCCAAAAAACCTCAACATATGACCAAAATTCAAGTCAATAAACAAATTCATACTGTCAGCCAATGTAAGAGCAAAAAGGAGTATATTTGAAGATTTTCCAAGTCCAGATTTCTTCAATATAGCCATACACAAGATGTTCATTGCTTGACCAAACAAGGCTAATATTGGATTAACGAAACATAAGAAGACTTTATAGAGTTGGATGAACTGGTTCTCTTGTGACTCAGAAAAACAAAAAAGAACGAGGTCATTTTTTAAATATGTATTTATCATCGTTGAATTGAACATTTCCATTTTGAAATTTTAGTTTCTGTTTATTGCTAAAGACACTTTCTGTCTGTGAGTTAATGACAAGTTCTTGGTGTGCTTAGTCTTGATAAATGTTAACTTGACTCTCTTGGAAAAACTGGTTTAGAATGAGTGTATTTTTAATTTCACAGTGGGCCTTACTTGTAAAATAAATTAGTTGTTGATTCATGCAATGAAGTGCAAATTAGGCTAAAATTAAGTCTGCGTGCTGGATTTATAATAAAATTAGCTTTGTGATTTTATTGTTAGCGATGGACGTGCCAGTCGTAGAAAGCGCAAAATATGTTTAATCTTTTTTTTAAACACCAGCCATCAACGTAAACAACATCATCATTTTGATTTCCTAGGAACGATTGATTTCTTTAGAAAATTGTCAGTAATTGTTTTAGTTTTGACAATTGTTAACTTTTGTTTTACAAGTAGATTTAGTTTGTGTGTATATGTGAGCTTGTAAAAAGAAAGTATTGACATTTTTTTTTGTAATGCTTCAAATATCGACCCTAACGATAATGCTAGTAAACGAAAGAAGTTAGAAAATAGAAAAACGCTTAGTTATTTTCAAGAGAGTTAATATTTAAAATTCTAAATGTAATTTATGTTGAGATTGGCTTACTAAAACAAACAAAAAGGAAATTGCAAGTTTTCTTTTTAAGGTTATACTAATGAAGAGTTTATGACCAAGGGCAATGTTGCCTTAAATTGCGTGATTTGCTATCCAATTTAAAGGTCAAGGTAATACAGGACAGCAGACTATCCTTAAGACAAAATGTTTTTTTTTCTGAAGTACAATGAGCAAAGAGACTTACTCATTGAGTCAGGCTTGTAGTTTAAATGTAAGTCTGTCTTCAAGTAAAAGACGCTATTAGTTTTGTGTGGAATGTCTGTCCGTCCGCTCCGTTTAAATCTCGTAAACTAGAAAAGATAGTGAAAATCCGACATCATAATATTGTAGACCATTCAAAGTTCTGATGCAACTACTTTTTTCTTTTCTCAAAGCGAAAAATCGAATTTTTTAAATCACATGGAAGCAGGTTTTTTTCATAAAAATACACCAGTTTTACAACTATTCACTATTAATATTAACAAACACTGGAGGCTCCTTGTTAGAGGAGGTAAATATTTACCATATTTTTAAACATTTATGCAAACGGTTTTAGATTTTTTGTCAAAATTTTTTTTTTTTACATTTGTATTGCTAAGTTAAGTTAGTTCTGTTATATTAACTACTACATTTACACAAAAAAGCGTTTTTTACGATTTTAAGAGAAAAATCAATTTAGTATGCATATAAGTTGGACATAATTTAAAACAACAATTAATAAGTAGTTTTTCATATTATCACGTGAACTGCAATGTTACCACATCATGATAGAACACTGAACTAAAGAAAATATTTTTTTTCTTAAAAACAATTAGAGCAATTATATATTTATTATAAGACATTAGTTAGTTCACATCTAACTTCACATTCACTTTCACCCATTCTCTTTCACCTATCCTTTGGTCTGTGGACCGCTGGGGCACCACACAAGATCCTTCTTTCTCACTTCTTCTCTGTCATTTGTCTTTGATAGAATTTTATTCTGATGTTCTTTCTGAAAATATTGAAACCTGCCTTTTTACCTACCTGGGTGGACCACTTCGGGGGCCGATTTTGAGTTCGTGTTTCCACACAAACTGTATTTGTAGCCTTGTATCTTTTTACGCTAAGGTTTATAAGGCATATGTCTTACCGTTCAAATAGTGCCTGATCTCTGTAGGTGAAGGCCTAAACACTCTTTGAGCGGTTTCATTTTAAAGAGCTTAACAGTTTAACAAGATATAAACTTTGAAGTTTCTTTTTAAATTAATAATAAGAAAATATCTATTTTTATTTAAGAATAATATTTGAAAAGCTTAAAAAATATTTTTGATCCCATTTAGTGTCTTTAAATGTAGACAGTGGCACAGTTTTTGATTTAATAATAGAATGCGGAACTGTTATCACTAACCGGAGAAGTGCAAACTGGCGCCTTAATTTAACCAGCAAACTTCGAACAGCTCGTTAGCTTTAGTAGACAAGGAGAAAGAAAACTATGAATCCAATCCTCTACCGCCTTGCAGCTATTCCCAAACATGTTATAGAAACGAATCGAACCCTAACCGAATGAACCGAACTCGAACCTCACTTATGACTGAACCAAACCCTAACTTTGAAACTGCTCGGTACGAACCGAACCGAACGAACCCTCCTTTTCTTAACCGAACTCATTTTGCAATTTGTACATCCCTTTTTTATATTGTTGGTTTAATAATAATCAAATACTTAATTATTTTATTTAAATTCTAATGATTCCATTATCCTTTGAAAACTTGGGAAAAGGGGGTGGGGGTATTTTGGAAACTTTAAAAGAAAAAAAAAAGGTCGCGCGAGGGATTCCCAATGGGTTTTTCCATACGTGCCAACTCTCCCCAGGCTTTGAAGTGTCGCGGGTTGTTTGCAATATTTGTTTTGAGTCGATTAGCCCGCCCTGTAAGTAGATCTAGTAATTAGAAAGTCAAGTCAATTTTAAAATATTGTCACTTTTATTTAAATTGGCTGTTAGTTGAGAGTAGAATATTTTTGGCCGATTATAAAGTGTAGATATAAATCTACAATACGTTCATTTGTGTTCTAGTTTTAAATAAATTTTAATTCTCTTCTTTTCGTGGTAAAATCAGTTAAAACTAAATCTGTTTTATAAATATGTAATATTAGAAATACTTAATATTTAATTATACATAACGGTATTTACATTTCTTTTTAGTGTTTTATGTTTAAAAATTGTGAAGTATTCCGTATTGGAATATTATTACTATTTTTCTGCTTTGCATTATTGATCATCAGTATTTTTAATGCAGCGTTTCTCAAACTTTGGGTCCTCTCCCGGGGGGTAGGGATGGCGAGTACCTCGAATTGGGGGTGGGGCGCAACTTCCTTACAAAAAGGGGTGTTATAGAGTGTGTGTGTGTTTACTGGTGGCGGTAAGAAGAGGTTAAGCGATTGATTGGCGTTTATGCATGGAGGATGATGAAATTAGCGTAATGCAGATGTGATACGTCTTCTTGCATTCTTCACTGCTGAAACGCATTCTCCAGACAATAACAGCTCATTATTGATCAGTGGTGTTCGGGGCGAAGCCCCGACGCCAAAAGCGTTTTCTTGCATTTTTCACTGCAGAAACGCCTTTTCCTGACATCTACAGCTCATTATTCATCCTATTAAAAAGGACCTTTCGAATAATGTTTTACTTGAAAATATTCTATGAAATTATAGGCCTTTACTACATTGCAATAAAAACGGTTTGAAGATACCCCACATATTTAGATTAGGGCTTTGAGCATCGCCGCCGAAAAAAAAATTATTTGAAAAATACTATTATAATTATTAAAGATTATTACTATCCTAAACCTCAGAATACTCTGTGAGAAATATCTCCAACATCAAGAGAATCTTTTCCATGTCTTTATTGATTTCAAGAAAGCTTTCGATCGAATTTGGCACGGGGCACTCTGGGCGACAATGGAAAAGTACAACATTAATAAAACATAATCAAAGTTATCCAGAACCTCTACAAGGATGCCACCAGTGCGGTGTAATTCAACAATAATATTGGGGACTGGTTCCAAACCACAGTTGTAAGACAAGGCTGTCTACTTTCACCAACACTCTTCAATATCGAGGATAATGGAAGATGCCCTTGAGGGCTATGAAGGTACTGTTAGCATTGGAGGAAAAAGAATTACTAACTTGTGCTTCGCAGATGACATTGACGGCCTAGCAGGGACAGAAGAAGAACTAGCTGACCTGGTGATGCGCATTGACAAGACTTCCGCAGCATATGGCATGCAAATAAATGCCGAAAAAAACCAAATATAACCAATAGTCATCAGGGCTTTAAAAGAGGCATCAGTATTGGAGGTGAAAAGCTAACTAGTGTTAACAGCTTCAAATACTTCGGAGCTATTGTCTCAGACGAGGGAACAAAACCCGAACTATTGGCCCGAATAGCACAGTCCACAGCAGCCCTTTCAAAACTTAAAATAATATGGAAAGACAAGGGCTTAGCCCTCGGCACCAAAATCAGACTGATGCGCTCCCTGGTCATGGCCACATTTTTATATGCTTGCGAGTCGTGGACGTTGAATGCAGAGTTAGAGAGGAGGATCCTAGCAATGGAATTGAGATGCTACAGAAGGATCCTAGGCATCACATTCAAAGACCGCATCACAAACTAAGAAATCAGAGACAGGGTTACTGCAGTGATAGGAGCCCATGACGACCTGTTGTAAAAAGACGAAAGCTTAAAACCTATGGTCACATTAGAAGATCTCGAAAAAGACCTTCCTTCAGGGAATAGTGCCACGGAAAGAAGAAGAGGCAGACAGAAAAAGCGATGGGAGGACAACATTAAAGAATGGACGGGCCTGCCATGGAGAGAGGTTCTAAACAAGGCAAAAAAAGGGAGGAATGGAGAAAGACGGTCGACAAGTCTTGCCTGGTGCCCCAACGGTCCAACAGACTAAGGGATAGGTAAAGGGTAAAGGGTAATTATTAAAGAAAGCTCCTTGTAAGTGATACATTTTGTTCAATAGGCATGTTTCTAACTTTGTTTTGTTACAGAAATATAATTCAAAGCTCTAATAAAAAATTTCCGAAGTGGGAGGAGAAATTAAGTAGACCAATTAGATTGTACTCAAAAAAATTTTTGTGAGCTATAGTCTAGAATTTATTTAACAAGAAAAATATCAGATCAGAGTAATATCAGAGTTAAGGTTGGAAAAAGGCGGCTAGCAAAAGAATATTTGGGTTCATAACTCATCTCAATCGTTACTCTTATACTGAAAATTTTGTATGAATTCTAAATTTTCCAAAGCAAAGTCTTTCTTTAAAAAATATGATTAATTCATGTGAAATTACATAAACTCTGACTCCATATTTGACGATTCTGTTTTAAAAAGGCATGCTTTCTTCTAAGAATGGGTGGGGACGTTATATTGAAAACGATTAATCCTCGCTCCTTTTTATAATTTCTGCTAATGATATAAGAATTTAATTTATAGCATATACAAATTATATTAAAGACAATTGTTTTTTAATTTAGTAATTTCCTAACTATAATACAAAAAGAAAAAGTATTGGTTTGTTCGATGGGCGAAAGGCGATTGCATGTATCGCCCCTCCCACCTGGTGCAAACCTTTTTCATTTTATATTTACTAATGATTAAATTTGAGATTAGAGTGTGGTGCGACATAATATACAAATGGGTTCACATATCAAAACATAGCTTATGATATTCAACTAATTTGGTTCACAAACTATGATTTCTCCATAAAAATAGCACGCCCCCCCCCCACACTCAGAGGGCTAGAGTGGGGAGGGCAGTACATGCCATCGCCGCCCTCCTTTACCCCACAAAATCGGCCAAGATACCAGAAGGGGAGCGACATAATCTAAAAATTATATTTTAATTCAACTAACTTTATTCATAAACTATGATTTCCCCGTAAAAGTAGAACCTCCCCCCTCTCAAAGGGTTTAGGTGGGAAGAGCAGTAGAGATATTCACCCCCCCCCCCAATCGTCCAACAGTGGAACGACATAATATAAATATCGATTAAAACAAAAACAAGTTTTAATCATATAGATATTTAATTGATTCTGTTAGCAAGCTGTGATTTCTACAAATAAATTGGATCGCCCCCCAACTCGAAAGTTTACAAGGGGGGGGGGCGGGATTGATGCCATCGCCCCCTCCCGACCCCACCAAATCGGCCAATATACTAGGGAGGGGGGGCGAAATAATCTAAAAACAGGTTGAAATATAAATACTTAGTATATATTATTAACATAAGTAATAAATATTTTTACAAATTGTGTGAATTCTATACTAAACTTTTTCCGCCCACCCCCACTTTTGGGGGAGTCGGCCAGTAGCCCCCCCCCCCCCCCTGGATCCGCCAGTGGGCCTACCTAGAATGTCCCTCGCATAATACTATTGGCCAGGGTTGCCTCTTTATTATTAGATTTAATATGGCCCTCGACTTTTTTTTTATTAGAATGAATAATGGGTTCTGAAATAAAACACATAAATATTAGCCTTTTCGAAAATTCTCTCTTCTTACTAAGAGAAAAAGGTTAGAATACGCTTAGCGCCGAGTCCCTCCCGGAATTAAACCCCTTGGCGACTTGAGCAAAAACCTGCCGCATCTTCAATTCTATCTCCATTAAGAAATCAGTAAATGTAAATCGGATAAGAAATGGACCAAAAAGGATTTGGAGGCATTGTTAAAAGACGGAGCAGCTCGGTTAGTACCTGCCTCATGGACAAAGAGTGAATGCTGGACACGCTTCCGTTGTGTTGAAGTTGAAAATGAAGTATGATGGTTGCTCACAAAATTTAGTTTTAATAAATAATTAATTAATCATTAATAGAAGACATTTCACTTGCAATGTAAATTGCAAACAATGTCATAAATATACGTAATAGAGTCAATAGACAGTAATGACATTTTAATCGACAAATACATTTATTTTATTTAACTTATATAACTGTACATGATTATGTTGTGTAATGTCTTTCAAAAGATATCAAAGAGTTTGCTGTGTGTAAGCAATGTGGACTATGGTTGTCAGTACCTATTGGCCATACTACAACTCTGCAAAGACATAATGCATCACACACAAACGATCAATGTAGACCCTGGACAATTTAAAATGACAAGCTTTTTACCTAAAAAGTCAGAGGTTAGTAAATATAACTAGTTAGCACATGTTTAATTGCGTTACTTTTTAAACTTACTAATTGCTATCTTTGATATCAAAAGACGACTTGTTTTGGATAGCGATACACATTTTTTGTAGTATAGCCCAAAAATAAAACATTATGTATTATGTAGCCTACATACCATTTAATATTTATAATTTACAGGTTCCAAAACATATTCGTGAAAAAGAACATAGTGCAGCTATGTACATGATTGCTAAGGACATCCAACCCTTCTCATGTCTTTGCTCAAGCGATGATTGACATTGGGTCAAAGTAGGGATCGAAGTCATTTGCCGATATCATATGTGATCGAACAAAGCTGTCCAAGTCACTCTTGCCAAGATTTTATAGCAAATATGTTCAAAAGCTAAAAAACGAACTTGCTTTGGTTGCACATGGAGCAATCACAACTGATCACTGGACCGATGATATTTAAAAACATTCTTTTCAGGCTTTTACAGTCCATTACATTGACAATAATTATTGCATTACAAACAAATGTATTGGACTATTTGAGTTTACAGAGCCCAAGACTGGTGTAGCAGTAAAAGCAAAGAAAACTGAAATTCTTAAAAACCTTTTTTGTAAGTCTTTAAGTAAGACAACTTTGTATTTGTTACTGATAATGGAAGCAATATGAAGTCCGCTTATCGTAACGATTTTAGAATTAGTTGTGCAGGTCATAATTTCAACTTTGTCATGTCGTTGTCATGTCAGTTAAATCATGTCAAGTCCATTCTTGCTAATGCAAGGCAGTTTGACAAACTTGAGCAACTAAACAGTGTAAATGAAAACTTGTTAAGCGACGTCGTTTAATTTGTGCATCCATTTCACAAGGCTACAACTGTCTCATGACAATATGCCGACATCCCCTGATGTATGGGCAATGCTATTTCATCTTCGGTCAGTCTGTAAGATCAATGGTTCAGACAGTGACAGTATGCGTGATTTAAAGGCAGCTTTTCTGTCCAGCTTGGATAAAAAATATATTATTCAAGTACTGCACCAACTTTCAACTATTATTGTGCTATCATATAAATACTTGACTTTTGTGAATGCATAAGATCGTGAAATTGTTTATTCGGAGATGCGTAATATGGTCGAAAAGTTTAAGTCAACACACCAGGTGGAATCAAAGCACTCAGACGGTGCATATATGGACAGTTTTGGCGAATGTGTTATTCGGATCAACGGCCTCTTACCAAAAAGAGTAAAGTTGACCCTGAATCGTTTCATTTACTGTAAGACTATAAGACAGTAATGACTCCATTAGCTAATGCTGATAGTAATGACACGAGACATGAACTTGAAAAATACTTGGCACTGCCCGTGACTGACTGGAACACATTGAAATTTCTGAAACAGAATGATTATGAACATAAGCTTCAACGATGGCATCGATCGCTAAAAAGTTATTGGCTATTCCTGCTACAAGTACTGCCAGTGAAAGAGTATTTTCAGTGTGTGGAGTGACAATGAGTGATTGCAGGGCTAGGCTTAACCCAGAAACATTACCTAACATTTCTCAAGCACAACATGCAACCCTGATTTTTTAACCGACCTTAGGCTATACCATTATATGTGTATAATGTCCTATTATTATTCATCACATTTACTGTTATTATATTTTGTGTATATAACTGCAGCAATTTGTAGTTTGAAGTTGCAATAGCTAATACGTTGCAAAGTATTTGTTTTATATAAAAATTCAAATGAAAGTGCTTTGGCTAATACATTGCATTAAACCTTTTAATTTAATTTTGCTATTACATAATTTCACAACATCGAACCGAGCCGAACCCGAGCTCTAGACCTGACCGAACCGAACCCGAACTATACTCGTCATCAAACAGAACCAAACTCAAACTTAAATGTGAGCTTGCGCTCCCAGAGCTATTTTTAAATGTGTATTTTCATAGGCTAAAGCTGTTCTGTATATTTTTTTTTTATAAGCTGGTGCCAGAATTAATATTTGTACTTCCGCTTTTTGTTATATGGGTTAGGGCGGGTAGTATAAATAGTTAAATCAAGGCTACATCCTGTACAGTTGACCAGCGGTCATTAAACTATATCGCTGTCTGTGTGACGATGATCTTGGTGATCTGGCATATGATTATTTAATCATTGCTATATTTCTGTACCTGGGACGGCCTGTAAGTTAATAACCATTTTATATTTTCTTTTACTAGATCTATGTCACACTGTGTGTAAATATGCTGGATATATTTTAATTTAGTTTATGCCTCCTCATGTGGCTGGTGAGACCTATGTGAGCCCGGAATGTTCGGCCGCACACTTGGCAGGTTATTCCAGCTGGAGCTAGTGTCGTTTGCCTTGCTTTTCTTTTCTGGCGTTTTTCTTCTGCCAGCATTGTTCTTTTTTCCTCAGCAACCTGTGCGCCAGTTTTCACAGCGCGACGCCATGATGCTCTGTCATGTGCCTCTGTCTCCCAGGTGCCTGGGTCTATGCTGAACGCCTTCAGAGAAGCTTTGAGGGTGTCCCTGAAGCGCTTTCTTTGACCACCTTGCGAGCGCTTTCCTTCGCTTAGTTGGCCATACAAGAGTCGTTTAGGGATGCGGTGGTCTTCCATTCTGTAGACGTGACATGCCCATCGCAGCTGGGACTGCATCAGGATTGTGTGGACGCTTTGCAGACACGCTCTTCAAAGAACTTCTGTATCTGGTATTTTGTCTTGCCATTTGACATTTAGTATTTTTCTCAGACGTGTCATGTGGAAGTGGTTCAATTTCTTTGCATGTTTACTGTACAATGTCCATGTTTCTGAGGCATAGAGCAATGTAGGGAGGATGACGGCTCAATGGACTCCTAGCTTTGTGTTTGTGGTGATGCCACGTCTGTTCCAGACAGTTTTAGACAGTCTGACATAGGATGCACTGGCCTTGGCGATACGCAGGTCGATTTCACTATCGATTTTTCCATTTCTGTAGAGTGTGCTGCCAAAATATGTGAATTGTCAACTGCGTTTACATCCTGATCATTTATAGTGATGCTTGGATCCGAGTAGGCTTTCCCAGGAGCAGGTAGATATAAGACTTCAGTCTTATTCTTATTGATGGTAAGGCCAAAGTCTGAGCATGCTCTTCAGAAGTCACTGACGATGCTCTGCAAATCGTTTTCAGAGCAGGCATTTAGGGCACAGTCGTCAGCAAATAGCAAGTCTCTGATTACTGCTGCATTTGTTTTTTATTTTGCTTTAAGCCGCCTCGGGTTGAATAGGCCACCATCAAATCTGTACGATATATTTATCCCGTTGTTTTCTCTATTTGTGAATGCATCTGTCAGCATAGCGGAGAACATGATACTGAACAGTGTAGGTGCTAGGACACAGCCTTGTATTACCCCGTTTGATACTTCGAAGGGCTCTGATGGTTCTCCACTTACTTGGACACGAGCCTTCATGCCATCATGAAATAGTCTCACCATGGTTATGAATTTTTGTGGACAGCCATACTTTGACATGATCTTCCAGCGTCCTTCTCTGCTAACAGTGTCGAATGCCTTTGTTAAGTCGACATATATTGAGAACAGGTCAGCATTTTGTTCTTGGCATTTTTCCTGGAGCTGCTTTGCTGCAAAGATCATGTCAATGCTTCCACGCTCTTTTCTGAAGCCGCACTGGCTTTCTGGTAGTAGACTATATTCTATGTGTTGCATGAGACGATTTAGTAGGTTGCGTGCAAGGATTTTCCCAGCAATAGAGGACAAATTTGTACAAATACTCCTTCTTCCCTAGTGCTATTAGAGCATGGAATGGGTTGCCTGAGCTAGCCAGAAAAACCAGTGACTTGGCAGAATTTAAGTCATTGGTTAATATGCATGACTAAATGCATGACGCGTAGGACGTAATCATCTTCTTTTTTGAAGTAACGTCTGTATTATATAAGATAAGATAAGATAAGATAAGGTCGTAGACTGAGATGTCACAGATGAAACCCACCCAGTAGCGCTAACATCTGCCTACTGTTAATACTTTAATGTTGAGCAGAGAATAGGTCTCACTCAGCGCCTCCTGACCTGCTCACATAAATAGAACTAGATCTACCTCAGTCAACACTAAACTTAAAGAGGAAACAACAGTCATAATCAATCATCACTCTTTAGATCAATGCAACTTCAAAAATAACCTTACATACACACCCATAACACTAAAGAAGATTATCCATCACAAATGGAAGTTCTCAATCAGACACAGTAGAAATAAATACCTTTCACTGTTAATATTAATAGAAGGAGATGTAGAGTCAAATCCAGGGCCTAGATCTAAAGATAGATGCAACATCTGCAAAAAAGTATGCACCATGAAACAAAAAGCCATTCAATGTGACACCTGCGATGAATGGTACCATGCATCATGTTTCCATATGAATACACCTGTGTATTATGCCTTAGGCAACAAAGATGCATCATGGCACTATGTACCGTGTGGGTTACCTCAGTTTACATCGGGACTGTTTGATTCCTTTGATGCGGACACTTTAAACCCATACAACATCCTAAACACCATCCCAAAACAAACTCACCAACCACTAGCCAGATCCACTCCTGTTAAACCTAAATCTACTAAAATTAATACAACAGCCTCACTAAACAAACCTAGTAAAGAAGTAATACCAAAATACCTTAAAACCTTAGTAATAAATTTTCAAAGCATTAGGAACAAAACAGCAGACTTAGAAATTTTATTAGAATGTGAGAAACCAGACATAATTGCAGGAAACGAAACTTTGCTACATCCTGAAATTTATAATGCAGAAATTTTCAATAGTAATTATGAAATTTTTAGAAAGAATAGGGCTGATAATCACGGAGGAGTTCTTGTAGCAATAAAAAACACTCGTATAGCAGAAGAAATTACCTTACCTAACTCAAAAAATATAGAATCAACATTTTGTAAAATTAATACCACCTCAACATCCCTAATAATAGGCAGCATTTACAGACCACCAAATTCTAGTTTAGAATTCATGCAGGAACTATGTAATCAAATTACTACACTTAAAGAGACCAAAAAAATGCAATTTTTTGGATTATGGGTGATTTCAACCTACCTGATATAAATTGGAAAACACTAACCATAGATAAACACCAACACCTTAAGGACATAAATGAGCTTTTCATAGAAACTTTACACAACCTATGTTTAGATCAAATCATTAAAAAGCCAACTAGATTAAACAACACATTAGATCTCTTCTTAACCAACAGACCTGGGTTAGTAGTTGATTATGATATTATCCCTGGTCTATCAGACCATTAGATCATAAAAATACACAGTCAGATAAAAGCAGTAGCCAATACAAAACCCAAAAGAAAAATCTTACTCTGGAATAAATGTAACCTAAAACAACTACAACAAGCTGCATTAACCTTTTAACAAACATTCTTATTAGAAAAAGACATTAACCAACCAGTCGATGACCTCTGGAATTTCATTAAACACCATCTTAAAAGCATAATAGAAAATCATATACAAACGAAATACACATTAAACAAAATAATAAATGCTGGTTTAATAATAGACTAAAGAAGCTTTGTAAACAGAAGAAAAACCTATATAGAAAATTTAAAGAAACTAAGGCAGAAAGAGTTTACAAAAAGTATATAAAAATTAAACACCTAACCCAAAAAGTAAGCAGACAGCTGCAAAGTGAATACATAAACAATGTAATATCTAAAGATAACAACAAAAACCTATGGTCATACATTAAGTCTAAGAAAATGGAAACAACAGGCATAGCGCCATTAAAAGATGAACATAACATAATACATAATGATAATGAAACTAAAGCAAACATCCTAAACAAATACTTTGCATCAGCATTCTCACCCCCAGGAGACAAAGACATATTTCTTAATTTGAACCAAGTAGACAACATAGAAGATTTAGTAGTACAAGAAAATGGAATTCAAAAACTGTTAGCCAACACCAAACCAAATAAAGCGTCTGGACCTGATGGTATTCCAGCTAGATTACTCAAAGAACTAAGCAATGAGCTAGCCCCAGTGTTCAAAATACTCTTTCAGGCATCGCTTAACCAGGGCAGAGTACCAAAGGACTGGAAAGAAGCTAATGTCACCCCCCTATTTAAAAAAAGGAGAAAAATCTGACCCAGGAAACTACAGGCCAGTATCACTTACCAGCATCACATGTAAAATCCTAGAACACATAGTATGTAGCAACATCATAAACCACTTAGACAAACATAATGTCTTCACCCCATACCAACATGGCTTTAGGAAATATAGATCATGTGAAACACAACTAATAGGACTAATTGATGATTTTTCTAAAGATTTAGATAATAGTGAACAAATAGATGCTATCTTACTAGATTTTTCCAAGGCTTTTGACAAAGTTCACCACCATAGTTTGCTTAAAAAATTAAAATATTTCGGCAATAATGGTCCACTGCATCAGTGGATTAAAGATTTTCTGATAGGGAGAGAACAAACTGTAATAATAAATGGCTCTAAATCAACACCGATAACAGTAAACTCAGGCGTACTTCAAGGAACAGTCTTAGGTCCACTACTATTTTAAATTTACATAAATGATTTACCAAATTGCATTAGTTCAGGAACAAAAGTCAGATTATTTGCAGACGATTGCATAATATATAGAACAATAAAAACAACGCAAGACACTAATATTTTACAAAGAGAATTAGATGAATTACAGAAATTGGAATCAAATTGGAGCATGTCTTTCCACCCAGAAAAATGTCAGTTGTTAAGAGTAACAAAAAAAAACAAAACAAATGAATGCCACTTATCTTATTCATGGCAAACCAGTAACACAGACAAAAAACGCAAAATACCTAGGTGTTATAATAAATGAAAAACTATCATGGAACCACATTTTGATGAAACTATAAAAAAAAATCAAACAAAGCATTAGGGTTTATTAAAAGAAATTTCTATAAATCAAATAAGAACATAAAACTAAAATGTTATTTAACTTTGGTTAGGTCAAAAATAGAATATCCATCCTCCGTATGGGACCCCTCAACTCAAGAAAACATTAAGAAATAGAGCAGTGAGATTAATAACAAATGAATGTTCACTTTTGACTAGAGTAACACCATTAGTAAAATCACTATATTAAGAAAGCCTTCAGGACAGAAGACTCAAAAGTAAAGTAGCAATTATACATAAATCACAGAACCATAATCTTCAAATACAAAAACAAAATTTAATAAAATACTCTGAAAGACACAAAGATAAAGGCACATTCCTCGTCCCATATGCTAGGACAAATTAGTACAAATACTCCTTCTTCCCTAGTGCTATTAGAGCATGGAATGGGTTGCCTGAGCTAGCCAGGAAAACCAGTGACTTGGCAGAATTTAAGTTATTGGTTAATATGCATGACTAAATGCATGACGCGTAGGACGTAATCATCTTCTTTTTTGAAGTAACGTCTGTATTATATAAGACAAGATAAGAAAATATGACCGAACCCAACTGAACCCGAACTTTAAAAGTTGGGTTCGATTCCCATCTGTAACATCTTTTTCTAGCAATCTACAAATGATAGATCTAGTATTAGTATGCGGCAGTATGCCATCTAGACTCTAGATCTGACTATATATATAAATATAAACTTATCTAGATGTTTTTATTCTACTCTAGATCTAAATATAATAGAAAAGATCTATATAGAAAAAAAATCTGAATGAACTCTAGACTAGATCACATAATCCAAGACCTAGAGGTCTAGAAATCTCGTCATGATTTGATCTATTGAAAATCATTTTTAATTAATTGAAAATAAAATCTATTAATTTATCTATTATCAAGGAGATGTAATGTATATATTACATATATATATATTAAATATAGATCAATATATGTTATGTCACTGCATACACTTATAAAGAACTAAATCTAGTAGTTTTATCAGTACCTAATCATTGTGATCTTGATATAGACGACTATTTATAGTACAACAAATGTTGCCTGGTTGTGCAGATTGTGTGCTGGTCTTTCGTTTGGACTAGTCAATAGTCCTGGGCTCAAACCCTACCCACTCCCATCCCCTATTGTCCTGTAAAGTAAATTATCTTCAACTTTGAAGGAACATTCAAAACATGTAAAATATTTTACAAACAAAACTATTAGATTTATGTCTAATCTAATCTCAAATGAGCAAAAATATAAATTATAAACTAATCATAAGGTGATCCATTATTTCTTAGCTCTAATAATATAAATTAAGCCCTTAATTTTAAATTTTATATCTGAGAAATTGAGGTTTACTCTTGTAACAGATAGATCTTGATCCAAACTGGTTAAGCAATGATATGTATTACTATATTACATTTTATATACAACTCAATAAGTTTGTTTTTTAAATTTCTAACAGATTTTCAAAAAAGTAATAACTTCTGGTTGAAATGGAGAAAGGCAAAAGGGAAAAAAAGAAATTAAGAACCCTGAAGAATATGATTTTTTGGACTGTACAGATTTTGATGAAAGGCATAAACTAAATCCAATGGTAGGTACCAGCTATCCATCTTTTAAATAAACAAATTTTAGAATATTTTGAACAGGATTTTCTTTTATATGTTTTACTTTGTGACAGTTGCCCAATTAGATATATTTTCCTGTTAGGCTGATTAACAGTAGACATGATTAACTTTTTGTCACACAAAATATTTTTTTCTTTTTCTAGATTGACATTCTTAAACCTAAAACACCAAACACAAGTGAGGTAGCTCTACTGCTGAAGACATTTGTAAGGAAGCTCTAAAAAAGGTAAAAATTAATACTTCATAGTGTGACTCATAATAAACACCAAGCTGAAAACTGGAGATAAACATATTTGAAATTAAAAAAAAAAAATTCAATTTACAGAGCATAGTCTAGAATTTGAATTAAAACAAACACTTGAACTAGGCTGCATACATGTGAGCAATTTAAAAAAAAAATCATTATCTTGAAATCATTCTGATAAATGGAAAAAAAATGAGCTGTCTCAGCCCAGCTTATTCTACACAGCACACCACTGTGCTGACACTGATCTGTGCACTGCACAAATTTAAAAATTCCACTCAGCCATCCAAGGTATCTTAGAAATTGAGCCGCATATTGGAATCAATGATTATTCATGAAAGTCTGTGGCGACTTCAAATCTAATGTGGCATGCCATTATGTGAGGGCTCATTGTATTCCTTAAATAACTTAATAATAAACTTGCACCAGTGTTTAAAATACTTTTTGAAGCTTTATTAATTAAGGATGAGTTACCAAGTGATTGGAACTGTCACTCCCCTATATAAAAATGGAGATAGCATTCAATAAAAGTTTATACCATAGCTTGTTAAAAATATTAAAATACGTTGGCCTTAGTAAACTCAGGATTTCTTGGTATTGAAAGATAAAAACTGCAATAATAAATAGCTCCAAATTTTAAAGCTGCAATAGTATAATGATACATATTTGGATTTTGTCTTGTTAACATTAACTTTAATTAAATTTTTGTCAAGGAAAAATATTTTACACCATTTATCTTATGTACAAAAGGTGTGTAGTAGTGAATATTACTTGACATTAATTTTTCTATTTAAATACACTATTAAATATTCTGTGACTATACTACAGGACATTAAGAAGGTATATGTGTTTCCTTTTTTTTTTCCTCAGGAGATGACCCGAAATGATGCCTCTCCAGGAATCTAACAAAGACACGATGGAAGCATTATAAAATCTAGTGACAGTCCACAAATGTATTCTTAATGGCTATGTCAAGAAAGCAAATTATTTATGCTGTAAAAAGGAAAAAAAGGAAAATTCCCCTCTCAGACCTTGCCATCAATTGGGCAGATGATGTAAAGGTTATCTGTTTTTTTTGGACACGGTTACAAAGGGTGTCATGTCGCCAGCACAATGACCAACTTTCTTTGTTTTTCCCTGACTAATATTAAGTACTCATTAGAGCTGGGTGGACTCAGTCACATCCTAAAGATCCCAGTCTTCACCAGGATTTGAACCCAGGACCCCCTGATTCAAAAGCGCTTTGTCACTCAGCTACTGCACCTCCTATTTGTGATGCAAAGAACAAAAATTACTGAAGACATTTTGTGTGTGTCTTAGAAAATAATTGCCTATTCTTCATTATGAGAGAACATTTCAATAAAAAGACAAAAGCATTATTAATATTTGATAGTGTTAAGTTATACTTACAAAAGGCATTGGAAGTGACAGAGATAGAGTGTGTGAGTAAACAAAATGGTGGTCAAGTTTGTTGTAATAAGTAATTGTTAAATTACTCTTAGGTACAAGTAGCAATAATGCTATGTATCTTTAAAATAAAAATAATTGTGTTACCAGTATATTTTTTAAAAAAAAAGAAGTTATTTTGTGATTTAAGGTCTTTCTTTGTATAGAATATACTGCACTCTTTTATCATTTCTTCCAGTATAGTATGTCATTTATTTAATGATATTAAAGAGCTTCCAAATAAATATGTCTTAATATGATTCTTTACTTTTTATTTCATAATACCAGTAATAATAATAATAATCTTAATTGTCATGGAGGAAATGCATTTACATTTACTATGCTAGAAAAATATTTTAAATGAAGGTCCCATGAAGAAGAGCTGTTACATTATATTTTAAAAATTTCAATACATTTGCTTACAGCTCTAAAAATATTTGACAAATTGTTTTGCACTAAAAAATTGTTACTATTAAACTTAAAATTCTGCAAATCACTAAAATGCAAAATAATAAACAATATTGTAAGAGACATACTGCAATATAGGCCAATATTCTTAGATAAGAAGGGTTCAATGCACAATGTCCTTGCTGCTAATGGTGTCTGGACAGAGGGTGTGAAGGATTTTATTAGGTAAAAAAATAGTGCTTTCCTGATGACAGTATGAGTTGTTTTCAGCTATATCTCAATTCCATAATTATCATATAGCAAATTAGGGTTAGGTATAAGTATAAATATATTTCTTTTTGACAAAGAAATCTCCCTTGAGCTGAATGAGGGAGACTAGCATTGCTTTGATAGCAGTTTTTCATCTATGATAGCTTTTTTGTTAGTTACAGATACTGCTGTCTCATCCATAGTATGCCTAATATAATACAAATTCCCCGTATTTTTGTGCTGAATTTTTCTCTATCAGGTACACAGCCTTATAATGTCAGTTTAATTTAAAATGAGAACTGAAAAATACGATATTTAAGGAATAAGGTACTTCCGGCTCAATCTACTAATTCTAATTTTAAACCAAGGAAACGAAACGCATCCGCGCAACATAGCCCATTATTTTTGTGTGTAAAATTTGTGTATCGGAAAATGCCTGGAACATGAAACAAGCTAGTCCTAAAGAGAATACACAGATCTTGGATTAAAGACTCGCCAAATAAAGCACTGTAAATCTGTTTGTTTCAGGTCTTTTTTATTTAAAGCCTCTATCGGGTTTAATCCCAACTCTCCGTATTTTTGTGCTGAATTTTGTACTCTATAAGTTACACATAAATTCACAGCATAATAATGAAAAAGAGAAATGAAATATGCAATTGAAAAGTATTGTTGGGGGCAGGCAAACATAAGTCAACATTTCCTCGGTCTATTTAACTCGACTTTTCAAAAACTTTATCGTATTTTTCATGTGTTCTCTTTGATGTTGTATGTTTTATTATTTCAATGAAGATTATCCACAGTTTTCTATTGGTTGCTATATAAACTAAGAAATTACTGGAACACTGCAGTAAGTTGACAAACTCCGAAAACGAAACGAGAAAGTAGGTCAAAGTGGGCGTGTGCATAGTGAAGCCTACCGTGACAGAAAGTGATATTAATGTATTCACTGTATGTGCCAAGGTAAAAGTA
This sequence comes from Biomphalaria sudanica, assembly GCA_036873155.1. Taxonomy (NCBI): domain Eukaryota; kingdom Metazoa; phylum Mollusca; class Gastropoda; family Planorbidae; genus Biomphalaria; species Biomphalaria sudanica. The sequence continues at coordinate 356,359 of JAZGLO010006656.1, read as the reverse complement.
AGACAGGAGACCAGCAAAGTGCGAGTAGTTTGGGGTGACCACTGTTGCTTCTGTTTCCCTGCTGTTAGTTTAATTCGGGACATCATTGTGAACTTAATTTTAATGGCTATAAGTAGGCAACCAATGGTTATAAAACAAATTGGTAGCCAGGAGAGAAATGTTTCTATAAAATATGCAGTAAACATGTAAAGGAACTTGTAATTTTTCATTAGCAGATCTGTAGCCCAGGGAATAGAGACGTATTTCTCTTTCGAAACTAGAAAGTAAACTAGTCGATTAAAAAACAGGGTGAGTAAAAAATATGGCAACCAAAAGAGAAATGCCACAGCACAGCTTGCTAGCACTGATTTGGTTGTAACAATCTTTTTAAAAGTTACAGGAAAATAGACGGCTAGCATTCTCTCTACTGTGATGATCATAGGAATAATGGCATTAGCGCTGTGTCCCCAGGAACCAATAAATAAACAGATTTCTTGAGATACGTAAAGAAACATATTGAGTTGAGCATTGTATTCCCAAGTACAATAACCTGGTTTAAATTTGTCAGGTCCAAAAAACCTCAACATATGACCAAAATTCAAGTCAATAAACAAATTCATACTGTCAGCCAATGTAAGAGCTAAAAGGAGTATGTTTGAAGATTTTCCAAGTCCAGATTTCTTCAATATAGCCATACACAAGATGTTCATTGCTTGACCAAACAAGGCTAATATTGGATTAACAAAACATAAGAAGACTTTATAGAGTTGGATGAACTGGTTCTCTTGCAACTCAGAAAAACAAAACAGAACGAAGTCATTTTTGAAAGAACTACTTGGTGTTGTGGGATTAGATGTGTTCATTCTTGAACTTTTTTTATCTGATACTTGTGACGAGACTTCTGAGACTTCTTACAGCAGGCTGGACTCGGAATGTGAGAGACAAGTTTTTAACACTTTTATTTCTGTGAATACCTAAGACAATGTAATACTTTCTTTCTTTGAATACTGATAGCAGTTTAATACCTTCTTTTTTGTAAATACCTAAAACAGTTTCATACTTTCAGTCTGTGACAGCCTATGACAGTTCATGATTGTGAGTAGACAATAACAATTCAAGTTAGTTTTCAGCTTATGCTTTACATTTATTAACTAGAAAAATGTTTTTTTTTAATGGCTGTGGAGAAAACGACGTAGATACATTGCCACTTTTGACAAATGGGCACACAAAAAATGATAAAAAATTAATACAATTGTCAACCATTTGAATCTTTAGCACTTAAACATTTCATGTTTTCTATTGACTTAGTGGAGACGCTGTTTTGAAAACAATATTTAACTACTACAATTTGTATTTAGTAGTTGTTAAAACGCATTATTTCAATTGGTACTGAATCTCTATTGAGTGGAAAGACTAAATGTCAAAGAAACAAAATTACTCTAAATTTGAATTTCTCTTCAGCAGAAACATTTATTATCGACCCCATTTGTATTGCCAACAATTTCTCTTGGTAGTCAATTATTTTCAATTTTAACTCTTTCTCTCCATAATTATTTACCACATTCTGGTGGAATAAACGTTGGTATCGTCAGTTAGGAGAGAAAGAGTTAAAATTATACAAAACCTTTTGCTTTCAAACTTTAGCCACATGATTTGCTAGTAAAAATATATATGTAAATTATCGATCTTTAAAAGCTTAATAACGCTGGAAAATGTAGGAAAAAATGGACTCTCAAGACACCATTGTGATATAAATGTCATCAAAAAATAAATCAATAACAATGAATTCAGCGTCCTTTTTTTTATTGAGTCTCGTCTGAACAAATATCATATTTGTTTAAGGAGGACTAGACATTTAAATTAAATTATTTGTTTCATAAAACGTTAATATCCTTTTAATCATAAAAGTTGTCAGAAACTGAGTCTACTGGTTAAGTTGTGCGATGATTTGAATTTCTTCTAGTTATTCAGCAACAACAAGAAGACACAATTTTGAAAAGATGTGTTCAATGCACAGTACTGTGTATTACAGCTTCTTTACAACACGATTCTTAACAGAGAATATTTTGTACTATGGTTTCGCAGAACAATGTGGAAAAGACAACAAAGTTTTGTTGGACCATCTGTACATAAAAATGTGGAAAAGAACAAAAATTTTAAATGGACCATACGTACATAAAAATGTGGACAATTTTTTAAAAATTAATTGAACCATCTGTACATAAAAATGTTGAAAAGAAAAATGTTAAATTGGACCATCTGTACATAAAAAGAAGCAAACCGCGACACTGGCTGTACATAAAAATGTGCAAAAAATGGTTCCTCTGTACATAGAAGTGTTGAAAAGAAAAAAATAAATTAGACCTTATGTACATAAAAATGTGAAGAAAAAAAATGGACCATATGTTCATGAACATGTGGAAAAGAACACATAACCATTTTCGCCTTCTGCGTTTGTTCTCGGCAGCGGATTTTCTTTTGGTCTTAAATGTGTTTCCCGCGGCCTTCGTGAGTGACCTCCAGCTGTCTCGTTTTGAGGCTGCATGCAACCAGGTGCTCTCTTTTATGTCAGCTAGGGAAAGTTGACGCCTAAGCTGGTCTTTGAAGCGTTTCCGTGGGGCGCCTCTGTTATGTCGACCACCTTTTAGCTCACCGAAAAGGACTGCCTTTGGCAAACGTTCGACCCCATATGGTATACGTGCCCTGCCCAACGTAACTGTCGACCATAAGAAGTCCCTCTATACTGCCCATACCGGCGTTCGCAAGGACATCGCTGTTTGTAGTGCGGTCTTGACACTCTATGTCCATGATGAAGCGCAAGCATCTTTGGTGAAAGCTCTCAAATGACGCCTCACTTTTAAGGGAAGTTGATAACCGTATGGTTAGGGCCAGTAGCGTTTTTTGGACGCCTTCAGGCGAGAGTTTGGCTGAACAGATCGCTCAAATCAATGTCTACCAGGTGGTGATTCTCTCAACCCTTCTATATGGCTTAGAGACATGGACACTATACAGAAAACAATTATGATACACAGATTGAAAATACCATATTAATTGGTATATTTTAAATTAAGTATTTTCTAGATTTTAATTTCCTTTGTAAAAGAACTATTTTAAAGCAATAAAAAGTATGTTTGTAATGTGTTTCTTAATGGGCTATGTTGCTGCATGTTTGGATCTATATATAAAAATGTAATACGATAGATATAACCATAGATATAACCAGTATGAATGCGTTGGTAACATTATAGATCTAGAATCTAAAGCTACATGTCTGCCTGGTCGTGCGGTTTGCGCGCTGGACTGTCGTTCGGATTTATCGACGGTCGAGGGTTCAAACCCTGCCCGCTCCCATCCCCCGTCGTCCTGCGGGAGGTTTGGACTAGGAAGTAAACTATCTTCAACTCTGAAAGGAACATCCGAAACATGTAAAACAAACAAACAAACAAACACATATTATAAACGAGTTACGTAGATCTATGTTGATCTATTGTTCTTGAATTTTAGAATCTACATATTTTTTCCGCATCTCGCAAAGCAGTCAAACTTACTTACTTTGCTTTAAAATAGTTCTTTTACAAAGGAAATTCAAAATATAGAAAATACTTAATTTAAAATATACCAAATGATACGGTATTTTCAATCATTTGTATCGCAACAGGTTCTGCGCCTACCGTAGTCGTGTCACATTCAAATAAATAGTTAACACTTCACTCATCATTAATCTTCGGAATCGATGACATTGTCATTGTGTATCTACATTTCAGATATAATCTAGAAATCAATCTATATATATGTAAATAGCAGGGCCGTACTTAACCATTGTGGGACCCTATGCGAAACGAATTTCGCGGGGCGATTTTTGGGTAGGGAAGCGGACAATAACTGAAATTTAAGACTTTGTATTAGAAAGTAAATTCGTCTATGCATTTTATCCATTCTTAACTACGTACAGAATTACTTTACGAACCTTGAATGTAGCAAAGTCATAGAGTATATCATAATAATTCTGTTTCCTACATAAATCACGCTCAAAAGCAAGAATTACCAAATATTTCAATCTATCTTTGAGAATTGTTGACCTCAAGTAATTCTTCATTGGTTTGAGGCGCGAAAAGCTTCTTTCACCAGGTGACTCCATTACGGCTGATGCATAATACCGCGCGTAAGATTGGCGTTTTCCATATTGAATGACACTCCAAAATGACAATTTTTGTCTATATATTTCCGTATATTTTAAGGACGTTTTTGTATATTTTGCGATTTCGGGAGATTTCCTGGAGCTCCTGGTAAATCGACAGGAGAGCGCTGGAAATCTCTTTTAAGTTATACAATGGTTTAATTTAATAATATATACACCTTAAATTAGAGCGGGTCCTATGAATCTATATATATAATTCTATTCTTCGCTCAAGAGTTTGGACGAGAAAAACAAGTAAAGGAAAGATCACTCTTTTATTTTTGAGGATAGAGTTATCCTACGAACTTTACGAGCCTTGCGTGTAGCAAAGTCTTACAGTGTATCATGAAAATTTTATTTCCTACATGCACAAATCTCAATAGTAACAATTAATTAATGTTTCAATCTATCCACAAGAATTGTTGAACTAAAGTAATTCTTCATTAGTTTGAGGCGCGAGAAGCTTCTTTCACCAAATTACACAATTACGGCTAATGCATAATGCCGTTTTTAATTATCGCCCGTAGGTTAGGCGTTTTCCATATTGATTGACACCCCAAAATGACAATTTTTGTCTATATATTTCATGAGATTTGTATAAGTTTTCTAAAAATTTTCTAATAATTTCCGGAGATTTCCATGACTTTTTCATATATTTTGCTGTTTTAGGAGATTTCCAGCAGCTCCGGAAAATCAGGTGGCCGCGAGAAATCTGTTATAAGTTATAAAATGGTTTAATTTAATAATTTACACATAAACATAGTGCGGGTCCTATGAAAGTGTGGGGCCCACGGCTGTCGGATAGATAGGTTGCTGTGGCCTATGGCCGTCCCTGCAAAATAGCGGTCAACTAGTACTGAATATACTTCTAGATCTACTGTTCAACTTCAAGACCTAATTTACACTCATTTTAAAACAATAAGAGAAAGTGAACTGATACATAGTGAGTTTTCTATAAACTTGTGCAAAAAACAAAAACTCTCTTTATAATCTTGTCAGTGAGACTTTCAAACACATTTCTATATATTATTCTCTTCTCCCCTCAAGAGTTTAAACGAGAAGAAGCAAATGAAAGATAACTCTCTTATTTCTGCGGAAAGTCCACAGGAAAACCCAAGAGTAGTGTTCACATTACGAATGGCTGGATGAGCGCTGGACTGTCGTTTAAATTTATCCTACCCTGCCCGCTCCCATCCCCCTTTGTTCTGCGGAAGGTTTGAACTAGGAAGTAAACTATCTTCAACTCTGAAGGAACATCCGAAACATTGTAAAACATTTTAAAAACAAACATTTTACAAACACAAAATAGCAGCGCCGGACTTAACCATTGTGACCAAGAATTCATGGAAAAAGATTAAGTAATCTACTATGTATATATATGTAAATATTGTTACGTATTTCTGAATCTTCTGGCTAAATGTATTAGTAGGCACACAAATAAAAACACTGCAAAGAACTTGACGACTCAACTTTCAGTTTCATATAACTTTAATGACTATTAACTCTAACAATTTGTTACTGTAACATGTAGCGTAGAAGACTGTACAATATCTGTCAGTTTACAGTTAGCTATACTTCGTTGCAATTCATCTCTTCACTTCGTTGCAATTCATCTCTTCTCAACTTGCATCGAGCCGTATTCCACAGAACAGACCAACGACACACTTTCCAGTGTCGCTCCAGGTCTCCCAAAGCTGAACCAAGTCGTACTCAAGTCTACCGAATCAGAGCCGCACACGTCTTACATCGACTGTAACGGCTCAAGTCCACTGTAGTTCGCTGTATAGACTTTAACGACAGTAGTCCACTCCAGTTAACTCTACCCTAGTTAACTTGCATCGAGTCGTACACATCTTTCCTCTACTGTCTCGCACAGTAGACAACAGTACCGACGACTCACTCACGACTGACTTTCACATTAACTCTCTGGCTTATATAGAGTCCCTAATCATTCCTCCAAGGTTGCACACACACTGCTAGTATCTTCTGAAATAACACATAAGGAAACGTCACATCCTGTCTTTGTTTATACATGTAGATTCCAGAAAACATCGGCTGCAGTGTCATCTTGCCAGGGTCACAAGTTGTGACCTCTATCTGTCACTGGACACTGCTAGTACCTTCTGGAATAACACGTAAGGACACGTCATATCCTGTCTCTGTTTATACATGTACATTCCAGAGAACACTCGCTGCTGTGTTATCTCGCCGGGGTCACACGTTAACCTCTTTCTGTCACTGATAATTTGTAACAATATCATGCCGGACTTAACCGATGTGGGGTCCTACGCAAAACGGATTTCGCGGGGTCATGTTAGGGCAGGGAAGCGGATAATAAGTGAAATTTAAGAAATATTTCTTAGATGATAAATTCATCTATGCATTTTATTCATTCTTTACTACGTACAAAATTACTTTACGAGCCTTGTGTGTAGCAAAGTCATACAGCATATCATAATAATTCTGTTTCCTACATAGATCACGCTCAAAAGCAAGAATAACCAAATGTTTCAATCTATCTTTAAGAATTGTTGACCACAAATAATTCTTTATTAGTTTGAGGCGCGAGAAGCTTCTTTTACCAGATTACACAATTACTACTAATACATAATGCCGTTTTTATTTATTGCGCGTATGATTGGCGTTTTCCATATTGAATGACACCCCAAAATGACAATTTTTGTCTATCTATTTTCGTATTATTTTAGGACTTTTTCGTTTATTTTGCAAGTTCGGGAGATTTTCAGGGGTTCCCGGTCATTTCATCCCCGGTCACTTCATCCCCGGTCATTTCATCCCCTGATATTTTCATCATCTGATCATTTTTATGTAACAAATTGTAATTTTAAAAATCATGAAATGAGCCAATATTTAATGTATTCATTTTTATTTAAATGACAAAATTGTAACACGTTAATGTTTAAAAGTAATTAAAGCAAAACTTATACAGGGACATGATATCACGAGGATGGGTGAACTTAGCCTTTATTAGACAAAAATAAAACCTTATTTCAAGGCTAAAAATGACGCGCCAATTTTCAAGAAAGAGCGATTGAAAAATAAAATAAAGTGAAAAATGGTCGTACTTTCACCACAGCTTGGCCTTGATGATTAGTTATAAGCAGCACGGTCATAATTATTGTAAACGCACTTCTATCTCTCAAATGATTTTTTACTACTTCCACCAAACCTTGGCCTTCGATCCGGATAATATTATGATATTACAACCTCCAATCCGTCAAATGGCTGTGTGAAGCGTCTAGTGTGGTAGCTTGACTTGTTGCCACCGCTGGCTAGCATCTGTCAAAGGGGAGCAGTTTTGTAAGTCTCTCTTGCCAGTACATAGCCTCTCCACAGCAAGTCCTATGCAGTACCTCCTCGTGGTGGCAGATGGAAACTGAGGCTGCGAAGCCTCAGGCTAAACTGCAAGGGTCTCGGAGGAGGTTTGGCCCCAAGATGTGAGGCAGGCATGGCCCGTCGGCGTGCGGACACGCCCTGTTGCTCACAAACCAAACCCCTAGCTATAGGTCAATAGCCGCACTGCCTTGTGTGTGTATCCCTGTAAGGTCTAAGGCTAAGGGAGTAAACCCTAACAGAAAATCCGGTCCTGGAGCCCCGTAGGCGGGGGGACAGTAGTAAGACTACTGCTCTCTGGCAAACTCCTGCAGCCACCTGTCCCCAAATTGTGATGGCTCGCCATCCCTTTGGACCCGGTCAGTATGGAAGAGAGGCGTGTGCTGACGTGTGGGCAGTCCAGCACTCGCAAATTTACCGCCCAGGCTTTCCCCCAGCAATGGAGAGGTCACTCCATCTCTGACAGTAATGTCTTTGGAAAAACACGGAGAGTGGTAGTTACCGGTGATAAGTTCCTAGCTGATTGGCGTAAGCTGGAACGCCAGGGACCACTCTTGACGGTAGGAGGGGCTTTTTAGCCTCACTGGATAGCTACTGCCTGCCTTAAGCCGAGCAGCCCTCGGACAGTAAAGTGCTATCCCGCCACAGCTTGCCGCACCACTGGGTGCTTGGTGCTAAGACAAAATCAAAAAGCAAGCTGCTCACCCGCACCTGCACATACAATCAAAAGAAAACCCTCAACATTAATGCGTTTAGCAAGCTGGAACATACGGACAATGTGTCCTGGCTTCAATACTGACCCTGAACTAGTCACAGACATGCGTCAAACAGCTATCATCGACAGAGAACTCAGCAGACTAAACATTGATGTGGCCTGCCTGCAAGAAACCAGACTGGCAGACAGCGGATCTCTTACAGAAAGCAACTATACATTCTACTGGCAAGGAAAACCAGAACAAAGCCCTAGAATACATGGCGTCGGCTTCGCAATAAGAAACAGTCTCGTCCCCTGCATCGCGATGTTTCCCATTGGCAATGAAAGAGTATCACACATGAAATTTGCATCACCGCAAGGCAAAGTTAATATAATCTGTGCTTACTCACCAACCCTTGCTGCACCGGAAGAGGACAAAGACAGATTCTATCAAGCTCTAGAGGACGTAATTAAAAGTATTCCAAAATCCGAGCACCTCTATATAAATGGAGACTTTAATGCCCGTGTTGGTGGTGGAAATGATGCATGGCCACAATGCTTGGGACCTCATGGTGTTGGCAAAATCAATGACAATGGCCAAAGGCTACTCGAGTTTTGTAGCTCTCATGAACTGTGTGTAACAAATGCATTCTTCTCTGGCAAGGAACGCCATAAAGTCAGCACCCACGCTCAAAAAGGTGGCACCAGCTTGACCTCTGCATCACCCAAAGGATGGATCTGAAAAGTGTCATCCACACCCGTTCATACCATAGTGCGGACTGCAACTCAGACCATTCACTAGTGCTAAGCAAAATCAAACTACTTCTCAAGAAGGCTTATACTTCCACTCAACCCAGAACTAGGCGAATTAACGTCAACCATGTAGGTGACCCAGAGAAGTGTGCACTCTTTGGCGAGCTCCTGAACAGTTCAATCCCCTCGTTAAGTAATGAAGAAGACATCTCTATCAGATGGGAGAAATTAAGAGATGTAATCTACAGTTCGGCAATCACCGCCTTTGGGCCTCAAAAACACAAAAATGTAGACTGGTTTGAGGCGAATCTAGCACAAATGGAACCTTGCATCGAGAAAAAGCGATCTGCACAACTCGCTCTCAAGACAAAGCCAAGTACAAGATCTTTGGAGGCCTTCAAAAGTGCTAATAAAGAGGCGAAACAAATGGCTAGAAAATGTGCTAACAACTTTTGGAGGGATACCTGCAACAGAATCCAAGACAGTCTCCACTCAGGAAATAGCAAAGCTCTATTTGATGGCATTAAAGCGGCCCTGGGTCCAACAGTGTCTAAGCCTGCCCCCCTTCTATCCAAATCAGGAGAAAAAATTACAGATCAAACCAAGCAGCTAGAACGTTGGACAGAACACTACCTCGAAGTCTATGCCACACAGAACACAGTAGACGATGTCGCCCTGGCTTCTCTACCAGATCTTCCAGTACTGGAATGCCTAGATGATCTTCCGAGCCTCAGTGACCTTAAAAAAGCAATTAACTGCATAAAAAATAGAAAATCTCCTGGGAGTGATGGTATCCCAGTGGAAGTAGTGAAAGTCAACGAATCACTCCTGCCCCTGAACTCTATATTCTCCTCTGCCGCTGTTGGGAAACAGGTCATGTCCCACAGGACATGCGTGACGCAACTATAGTCACAATATACAAGAACAAAGGGGATCGGAGTGACTGCAACAATTATAGGGGTATCTCTCTCCTCAGTATAGTGGGCAAGATCTTTGCTAGAGTGGCACTATCCAGGCTGCAAGTGATAGCTTCTATAGTCTACCCAGAGTCTCAGTGTGGATTCAGGAGTGGTAGACCCACTGTAGACATGATATCTTCTCTACGACTACTGCAGGAGAAATTCAGAGAGAGAGACAGACCCCTTTACATCGTTTTTGTTGATCTGACTAAAGCTTTTGACATGGTCAGCAGAAGTGGCCTTTTCAAACTCCTGAGGAAAATAGGTTGCCCTCCCAAACTACTGCAGTTCATTGAGTGTTTTCACGAGGAAACTAAATGCACTGTCAAATTCAATGGAGCCCAATCAGCACATTTTGAGGTTTGCAGTGGTGTCAAGCAGGGATGTGTGCTCGCACCTACTCTGTTTGGCATATTCTTCTCCTGTCTACTGAATTATGCGTACAACGACATAAACGAAGGTGTGTTTCTCCATACAAGATCCTCTGGAAAACTATTTAATGTTTCAAGGCTGCGGGCAAAAATCAAGGTTAGGAAGCTACTTGTCAGGGAACTCCTGTATGCTGATGATGCAGCTATTGTGGCTGATTCTGATATTCAGCTACAGTGCCTGGTTGACAAATTATCTGCTGCTTGCCAGAAGTTCGGCTTAAACATCAGTCAAAGCAAGACTAAGATACTTGTCCAAAACACAAACACTGCACCTCAAGTAAGCATTAATGGCCAACCACTAGAAATTGTTGATCACTTTTGTTACCTTGGCTCCATCATATCCAACAACACTCTACTGGATAAAGACATAAACAACAGGATAGCCAAGGCAATGGCCACCATGTCACGGCTGCAGAAAAGAGTCTGGGACAACATATTGCTGACTAACAGTACTAAAGCCCTAGTCTACCGGACCTGTGTGTTGAGCACCTTGCTGTACGGAAGTGAAACATGGTCAACCTACTCATGGCAGGAAAAAAAGCTGAATGTTTTCCACCTCCGATGCCTAAGGCGGATCTTTAAAATAAGGTGGCAAGATAAGATAACCAATGAGGAAGTGCTACAAAGAGCAGGGTGCCAGGACATCCGCTCTGTTATCAGCAGCAGACGCCTTGGCTGGCTTGGCCACGTTCGTAGAATGCCAGAAGGTCGACTTCCACAGGACATCCTGTATGGCGATCTGATAGAAGGCAGGAGAGCCGCTGGTCGCTCACTTTTACGTTATACGGATGTATGCAAACGCGACATGAAGCTCTTCAAAATCGACACTGGCAACTGGGAAGAGGTGGCACTGGACAGATCCTCATGGAGAGAGAGCATAAAGGAAGTGTCAAAGATTGCAGATGCCATACACAACAGAAGCAGAAAGAAGGGTGAAAATGCAACGGCGCCTGGTGATTATATATGCCCAACCTGCGATCGCAGCTGTGTATCAAGGATTGGCCTCTTTAGCCACACCAGAAGTTGCAAAGGGAAAAGATCGTCTCTCGAGACGTAAAATGCCACAAAAAAAAAAAAAAAACCTCACATCCAATAGAAGCGCTATAGCTAAGTACATACCCAGATTTACAATATAATATAAGATTTCTCATTAAGAAAACAAAGTGGAAGAGGAAACACTGTAAACGCATTAGTAACAAGTCATAAAATGTCTAAAAGGATTCTACATAATCATATTTATATATAAAATATTTAATTGGGGATGAAATGACCGGGGGATGAAGTGACCAGGGGATAAAGTTACCATGGGATGAAATGACTGGGGAGGAAGTGACCGGGGATGAAATGACCGGGGATGAAGTGACCGGGGATGAAATGACCGGTCACCTTTTCAGGAGCTCCTGGTAAATCGACAGGAAGGCGCGGGAAATCTGTTTTAAGTTATAAAATGGTTTTATTTAATAATCTATACACCTTGAATTAGTGCGGGTTCTATGAAAGTGCGGGGTCCACTGCGCCCGCATAGGTTGCAGTGGCCTATGGCCGGTTCTGCAAAATAGCGGCGTATGCTACGCCGCCGGTCGACTAGTTACAAAATAAAATTACTCTGGCATTATCTTTCCTGTATAATTCTATTTATTATTCCTTAGAATGTGTACTATAAACAAAAAGTTGTCATTTGACTTTGTTTTACTGAAATAATGAAAATTGTGTCTATTTATACAAATAGTACAAATAGTTAATTTTAGTTACGTAGTAATATAAAATATTTATTTAACTACCACTGTACGTCAATCATAATGAAGCCATGCGATTATTGTTTATAATATTTAGCATTATTTTGGACTAATGTGTAACAAAGGCTAGAAAAAAACACGACCCCTGAACTCAGAAAAACATAAAGAAACTAGAACAGACTCAAAATAGAGAAGTGAGATGCATAACAAACAAATATTAACATTTGATAACCAATGACGCAGTCGTTTTATTAATATATATTTCAGCCATAACCTCTAGGCTCTAAGCGAGCCTTTATTAGGTATAAATATTTTACAACGTTCATTTTTTGTTCTAAAACTGTTTTAATTTTAACTTATAAGATAAGATAAGATAACTTTTATTGATCCAATCAAATGGAAATTCGGCTTGATTACAATTGACCTCAGTGTAACTACTGTACAATAACAATATAGATGCACAATATAGATGCACATACGAACGACATTCACACACGAAGAACACCTAGACACTCATAACCAGTGCTTTACAAATAGACTTCTATGTACTTCTCGATGACGACAGAATGTTAATTTTTAATGTTGGTCATCCATGGTCTATAATTACTGAATGTTTTAATTTTCTTCTGTGGTGCAATCACGTTATCACAAAACTGACGTACGAATTAACAGTTGTGGTAAGTTCAACTGTCTGGGCAGTTGTTTAAAAATATGTCCCAATCTGTTTGCTCCAGACAACTTTATAGCTGTAAAACAGCGTCATCAGACCATGACTGGATGGACTGTGTCACGAGTCGAGTCTGTGACCTATTTCGACCAGTTTCTAGAAGCTCGAGGTCAAACTAGTGCAAGTGTCCAGCGTAAACAAGTTAATTTTAGATATCCAATCGAAGAAAGAGGTTAAGGGAAAAATAGCACACGTCAGCTTCTAGAAGGTCAAAGTTACTAAAATAATTATCGGAGAAGGTTCCATGATTCTGGAACGTACGATCAAAGAAAGTATAAATTAAGGGAAAGTGGGTTAGACGGGGTCCTCGCATAGTAGTAGTTCCTGTAGAGCGTTGGTCCTCGCTCAGTCCTCGATTAGTAATAAGTTTCTTGATATTAGCGGGTCCATTAGTTAAAGTTTTATTAGTTGAAGTTGAAGTTATACTAAGTGAAGTTTCATGTATCATTTAAGTTTTATTTATGAAGTATCAAGTCAAGTTGTTATTGAACTAAGAAGTTAATTTTTGGTGAAAGTTGGAGAAGTATTATTTAAGAAGTTTAAAGAAAATACAGAGAGATGTTTCTTTCTTCATTTCATATGAATTCGTCAACTTATTAATACAATCCTTCGGCCTGTACGTCACATATATTGGCACCTCCGACAAAGAGCATCGAAGCGTAAAGGCATCACATATATTGGCATCTCCGTCAAAGAAAGGCATCGAAAAATAAATACGTCACATATATTGGCACCTCCTGACGAAAAAAAGGCATGTATAAATAAAGACACCGACGAAGTCAAGCATCACATACTGCATTTTCAAAGAATAAGGTCGTCACATTCTAGCAAGTTCTACGAATTTTTATAAAGCCTCTAACGAGTGATTTATAGCCTCTCGTAACGACAAAGCTTCAAATAAAGCATTACAAGAAAAGCCTCTGTCAGAAAACTTCAACAAGACGTGCAATCATTGTTGCATTACATTTACATTTTACATTTACTAAGCTGTGAAAGCTACATTTACTAAGCTGTGAAAGCTACATTTACTAAGCTGTGAAAGCTACATTTACTAAGCTGTGAAAGCTACCTTTAATAAGCTGTGAAAGCTATATCTACCCAGCTGTGAAGGCAACGTTACTAAAGCTAGTTGTACACTAGTTTGTTTACAAATACTGACCACTTGCATTCCTCAAGAGCAGACACCGATCGATATTTAACTAGGTCAGCCATAGTTAACCTCTCACCTGTGGACAGCTGTCGGTCATCGCTAGTGTAGGCAGTACTTATAAATAGCACAAGTATTAGGTTATCACAATGGCATTGGTCTCGTACTTGTGGAAAGAATACATCAAATTAGCCGCTGCCTTTCACATCCCACAAGAAAGAATGGAGGAATGGTGCACTCAACAAATAAATTACGATATACAACAACGTAAGGAAGACAAAGAGGTAGAAGAAAGAAAAAGAATTAGAGAAGAAAAAAGAAGACAAGAAGACAAAGAGGCAGAAGAAAGAAAAAGGATAATAGAAGAAAAAAGAAGACAGGAAGAAAAAGAGGCAGAAGAAAGAAAAATGATTAGAGAAGACAAAAGAAGACAAGAAGACAGAAAACTTAAAGAAAGAAAAGAAGAAGAAGACAGAAAACTTAAAGAAAGAAAAGAAAAAGAAGACAGAAAACTTAAAGAAATACAAGAAGAAGAAGACAAAACTTAAAGAAAGAAAAGAAGAAGAAGAAAGGAAACTTAAAGAACTAAAAGAAACAGAAAGAAATGAAACTAAAGAAAAAGAGACAAACATTACTGAAGGACCTTACATTGTTTATGAGTACAACAAGAATACTACTGAACTTCAACTATTTAATAATGAAGAATTTAAAGCTGACCAGAGGAAAGATGCAACTTTGAATAGAATGTACAATAAGGCGCTAACAATTGTAAAGCAGCCAGGACTTAATTTACCTTATTTCAAAGAAGGAATACTTGTGAAGAAAAGTGTTAATTATGATACCTATGAGTTTGTTGAACAAATCATTTTACCACTGAAATATACTCAAGACATCATCGAAAAAAATCACAATTTTCTACATACTAAACTAGCGAGTGTGACGTGGACAAAGAAAAGAATTTTGACAAATTTTATTGGCCGAGCATTACGAAAGATGTTAAGAAACATGTTAGTCAATGTCAGGTTTGTCAAATGAACAATCCCAAGACAAAAGTTCAAGAGCAACGCACGAATGTTGAACAAAGTTACCCACCTGTTGAAAATATGATACTAGACAAAAATGAATCAAATGTTAATGAATTAAACAATTCTACATTTAACTCTAAGACAGAAGGTCTTAATTTAATGCAATTTATGCAACAACCGTGATATGACTCAGCAACAAAGTAATATAAGTACTTACCAAGAAAGTCAACCAAATACAGATGCGAACATATTTGTTTCGAATGAATCAATGTAAAGTCAAAACAAGATGAATCAGAAAAGAAAACATTTCAACAAGGTTTTAATACGAAAATTACATTCATAAAGACACATGAAAAAACTAAAGAAGCTGAAGTCAATATTCAAAGTGAAAGAATATTAAATGAATACAGAAAGCTTAGAAATTTTAAACAAGGAGACAAAGTGAAGTTATGGTTACCTGACATGAGCAACAAGCTGATTTATACATGGCAAGGTCCATTTACTGTCATCAGAAAGATTTCAAACGTAACTTATGAAATCAACATTAACAAACATATCAAAGTGTTTCATGTTCATATGCTTGAAAAATACAACAAGGATACAGATAAAGAAAACTTATCAAAAGTACTAGAAGAAAGTGCTACATGTTTAGCAACAATTCAAGAGGAAAATGAAGACAATATAAATGAACTCAAAGACATCAAAACAAACTGAATCTATCAAAGACATTGACATACATCATTTAAAATTGAAAAGTATGAAAGACCTGTTGAATACAAGTGAAGAGTATACTGAGATATTTCATGATGTTCCTGACATATCAACATTTATAGACAATGTGATTGACTTAAAAACTGACAAACTTGCCAACTCAAATGTTTATTGTCTAACTTTGCACAATAGAGATTTACTGCAGAAAGACTTAAAGGATTTATTAGAACAATGCATACATAAACATTCGAACTTTTTCTACTTCAATCGTTTTACAACGTAAACTGTCACTAAAAGAAAGATTAAGTCTCGATTTTTGACAGTTATTGTTTGAACATATGAAAAGCAAAGAATGTTTTAAGGACAATAGTTGTATGTTGCTTAAAGCTAGAATGAAACATATTCATGAACTGAGAGACATTCTGTACCAATTGAAACAACGTACATTTGTAGCTAAACTAAGCAAGTTTGTATTGAAACCAAAAGTGACATTTTTCAACTGCAGAGTTGAACAAAACTCTCTGAAAACACAGGACAATATTGTTAAACGTATTTTGAGCTATAAAGAACCAAGACAGAAGAAATATACAGACAGACTAGAATTGTTTCAAGTACCTGGAAAGAAGAAAGTTGTAAATCTAACAGGACTGTACAGCTGTGTCAATATTTATTTTAATAATTATGTCATGCAATTGTTTATTACTTAGTATATTTACCTTAGTACTGTTGTTATAATAGTTTTAGAAATGAGTAATTTGGCATTGTACATGTTTAGATTTCATATATTGAAAAATAAGTTAACTTTCAGATATTATGTATTAGCAAATAATATGATAAGATGACAGATATTTTTCAGTATTGTGAAGTTGTATAATTTTGATATTTTCTTGAGTTACAAAAGCTAGAAAAGTTCATACTCAAATATCATATAGTGCTGTATGGACCTAGGCTGTATTTTTGTGATACTTACTATATATGCTAAATGTGTACAATATTTTGAATTTTGAATTATGTAAATGTAATGAAGCAATTATTTGAATTATGAGCTCTGTATTTTTAATGGATGATTTTTTTTAGTTTTTTGTGTGCATATATTAGAATAGTAATAAAGTTATTTTACGCATTTCATATTGCATACAAAATGCTAAAAAGGCAAGGGGGTAATGTCACGAGTCGAGTCTGTGAC
Source organism: Biomphalaria sudanica (assembly GCA_036873155.1). Lineage (NCBI taxonomy): Eukaryota > Metazoa > Mollusca > Gastropoda > Planorbidae > Biomphalaria > Biomphalaria sudanica. The sequence continues at coordinate 339,480 of JAZGLO010006656.1, read as the reverse complement.
CTATTTCGACCAGTTTCTAGAAGCTCGAGGTCAAACTAGTGCAAGTGTCCAGCGTAAACAAGTTAATTTTAGATATCCAATCGAAGAAAGAGGTTAAGGGAAAAATAGCACACGTCAGCTTCTAGAAGGTCAAAGTTACTAAAATAATTAGCGGAGAAGGTTCCAGGATTCTGGAACGTACGATTAAAGAAAGTATAAATTAAGGGAAAGTGGGTTAGACGGGGTCCTAGCATAGTAGTAGTTCTTGTAGAGCGTTGGTCCTCGCTCAGTCCTCGATTAGTAATAAGTTTCTTGATATTAGCGGGTCCATTAGTTAAAGTTTTATTAGTTGAAGTTGAAGTTATACTAAGTGAAGTTTCATGTATCATTTAAGTTTTATTTATGAAGTATCAAGTCAAGTTGTTATTGAATTAAGAAGTTAATGTTTGGTGAAAGGTGAAGAAGTATTATTAAAGAAGTTTGAAGAAATTACAGAGAGCAGAGAGATGTTTCTTTCTTCATTTCATTGAATTGTCAAGTATTGAGAATATAATCCCCGGCAAGTGTGTTCGTCACTGACTGTACTTCGGGTTTTGTTGTTTTTAAAACCGGTTTGTACGTAGGTGTAAGATGGGTCATTGTGTGATCTGACTCTATGAGGGGAAATAACGATCGAGATGTAGTGACGGACCTCGTATATGACGTGTATGATTGGCTTGTTTGGTGATTATTTTTGAATAGCCACACACTGGTCCATCAGAGATAAATCGGGAGCAGACACGCAACGAGACAAACAATGAAGAAAGATACAAATGTTGAAAAATCAAAGAATATTTATTTACATAAATATACAAAATAGAATAAAATAGGGAAGGGGATTGGCATCTATCTCGTTAGCAATATCGTTTCATCATACTAAGCACTTAATTAGAGAGTATGTAACTTTCGTCCTCTGCGCTTATCTGGTTGTCCTACTGATGTAGCAGCTGGCTGTGATCCTGGCGGGAGGTCTTGCAGCTGGAGGTGGCGCTCTAGCAGGTAGAGGGTCGCCGGTGATACAATTCTTCAATCCAAAGTTCTGATATCTGTAGTGGGCACAGTAGGGCGGGTGGCCGGCTACCGTGGGCACAAGTGGGCTGTGGGCAGAGCTGACCTGTCGTGGGCGTCGTTAGCAGGAAAAGTCCAGAGAGTTGCGGAGATTTGACACGTGGTCTATGGGGACGTCGTGCCTAATAGTTCGACAAGTGGACTGTCGAGTAGGCAGGCTAGTAGAGCCGATAGTGCCAATGAGGTTGACAAGTGATAACCTGTAGGGCTGAATAGCACCAAGTAAATTGCAAATAGATGATGCTCAATAGGCAGACACCTGAGGGAGGACCAGATATTCCTCTAGAAGTAAGAGTGAATGAAATGGTAAAGACTCGACTGGTCAGCGAAAAGAATAAGTGACGGAGTGAGCCTAACTCGCCTTATTCTAGCTTATAAAGGCCCGGAAGAGATGGTCGGAAACAGGAAAGGCGATAGACTAAGGATAATCTCTCACGTGGGTGATGTCCAACGAAAGTTGCACCTTGGAAGGGTCAAGAGGCGTGGTGACACGAATAATCTCCTTGATCAAAGAGAGACGTGGGTGGGGTGGAAGAAATAATGAAGTTAATTCCATCCCAGGTGGTTTCGTTGTGAAAGTCGGACATCCGGCGCCTAAGGCCATGTAAGTGATTGTTTATCTTTACCCCGGTCAAGGGGAGATAAGTGAAAAGTCGTGGCCTATTTGTCGCCAAGGAGGTGGATTAAGTCTATCAAGAAGTGGAAAAGGGTGGGGGTTGGTAGTAAAATCTGGATTAAAAAGGAGAAATAATTAAAATAAAATAAATAAATAATAATAATAAATGCTGAGATAAAATTAAGTGACAAGCTTTTGGCTAGTGACAGATGTGTAGGCCATTTTTATGTTGCTATAACACATGTCCAAGGTTTTATTTATTTGGGCATTCTGCTGCAAACATCCCTAAATAGATTAATTTAACTTTGAGGAATGAGTTTAAATTTGTTGATGACATCACACTGTTTCATAAAAAAAAGGACATTTTACTTAAAATTGGGCTTGTAGGCTACTTAACATTAAGAAGATTATTAAAAAAAAACAAGGTGACTAACACAAAATCTATTACACTGGATGAGACTGTAGAATCTGTAACTAACCAAAGAAGTATCATAGATGAAAAGCTGCTGTCTAAGAAAGAATCAGCAGTGCAAGAGTCTCCTTCGTTCTTTGTCAACAAAAAAAAATCATATTTTTAATCAAAATTTGCTATACGATAAAAATGGAACTGAGGTAAAGATGAGAACGCCTCATACTGTCATCTATCCAGACACCATTAGCAGCAAAAACATAGTGCATTGAACCCTTCTTATCTAAGAATATTGGTCTGCATTGCAGTATGTCTCTCACAATATTTTTTATTATTTTGCATTTAAGAGATTTGCATAATTTCAAGTTTTATCTTAACAATCGTTTAGGGCAAAAAAACTTGTCAAATATTTGTAGAGTTATAAGCTAATTTAATTTATTTTTAGCGACCCCCAAAAGGGGAAAAGACGGTATTAGATTTGTGTGGCCTGTCTGTCCGTCTCAGAAACTAGAAGAGAAAAATGAAAATCGGACATCATGATATTTTAGAACATTCCAAGGTCTACTTTTTCTTTTCTGAAAGCTAAAAATCTAATTTTTAAATAAATTATGCTAGCAGTTTTTTCATAAAAATACACCATTTTTACAACTATTCAATATTAATAGTAACAAACACTGGAGGCTTTTTAGTAAGGGAGATACATATTTATCATTTTTTAAACACATTTATTCAAATGGTTTTAGATTTTTGATCAGAAAATATTATTTTACCACAGTTAGATTGTTAAGTTATGTATGTTCTATCATACTAAATACTACATTTCAAAAAATTTACTATGTAAATAAGTTGGACATAATTTAAAACAACAATTAGTAAGTAGTTTTTCATATTATCGCGTGAACTGCAGATTGCAAATACGTTAATGAAACACAAAACAAAAGGAATTTTTTAAAGAATTTTTTTTTTTACTGAGGCTTTGAATAAGAGATTGACTCTTTTCAAAACAATTAGATTATTAACATACTCATTATAAGACATCAGTTAGGCCCGGTTCACATCTAACTTCACATTCACTTTCACCTTGACCTTTGGGGCACCACGCAGGATCTGTCAACCTTCTTTCTCCATTTTTCTCTGTCATTGGCATTTGATAGAATTTCATTCTGATATTCTTTCTGAAAATATTGAAACCTGCCATTTTATCTGCCTTGGTGGACCGCTTCAGATAGAATTTAATACCGATATTCTTCTGAAAATATTGAAACCTGCCTTTTTTCCTGTCTGGGTGGACCTCTTCGGGGGCCGATTTTGAGTTTGTGTTTCCACACAAACTGTCTTTGTAACCTTGTTTAGAATATAATTTAAGGTGGCTCTTTTTTTATGGGACTTTCATATATAAATATTTTTTCTAACATATTAAATGTATATGCATTTACTCCCTGACAATTGAGATTATTATTATTATTACTGATATAAAATAAAAAGTAAAGAATTATATTAAGACATAATTATTTGGAAGCTCTTTAATATCATTCAATAAATGACATAATATACTGAAGAAATGATAAAAGTGCAGTATATTTGCTACACAGAAAGACCTAAAATTTTCTGTAATATTACAAAAAACAATGATTTTTAATTATAATAAACTATATTTTAACATTGCATAGCCTTCTTACTACTATAAAAGTAATTTAAGTATTATTTAATACAATACAGTAAACTTGACCACCATTTTAATATTTTATTAACTCACACTCTTTCTCATTTCCATGCCTTTTGTAAGCATAAATTAACACTATCAAATATTAATAATGCTTTAGTCTTTATATTGAAATATTCTCCCATAATGAAGAATAGGCAATTATTTTCTAAGACACACACGAAATGTCTAATAATTTTTGTTCTTTGCATCACAAATAGGAGGTGCAGTAGCTGAGTGACAAAGCGCTTTAGAATCGGGGGTCCTGGGTTCAAATCCTGGTGAAGACTGGGATCTTTAGGATGTGACTGAGTCCACCCAGCTCTAATGAGTACCTCACATTAGTCGGGGAAAAACAAAGGAATTTGGTCATTGTGCTGGCGACATGACACCCTTTGTAACCGTGTCCAAAAAAAACAGATAACCTTTACATCATCTGCCCAATTGATGGCAAGGTCTGAGAGGGGAATTTTCCTTTTTTTCCTTTTTACAGCATAAATAATTTGCTTTCTTGACATAGCCATTAAGAATACATTTGTGGACTGTCACTAGCTTTTATAATGCTTCCATCGTGTCTTTGTTAGATTCCTGGAGAGGCATCATTTTGGGTCATCTCCTGAGCAAATAAAAAAAGGAAACACAGATACCTTCTTAATGTCCAGTAATATAGTCAAAGAATATTAAATATGAATTTAAATAGAAAAATTAATGTCAAGTAATATTAACTACTACACACCTTTTGTACATAAGATAAATGGTTTAAAATATTTTTCTTTTTCAAAATTAAATTAAAGTTAATTTTAACTATTTTTATTTTCAAATATTTACCATTGCAATATTATAGCTTTAAAATTTGGAGCTATTTATTCTTGCAGTTTTTTTTTCTTTTACTATCAAGAAATCCACTAAATCCAATGTATTTTAATATTTTTAACAAGCTATGGTATTAACGTTTATTGAATGATTTAAATAGGGGAGGGACAGTTCCAGTCAATGTTACTCATCCTTAATTAATGAAGCTTGAAAAAGTATTTTAAACACTGGTGCAAGTTTATTATTAAGTTATTTTCCATTTATCTCAATTCTTCTTCTTCGTTCAGATGACTAGACCAATACATGAGATGAACTGCGCAGTGGTTTCCAAATTAGGGAGCTCTCCATATAGTTTTCTTTCTATTGGGGTGTTTTGGGGCCAGTGACTTATACGGGCCTCTTGGTTAAGAAAGAAGTTTTGGAGGACATGGTCGGCATTCTCTGGCGATACTCCACATGGGCAGATTTCACTGGTTCCAATTTTGAGCTTTGTGCTATGTACAATAAGCTCATTGTTTTTAATTGCTCACATGTATGCAGCCTAGGCTCAAGTCTTTGTCTCAATTCAAATTCTAGACTATGCTCTGTAAATTGAATTTTTTTTTTAAAATTGCAAATATGTTTATCTCCTGTCTTCAGCATTAGAGTTACCTCACTTGTGTTTGATGTCTTAGGTTTAAGATTGTCAATCTAGAAAAAGAAAAAAGAAAATTTGTCTGTGGCAAAAAGATAATCATGTCTACTGTTAATCAGCCTTACAGGAAAAGATATCTAATTAGACAACTGTCACAAAGTAAAACATATTTTAAAAAAACCTGTTCAAAATATTCTAAAATTTGTTTATTTAAAAGATGGATAGCTGGTACCTACCATTGGATTTAGTTTATGCCTTTCGTGTAAAACTGTACTGTCCGAAGCATCATATTCTTCAGGGCTCTTTTTTTCTTCTTTTTCTAATTGTATTTGTCCATTTCAAACATATATTAATAATTTTTTTGAAAATCTGTTAGAGATATTAAAAAAAACTTATTATATAGATTCATGGCCGCCGCGAGGGTTGTGGCCGCCTGCGTGCTAAATTTAAAAATGCCGCCCCCTTTTTTTTCTAGCCAAAGAAATGTATTACAATTAAACTGGACCAAAAGCACCCGTTGATTTAAATTCATTTTTTATAGAACTTTCCTTCTTTATTTCCTTTCATATTCACGCCGTTGTCGTATCCCTTAAACTTTATTTCCAATTTTGTAATTTTGTATCGCGACGTTACAAATTCCTTCTCCAGTTATTATTATTATAGCTTTTATATAGCTTTCATGCTTATAGCATGCTCAGAGAGCTTTGGTCCAATCTCATTTGTGGACCGGTGGGAGGAGGGGGTATCTAGGAGTTGGTTTTCCGTGCTGCCTTTAGGCGCTTAGTAAACGCAACTCTGCCCGTGTCGGGTGTCAAACCTCGAGCCCCCTCCTAGGTAGCCAAGACAAGCCAAGTTCAAGCGCACTTAGCCTCTCGACCACGCTTCCCACCAGTTGTGTCTGTAAATGGGCGAAACCCCAGAAAATTTTCATGTATTTCTACATGAGATGTATAAGAACCAGTAGCAATAATAATAGTGATTAGTTCGGTATGAGACATATCTGGTGTAGAATCTAATTTTTTTTATAAAGTAGGCCTATTTTTGTGCTTATACAATTTGAAGGATTTTATTGTCTACTTCTCTCAAATTTTGAAATAGTCTGTATTAATTGATGCAAATACTCTTTTGTGTGTGTTTAATGAACTATTTGTGGATCTTTTAAAATGGAGACATTGCCGATAATAATTCTTTCTATCAAGGATTGCTAAGGCTGCTGTTCAAAATCATGCATTCTTTAATGTGTCGCATCTGTTGTTTTCTTTTGAAGAGATTTTTTTACATATTCACAGATTATAACGATAGTATTTTGGGCAGATGTGCAATGTGTTCAAAATCATCTGAATTTGAAGGTGCCTACATAATTTATCCAACACATCACTAGCACAAAATGAAGCAACTCAGCGCTGAATATTTTTCTTGAATCGATAAAAAAAATAATCCAAAGTACAAGTCACTTATAGAATGACTTGAAATAAAACTTAATAAGGCAGTGTTTCTCAAACAGTTCAGGGTGGCGAAAATTTTCTTTCGACCCCCATTGAGAAGCTGGGGACCGAGTGGAGCGATGTAAAACGAGACGTTGTTTTTTGTTGTTTTTTTTTGGATATAGTGTTGCCTACATACTATTTAAGCGTGTAAAAAGTTCTTTCTGAAGACAGAATTAATCGATAGGTGGGTTTCCGCTCCAGTCGGTCTGATTTCCTGCCGGGCCCCTGCGCTGAGCGTATTCTGGGGTTTTTAGCTTCAGAAATTTGTCTCCAACCATTTACACCTTTTACTCGTAATAAGAAGAAAGAATATAGAAAAAAAGGCCAACATTAATGAGTTTTCTTTTACAACGCACTATTAATCCTAGTACCAAAAAATCTAGTAATAAAGAGGCAGCCCTGGTCAATAGTATTATTCGAGGGACATATATATATATATATGTATATATATATATATATATGGACCCTCCCAAAACAAGACAGCACCTCTGAAATCAACCACTGGGGAAATTATCACAGACAAGTGCCAACAAATGCACAGATGGGTTGAACATTACTCTGAGCTCTACGCCACAACAAGCTCAGTCTCTGACTTAGCCCTTAAGGCCATCATACAATTATCCACAATGAACGAGCTAGATGAAACACCCACCCTTTCAGAGCTCAACAAAGCCATAGACAACATTGCTGACCGCAAAGCACCCCAGATCTTCTAAAACAATGCAAAACTACGCTAATCCAACCTCTACAGGAACTGATTTGCAAATGTTGGCAAGAAGGTGCTGTGCCACAAGACCTGCGGGATGCTAAAATCATTACACTGTATCAGAACAAAGGTGACAGAAGCGACTGCAACAATTACAGGGGAATCTCCATCTTAAGTATTGTAGGCAAAGTCTTTGCTTGAGTGATACTTCCCAAGCTACAAAAACTCGCTGATCGGGACTATCGAGAATCACAATGTGGCTTTCGCTCAGGGAGATCCACGATTGACATGATTTTCTCCATCTGCCAACTCCAGGAAAAGTGCAGAGAACAAAGGATGCCTTTGTACATTGCGTTTATTGACCTGACAAAGGCCTTCGATCTAGTTAGCAGAGATGGCCTCTTTAAAATTGTACAGTTAATAGGCTGTCCATCCAAGCTACTAAATGTAATCGTATCTTTCCACCAAAATATGATGGGTACAGTGCAATTCAACGGTGCCAGCTCTGAAAGTTTCAGTATAAACAGCGGAGTTAAACAAGGATGTGTCCTGGCCCCAACCCTCTTTGGAATACTATTTTCACTGCTAATCCACAACGCGTTTGACAAATTCACTGAAGGCATCTATCTCCATTTCAGATTTGATGGCAAACTCCTAAATATTGCCAGACTGAGGGCCAAAACTTAAATCAGAGCCACCCTCGTAAGAGATATGCTATTCGCGGATGACGCAGCGGTAGTGGCACACACACAAGAGGAACTTCAGTCACTAATGTCCCGCTTCTCTCAGAAGAATAAAGAATATGGCTTGACTATTAGCACGAAGAAAACAAATGTTATGGGACCACCTGCTACAGCACCACCCTCCATTCTCATAGAGGATAACAAGCTGGACGCAGTAAACGAATTCTGCTATCTGGGATCCACAATTACAGATGACCTGTCTCTAGAAGAGGAGATGAAAAAACTTATAGAGAAGACTCAGACCAAGAGTTTGGAAAAACCATAAGCTAACTACGGTGACCAAAATGGAAGTCTACAAGGCATGCGTTATGAGTACACTGCTGTATGGCAGTGAATCATGGACCACCTACGCAAAGCAAGAGAGAAAACTGAACTCATTCCATTTGAGATGTCTTCGTAGGATCTTGAATGTCACTTGGAAAGAAAAAGTGTGCAATACTGAGATCCTTGCGCGATCAGGTATTCCCAGCATCTTTACAGCCCTCAGACTACGCCGTTGCGCTGGCTTGGACATGTTCGCCGGATGGAGGACAAGCGCATCCCAAAAGTCATCCTCTATGGTCAACTCGCGACTGGCACAAGAAAAACTGGTCGCCCCAACCTCCGTTACATAGATGTAATAAAACGTGACCTCAAATCAGTGAACATCAATACAGACAATTGGGAAGACATAGCTCTAAACCGCAACAGGTGGAGAGAGACAGTGACCAAGAAAGCTGTGGACAGAGAAAGTACATGGGTCTCAGCCCAGGAAGAAAAACGCACAATCCGAAAACCGGCCAGCTCCTCTACCACCTAAGCAAAAGCATCCTTAGCCTGCGCTATCTGTGGACGGGAGTGTCTCTCCAAAATAGGGCTCCACAGCCACATGAGGAAGTGTGCTCTGAGATAAACCATAGTCGTCCTACGACTGAAGGACGCCAATGATATATATATATATATATATATATATATATATATATATATATATATATATATATATACAGCGCACGGACGTCTGTAATGGGCGTGATCGTTTTTAAGATCATCTTCTTCACACACACACAAAATAGTCCCTATAATGAGGTGCAATAGTAGGAAGAAATTCGATTAATCTCAGATTGGAAAATCCAGAAGAATCACACTAGCGGTGACGTTTTGAAATGTTTTCTTCAAAAAGTTTAAAAAAAAAATTGATGCATACGCCTCTCGCGAAAACGGTCTACATTTGACAAGGTCTTATTAAAAGATGAAACAAAGTCTTTTACTTAAGATATTTTAATTTGTAAATATTGGTAATATTCAGACACGGTTTAATAACTACGATGAAAATAAAACATTTTTTTCGCCGCCCTCCCCCTTGTTGTTGGTCGGTTGTTAGGTTAGACCTACATCTATGATGACCCAAAAGTATTCTTCGCCATTTAACATAAAAGTAATTTTTTAAACATTTAATCTTTTATTACAAGATCTACTTACTTATATTTATATGTAATAAGTAGATACTAAAAAAAAAATGTGTTTTGACTGATCTGCTTCTGTAAGCGTCATCCGTAACAAATATTACAGATAACCCGCAAAAATTCAAGGTCAGAAATATGTAGGCGCTTATAGAAAAACCCTTGGGGGAATTCCTCGCGCGCCACTCCATTTTTTATTAATTTCTTCCAAAATAGCTTCTCATAAAGAAATATCGTTTTCTTTTTTAAAATATTTTTCTTAAGAATATTGAAATAATTAGAATTTCTGTTAAATTTTAAAATATTTTAGTAATTTTTTGTGTATTAAACTAGAAATTTAAAAAAAATAAAGGTAATCTTGGAATAATGATTTGGCCGCCCCTAACATTCGGCCTCCTGCGTGCATTCACTGTTACATTTATATGTGTATTTAGTTTATGTATGTTGTGTGTGTGTTTGTTTGTTTTCATGTAGTCTCCCTTGTTCTACTGTTCAGTATGTTCACGTGTTCACGGTTTACTCTTAAGTGTGTCAGTAGTGTGTATTCACTGTGTATTAGTCTCTGCTGGTTTGTCTCTCCTTGTTTCACGTTAATAAAAATGGAGTGTATTGAAAGCCAACAAAATGTATATTCTGAGGTATCTTTACTGCATTATCCTGCTATTAAAAAATTTTATTTCAAAAACCTAATCTGCTATTCTTTCTTACTTAGATCCTCAGGCGCCGTTTGGCGCATTGGGCGGCAAGATGTTTTTACAAAAATCCGTCATTGGCAATGTCTGAAGCCTCTTCCCACCTGCTTAAAGTATATACCTGTTTACTCTCGTGTATAATTTTCGGGAATCTTGGATCTAGCCAACTAGTTGTTCTTTTTCTTGTGACCCCTGTCAATTACAGTCATCGATGTGTTGTAACACTTAATAATTTTCAAACAAAAAAAGGTTTGTTCGCAGGTGAATGTGGTTCCAAATAATGTGAAAGTTTAACTGCAATCTTTTTTTTAAACTCCAGCGAAAGAACTGGCTGGAACTTCTTTTTCAGATCATAATTTACTTGGAGGTATTTCCTCTGGAGCTAAATCAGGATGGTAAGCTTAGGGTATTGAAAACTGGTTCCAAGTTTTGACCTCTTAAAATTTGCTTTCAAATTTCACAATCAAGGAATCCAAATATGTCTTGTACTAGAAATAGTTTCCTTTCACCAATGAAAATGAGAAAGCCTAATTTCACTTGCTGGCCTCAAGAAAAGGAATAGCTTTATTTGAAAAGATTTAAGATGCACATACATTTCATGTGCAAACAACATGTTGCAATGATTCTAATGATAAACATGAAGTCTGTCTTCAACTCTTCATTAGAAATATTAGTAACAAAGTCACAGTCAATGTCCTTCAAAAAAACTAACAAATTCTTAATTGAGATTCCATATTATTCTAATGCTAGGCCAGTGGATACTACTGTTACCGAACATCGGAATGTTTTGTTTCCAAATCTTCAATTACTTTTCGGAATAGCCTTAGATAATTGGAGGCCCTATACAAAGTGAATTTGGTAGCGACAAATAAAATAAAAAAATAAAAATTAACCTCGACAAAACTAAAAGTATGCAATTTATTAAAAAAGCTAGTATACTAAAACAATAACAGTGAGGATTAGTTTCACTTATAAGTTTAATAAAACAGAAAGTCTTGTACGAGCCCCCCCCCCCCCAACAATCGTAGGCCCTAGGCAGCTGTATAGTTTGCATAAGCTTAAGGTCGGCCCTAAGCCAAAACTTTTACTTTCTGTTTTGTGATCTTTAAACTTGATATTAAATGCAGCTTTATGCTACTTTCCTGTTATTAGTTTATGATTGGAAAATTGTTCTTTATTTTATTAATAGCCTCTTTTGCTCAGGCTAAGTACGGGCTCCATCAGTTTTTACCCTTGTCATCTTGTACAAGCCAACCCATCTCTTTTAACACAGTTCTTCATAGCATTCAATAAATACTGGCGTGAACTTGTGTCTTTGACTGAATTTTTCGAATTATTGCCATTTAAAATAATCTTCGTTTACTTTAAACTTTTTAGAATGACGTTTAGAGACATTGTTTCTTTAGCCTCTTTATTGTAATTGATAAGAATCAAAAGTTTTAATAAATTAAAGATATTTACAATAAAAGCATAAAGCACTTCGAAGGGCCGCATGTGGCCCGCGGGTCGTAATTTGCCCACCCCTGCTCCAGTTGGAAACACGGTTAATGTTTTAAAGTTAATGTAAAAGTTGAGATGACGTGCAGGATAGTTTAAGGAAACTTTTAAATTGTTGAAATATTTTTTTTTACAAATTGCAGTGCAGGGTAGACCCAATTGGTTATTAGTCATGGGGAAACCAGGTGATAAGAAACCCCTACGCACAATGCAGTGCCGTATTTAGAGCTGAAAAGACCTTAAGCTTTTTGAGATATATGACCCCATATAAGTCAAGATATTGTATGTTACTACTAAATATTTCTTGGAATCCCTAAGCTAGAGCTTATGTTGCATAGAGGTAAAATCCGACCCTGGTCCCATGGTTCTTACACCATCGGGTGTGGGCCCCTAAATGGTCGTGGACCCGGGTTCATTGAGCCCTTTCGCGCCATGGATACAAAGCTACTGTGGTTGGGGTTTTTAAACTCAAAACTTCCTTGGCTGCTCTGCGGCAAGTGGTGGTTTAGTATTAAAATCTCTAAAAAAAATAAAATAAAATAAAAAAATCAGTCATCAATTTCCGATCCACCCCCCTGCGGGGAGGGATTTCATTACGGAAGGGGGGTTGAACCCCCCCCTCCTGGCTACGCCCATGCTAAGAGTCAATCTACGACTAACGAATATTACTACTAGTGACTACTACTCTAGGCTACTACTCGTCTTCTCTAGACCTTGAACTAGTCAGGTAATTATAATTAATCTAGATATAAATGATTAGTCACCTAAAAGGGCTTGTCCCTTTGACGCCTTGGACTACGATCGTTAGAATAATTTCTAACTGTAGTGAGTCAAAGAGTATATATAAGTAATTTAAAGCTACTGTGTATGTTAGAGAGATCAATCTTTTTTATTGATAAAATTCAAATTTATACCAATTAAAATAACAATTGATATGTATTACTGGAGCCACCAAACACACTGGAAATTTGTGGGTTTTTTTTTTTTGTTTTTTTTTAGTTTCGTCATCCGTTGCTATGGATATTGTGTTTCATATAGGAATTTGTTGTTCTTTGAAGAAGTCCTTCAAACATTCAATATTAATTAATAGGCCTTAAGTATCACTGTAAAAGTTTTCGTAAAGAGCAGTTTCTTGTGTATATCTTCATCTTTCAAGTCAGGCTCAAATATTGGGTCTCCGGAACTGTTTTCTGAAACAGGAGAAGAGGCTAAGTAACTGGCAACTAAACCAGTAAGCTTGGGCAGGAGGGACTCATTAGCTTAGGATTACAACCCACCTAGCGGGGGGGGGGGCCGAAATCAAACCTCTGCTGCCTTGCAGATATACCCAAGCATGAGCACTGTTTCGTGGGTCAACCCCGAGGAAAAAATGAGGAGCCGAGGACCTAAGGCAGTATGCAGCACACAGCGCCACACCCTGTCAGAGACTGCGAGGTCGTTGATCCCAAATTGTATAGGTTGTTTGCAATGAATTACATAAGGCTTTTGTTATAACTCATACCACCAATGTGCGTACTGTATTGTTGCTTAAAGAAATTTGTTTAATAATATCAGATGTACGTCTGTGTAAAACATTTTTTAAACTACTTTAACAGCTGGTTAAATCAATGTTTTATTTATAGTGTTTTCTGTATTTGGCAATAAAGAGATCTTTTAAGACGCTCACAAACCATCATCTTCTCTATATGATGTTGAAGAGAGATTTTGTGGGTCTATTCTGAACTTTATCTTTGAGAGTTCGAAAGTTTTTCTAACCTTTATCTTTTTGTCAGGGTGGCACGTCTCAAATGATTCTCCTCGAAATTAGTTTCATATCGTCATAAAAAGGGCACTTGTCAACCGCTTGTTTGACAATAGAAATGAATCCCAATTTTAAATAACCCATGCTGTATAATCTACATTTCTTTTTGATACATGTAGAAAAAATAGATCCCTCGTAGACCCCTTGAAACTCTTCATAGACCCCTAGGGTTCTATATAGACCACTTTGGGAATCACTGATCTAGACCTACATATTATTATAGATGAGATTAGTAGATTTATGTTAATAAATTAAGTGGAATAGATCTATTGTTCTAAAACTCGCAGGACCGGTCCTACAGATTGAGGGGCATCAAACTGAGCACAAAATTTCTCAGTAAAAACTGCACACATTGCACATACATGAACAAACATAAACTACTGTATTTGATTCTAAAAAAAATACTTTGCCACTCTGTCAATATTATGGGCAATGCTTAAAATTCATAAGTCTGGCTGGCGATCATATTTCTAGCTTAGATGGAGAAATTGTATCTCTGGTTAAAATGGTTGACGGCAGTGACCAAAGAGTCCTAAAGGTAAAAATCTGCTAATGAAATGAATCTTGGATATCATTCCTTTTCTCTCAAAGCAGAATCTGGCCCTCAATGGGCATTACGAACGAGTTGAAGAAGAATTGTAAAGACAAAATCTCTTAAGTAGACGGATTGTTAATTGCCATGCAGTCTTAATTTTCTCACCTATTTCGGATTCTTGGCCCCTGAATTAACTGAAATAAACGACGGGTCTACCTTCAAAAACAATGATCGTCAATTCGAGACAGTGCACTTTAATGGAAAACATTAAAAACATAGATAACTACTAGTCGGAAGGGCAACGCAGAAGCCAGTATTACCTTCAGCGAAAGTATGTACTCTGATCTGAGGGTTAGTGCTGAACATCAAAGACGTATTGGCCAAAAGAAGCCAAGCCAAAAATGTGAACATTCTGTAGAAATACATAAGAGCGAGCTACGGATTGAGATTTATTTTTCCTTGGACGTGATAGTTCAAGAAATAATTACACGATATGATCATAAATGATATGGTAGGTGAATATGAATTTTGTCGCTATTCCAACTATTAAATCCTAAGATTGAAATCAATCTCGATGGTGCTCATAGCAACATTGACAAAAACAATTTTCGTCTGGAGTGAAAGAGGCGTCAACAGTTGTCGCAATTTCTTCAGAAGCCTTTGAAGTTCTCTAACAAAGACCTGTTTGAAATCTTGAATTAAAAAAAAAGAAATATCAGCTAAAATGCCACTAGATCAGGGGTTCTCAACCTGTGGGTCGCGACCCCTTTGGGGCTCGAATGACCATTTACCAGGGGTCGCCTAAGACCATCGGAAATTTAGTTTTTTCGTCAATTTTTCATTGAAACTAATTTTTTTTGTCATTTCCTACGTGTTGTAACAAATACATTAGTACCATAGATGGTCTACAATTACAATCTAAAGTATAAAGTAAAGGGCAGATTAGGACATTTCAGATAACTCATTAAACGATTGTGAAGCGTCAATTAAACGAAATAAAAATTATGGTAGACATAGTTAAAAACACAAACTTTTTACCTGACGATACAGAGGGCACTTTTAGTGAGTGCAATATCATTGCTTAAAGGTAGACATATTTTTCCATTGGTAGTTACTTCTTTTTACAAACGCTTTGTTTAAAGTCCATTGCGGAATTCTAATTTCTTTAAAATTTCACGGTATGTGCATAATAGTGAGAAAAAAATTCTCAACTCATTGGCCACATCGGGAAAACTCGAAGTCGACCGTTATATCGGTTTGAAAATGGCTCATTATCGAAAAATTAATTTTGGCTAGAATGTTTTATGAATGAAATTTTCTATATGACGTCAATGGGAAAAAAACTTGACATCGCTTACGTCACTAGGCTCATAGCAGTACACTAAAACATTACTTCGCAAACAAGAAAAAGTTTTAATGATTCAATTGGCGTAATTAAACATTTGCGCACCATCTTATTGTACATTACTCCATTATGAAACTATGGAAGAAAAATAATGAAATTAAATATCTTTAGGCCTATGTATGTATGTAGGCTTTAAAAATTGTTTACACTTTAATTGCGTACACCCGTATGTAGCTTTTACTTTGTTATTATTTTGCTGGTGAATTATTGCAATGTGTTTAAGCTTCGAAGTCTACTGTCCCATACCAAAATGTAGAAAATGGTCATAACAGAGCTTATCTATGCCTTACTTGCACAACCAGGGCCGGCCCTAACATATGTCAAATGGATTGCGCGCGGACCAGTAAGGGTAGGGATAAGGATATTAAGTAAAAATATCACGGGTAGGACTGGCGTTTACCATATTGATTGAAACCCCGAAATATTAATTTTGTCTATTTAAGGACATTTTTATGAGTTTCAGATTTCCAGGAGCTCCTTGAAAACAAGGAGACCACGGGAACCTTAAATTATAATGGTTTAATTTAATAATTTACACCTAGAATTAGCTTGGGGCTTTTGAACCTTCGGGGTCCACTGCGGCAGCATAGGCCTAAGGCTGGCGGTCAACGAATTTTCATCAAATCAGTGTCAACCAGTGTTTCTCTCAACCCCTCTATGTGGATCTGAGACATGAGTACTTTATAGAAAGCAACTAAGACTTCTTGAACGACTTCACCAAAGACCGCAATACAAACAGCGATATTCTTGCAAAATGGTATGAACCTCTTATAATCCGACAGTCACGCTTTGCAGGGCACTTATTCCGTATGGGGGACGAACATTTTTTTGGCAATCTTTTTTTTAGTAAGCTGAAAGGTTGTCGGAGTAACAGAGATGCCTCACAATAACGCTTCTTTAGAACACTAACGCGATGTTTTTAAGTCTCTTAGGAAAAAATGCGCGATTTTACTTTGTTACTAGGTACACTATAACTTAAAGATTTGCATCACCATAATAATAAGGCTAGTCTTGAGTTCGAAGATTAGTGAAGAATCCAGTATTTTCCGTGGCTGCGCAGTCCCAGCTATCACCTACATATTTTGCCACATCGAGGGCAAGCATAACAATTGTCCGCAAATAGTCGATTTAGATTTTCTTTTCGCCGTCTGCCTTTGTCCACGGCAGCAGATTTTCTTTTGGTCTCAAATGTGTATCCCGCGGCCGTCGTGAGTGACCTCCAGATGTCTGGTTTGGAGGCCGCATACAACCAGCTGATCTCTTCTATGTCACTAAAGGAAAGTTGACGCCAAGCTGGTATTTGAAGCGCTTCCATGGGGCACCTCTATTACGTCGATCACCAAAAAAAAAAAAGACTGCCTTTGGCATACGTTCGTCTCCCATACGGGAAACGTGCCCTACTCATTGCAACTGTCGGACCATAAGAAATACCTCTATACTGTCCATACCGACGTTGGCAAGGACGTCGCTGTTTGTAGTGCGGTCCTGCCACCGTATGTCTATGATGGAGCGCAAGCATCTTTGGTGAAAGCACTCAAGAAGTCTTAGTTGTTTTCTGTAAAGTATCCATGTCTCAGAGCCATAATGAATATATTAATTGCAATATTAAATGTCAGAAAGTAACCATTTTAGAAGTTACACTGCAAAGACTTTCTTCCAAGCTTATAATAGCCCAATAGTTTTACGCGAAAGAAGCAATGGGGGGACTTTCTATTCTAATCGCCATGTACAGTTACATTGAGAACTGACAGAACGAAAAAGCAACTCTTCGGATTGATAGTCTTTACCCGACCTATCATTTTCGTAATTACAACAATATTCCCAAAATGACTTCGGGTATATATCCTTCCTTAACAAATTATTCATCCGAGCGAGGCTCGGTCACCTGATATTTACCACTAATTGATTAAATAATTGGTTAATTTATTGCTAGATTCCTGTTTAGTGATCGACTATGAATTGTTGTGCACAATTTCCACTTGATCCGAGACGGAATAATATAAGGGGAATAACTCCATATATATAGTCACAGTCACATCTCTCAGTATTTGATAAAAAGCAAAATTACTCATTGCCAATAATGAACAATTTGATTGATTTGTGTTTTGTAAAGTACAATAAATAAATGTGTAAAGTCTCGACTTGATCTGATAATGATTGTGGGAGAAATAATGTGTTGTAGTGAAACATGTTGTTTGTCTGGATCTCATGCCTTTACTATGTAACACAATGCACTCCAGTTATCTGCACAAACGTAACAGTGAAGTCTATGGAAATGGCTGGAAATGTAGGAGTTACTTCTAAAAACTAAAATACTAAAAATAAACTATGGGTTAAGTTCAGTGTTTAATAGACTTTTTAGTAGACTTAGAGTGTTTAGTAGACTTAGAGTCTTTAGTAGACAGAGTATTTAGTAGATTTAGAGCTTGGTGGACAGAGTGTTTAGTAGACTTTGAGTGTTTAGTAAATTTAGAGTGTATAGTAGACTTAGAATTTTTAATAGACTTACAGCCTTTAAGTATCTTACAGCGTTGAGTAGGCTGCATATAGTGTTTAGTACACTTTGCGTGTTTAGTAGATTTAGAGTTTAAGTAACTTAGAGTGTTCATTAGACTTATAGTGTTAAGTAGACTTAGAGCCTCTAGTTAATATAAAGTGCTTAATACGCTTTACTCTACATCACATTCGTAAGTAGAAGGGAAGGGGGTTAGTGAAATGTAAGCTAATTAGAATTTGTGTGGATCATTGTTCTCAAGAAAAACACAAATACCGTAGGGGAAACAAATCCTAGTAGTATCCTCTGAGATTGTATATTATACTAAAAAGAAAAAAAAAGTAAAATTCAAAAGAAAATAAGTTAAGCCAAAATTGTCTCAATCTATTTTTATTGTATTGTAGCTCTAAACAAATACATTCATTATAGACACACCATTGCAGTTATACAGCATTGTATACATGTGTTTTGTGAGTTAATTCAGGAAACATTTCTGGTATTCAGTATACATATTGATGAACACAGCTAGATTTACAAATATTTTTTTTTTAATGCTGCCTAATTTGTGAGATCTAGATCTAAATACATATAACTGTGAAATTGTGAACTAAGTATTGAATAGATCTTACAATGTTTTACAATATCGTCGGATAGTTCTTGAAACATCTAATGGCGGGAAGGGGGGTTGTTGTCACACTTCTAATAAACAGTCAAGACATGAGTCTTACTATATATATATATATATTATTTGCACTATTTAAAAAAAAATTCATTCTGAATGTATGTCTTGACTATAAAATGTAGTATAAATCTAAACATGACTGTCAAGACTCATTTCTTCTCTAATATACGTATGTGTATTACTAAATTTACCCAAGTCCTAGGCAATACCACAACGACACATACAAAGATAGAACAAATATTCAGAATGCCAATTCACAGACATATAACATGTTTATTACATTATCTGTACTATAGTACAGAATCAGTTCAGACATTTGAAATATCCAGTATCAATTAAAAATATATCAGCTTAATATTCCATAGACTGAATAGTAACAACACAGAGAAATAATTAGAGTCTACACTTCGACTATATCTATATCCTAAAATCCAACTGTCCTGGACTAGGAACAAAACCACACTCCCTTATTGTGAGTTACATTATTTTCAACAAAAACATCTTACCAAGTAAAAACAACCCAAAACAATAACAGTTTTGAAGTCAGCAACCTGAATTGCCCCCCTTCTCCTCTACAGTAAACAGGAGACCCAGGCTGACCAGAACTTAGTCCTGACAATGACCTTAATAGCAGTTTACATTCTTATTCTAATCTGTGAGCTATTTAAAAAAAAGACTACATTCTGACTCTAACATGTGAATTACAAATAGAAAACAAGTCAAACACAAATGTTTTTATAATATTTATAGAAATAATAAAGTCCCAATCTTATTTCCTCACTAAGACAATAATAAGGTCCCGGGTTCGAATTCTGGTGAAGACTGGGATTTTAAATTTCAAGATCTTTGTACGCCTATAAGTCCACCCAGCTCTAATTAGTTGGATAAAAGTAAAGGAAGTTGGTCGTTGTGCTGGCCACATGAAACCTTCGTTAACCGTAGGCCACAGAAAAAGAAAAAGTCTGTCAAATGGCTGTGTGAAGCGTCTAGTGTGGTAGCTTGACTTGTTGCCACCGCTGGCTAGCATCTGTGAAAGGGGAGCAGTTTTGTAAGTCTCTCTTGCCAGTACATAGCCTCTCCACAGCAAGTCCTATGCAGTACCTCCTCGTCGTGGCAGATGAAAACTGAGGCTGCGAAGCCTAAGGCTAAACTGCAAGGGTCTCGGAGGAGGTTTGGCCCCAAGATGTGAGGCAGGCATGGCCCGTCGGCGTGCGGACACGCCCTGTTGCCCACAAACCAAACCCCTAGCTATAGGTCAATAGCCGCACTGCCTTGTGTGTGTGTCCCTGTAAGGTCTAAGGCTAAGGGAGTAAACCCTAACAGAAAATCCAGTCCTGGAGCCCCGTAGGCGGGGGGACAGTAGTAAGACTACTGCTCTCTGGCAAACTCCTGCAGCCACCTGTCCCCAAATTGTGATGGCTCGCCATCCCTTTGGACCCGGTCAGTATGGAAGAGAGGCGTGTGCTGACGTGTGGGCAGCCCAGCACTCGCAAATTTACCGCCCAGGCTTTCCCCCAGCAATGGAGAGGTCACTCCATCTCTGACAGTAATGTCTTTGGAAAAACACGGGGAGTGGTAGTTACCGGTGATAAGTTCCTAGCTGATTGGCGTAAGCTGGAACGCCAGGGACCACTCTTGACGGTAGGAGGAGCTTTTTAGCCTCACTGGATAGCTACTGCCTGCCTTAAGCCGAGCAGCCCTCGGACACTAAAGTGCTATCCCGCCACAGCTTACCGCACCACTGGGTGCTTGGTGCTAAGACAAAATCAAAAGGCAAGCTGCTCACCCGCACCTGCAAATACAATCAAAAGAAAACCATCAACATTAATGCGTTTAGCAAGCTGGAACATACGGACAATGTGTCCTGGCTTCAATACTGACCCTGAACTCGTCACCGACATGCGTCAAACAGCTATCATCAACTGAGAACTCAGCAGACTAAACATTGATGTGGCCTGCCTGCAAGAAACCAGACTGGCAGACAGCGGATCTCTTACAGAAAGCAACTATACATTCTACTGGCAAGGAAAACCAGAACAAAGCCCTAGAATACATGGCGTCGGCTTCGCAATAAGAAACAGTCTCGTCCCCTGCATCGCGATGTTTACCATTGGCAATGAAAGAGTAGCACACATGATATTTGCATCACAGCAAGGCAAAGTTAATATAATCTGTGCTTACTCACCAACCCTTGCTGCACCGGAAGAGGACAAAGACAGATTCTATCAAGCTCTAGAGGACGTAATTAAAAGTATTCCAAAATCCGAGCACCTCTATATAAATGGAGACTTTAATGCCGTGTTGGTGATGGAAATGATGCATGGCCACAATGCTTGGGACCTCATGGTGTTGGCAAAATCAATGACAATGGCCAAAGGCTACTCGAGTTCTGTAGCTCTCATGAACTGTGTGTAACAAATACATTCTTCTCTGGCAAGGAACGCCATAAAGTCTCTTGGCAGCACCCACGCTTAAAAAGGTGGCACCAGCTTGACCTCTGCATCACCCGAAGGATGGGTCTGAAAAGTGTCATCCACATCCGTTCATACCATAGTGCGGACTGCAACTCAGACCACTCACTAGTGCTAAGCAACATCAAACTACTTCTCAAGAAGGCTTATACTTCCACTCAACCCAGAACTAGGCGAATTAACGTCAACCATGTAGGTGAACCAGAGAAGTGTGCACTCTTTGGCGAGCTATTGAACAGTTCAATCCCCTCGTTAAGTGATGAAGAAGACATCTCTATCAGATGGGAGAAATTAAGAGATGTAATCTACAGTTCGGCAATCACCGCCTTTGGGCTTCAAAAACACAAAAATGTAGACTGGTTTGAGGCGAATCTAGCACAAATGGAACCTTGCATCGAGAAAAAGCGATCTGCACACCTCGCTCTCAAGACAAAGCCAAGTCCAAGATCTCTGGAGGCCTTCAAAAGTGCTAATAAAGAGGCGAAACAAATGGCTAGAAAATGTGCTAACAACTTTTGGAGGGATACCTGCAACAGAATCCAAGACAGTCTCCACTCAGGAAATAGCAAAGCTCTATTTGATGGCATTAAAGCGGCCCTGGGTCCAACAGTGTCTAAGCCTGCCCCCCTTCTATCCAAATCAGGAGAAAAAATTACAGATCAAACCAAGCAGCTAGAACGTTGGACAGAACACTACCTCGAAGTCTATGCCACACAGAACACAGTAGACGATGTCGCCCTGGCTTCTCTACCAGATCTTCCAGTACTGGAATGCCTAGATGATCTTCCGAGCCTCAGTGACCTTAAAAAAGCAATTAACTGCATAAAAAATAGAAAATCTCCTGGGAGTGATGGTATCCCAGTGGAAGTAGTGAAAGTCAACGAATCACTCCTGCCCCTGAACTCTATATTCTCCTCTGCCGCTGTTGGGAAACAGGTCATGTCCCACAGGACATGCGTGACGCAACTATAGTCACAATATACAAGAACAAAGGGGATCGGAGTGACTGCAACAATTACAGGGGTATCTCTCTCCTCAGTATAGTGGGCAAGATCTTTGCTAGAGTGGCTCTATCCAGGCTGCAAGTGATAGCTTCTAGAGTCTACCCAGAGTCTCAGTGTGGATTCAGGAGTGGTAGATCCACTGTAGACATGATATCTTCTCTACGACTACTGCAGGAGAAATTCAGAGAGAGAGACAGACCCCTTTACATCGTTTTTGTTGATCTGACTAAAGCTTTTGACATGGTCAGCAGAAGTGGCCTTTTCAAACTCCTGAGGAAAATAGGTTGCCCTCCCAAACTACTGCAGTTCATTGAGTGTTTTCACGAGGAAACTAAATGCACTGTCAAATTCAATGGAGCCCAATCAGCACCTTTTGAGGTTTGCAGTGGTGTCAAGCAGGGATGTGTGCTCGCACCTACTCTGTTTGGCATATTCTTCTCCTGTCTACTGCATTATGCGTACAACGACATAAACGAAGGTGTGTTTCTCCATACAAGATCCTCTGGAAAACTATTTAATGTTTCAAGGCTGCGGGCAAAAACCAAGGTTAGGAAGCTACTCGTCAGGGAACTCCTGTATGCTGGTGATGCAGCTATTGTGGCTGATTCTGATATTCAGCTACAGTGCCTGGTTGACAAATTATCTGCTGCTTGCCAGAAGTTCGGCTTAAACATCAGTCAAAGCAAGACTAAGATACTTGTCCAAAACACAAACACTGCACCTCAAGTAAGCATTAATGGCCAACCACTAGAAATTGTTGATCACTTTTGTTACCTTGGCTCCATCATATCCAACAACACTCTACTGGATAAAGACATAAACAACAGGATAGCCAAGGCAATGGCCACCATGTCACGGCTGCAGAAAAGAGTCTGGGACAACATATTGCTGACTAACAGTACTAAAGCCCTAGTCTACCGGACCTGTGTGTTGAGCACCTTGCTGTACGGAAGTGAAACTTGGTCAACCTACTCATGGCAGGAAAAAAAGCTGAATGATTTTGAAGAGCATTTTCAGACTTTGGCCGTAAACACAAAAAACACTGAAGTCTTATATTTGTCTGCTCCAGGTTAAGCCTGCTCGTACCCAAGAATGAAGATAAATGGACAGGAAATAAATACAGTGGCCAGATTTACCTCCCTTGGCAGCACTTACAATTATAAGTGAACACACACATACACATTTTGTTTTCTTCTTCTGCTCTCACTCTCTCGATATACATATAGATTTCCGTTTGTATGCACAGGAGCTGCAATTTATTGCCCCGTGAACCCTCCTACACCAAGGCACAAAGTGATTTGAATAACAAGTTGAAACTGTAAGATCAGCTGCCATTTCGTAGATCTTTATTTGTGTATAATATGCCCTAGCAGAGTTTTAAAATTGATTTAAACACGTTAATCTCTATAGGGCCTATACTTCGTTTTTCTTCTATTTATATTCAGTTTAAGCCAGTCAATTATCTTGTCAATGCTGTCATGTATAAAATACCTGTAGATAGTAGACTTTCTTTAGTTCCCTTTAAACCTGCAGACAGGTATTTGAAGATAAAACTTGGAATATCATGTAATCTTGACATTTTTAGTCAATTCCAACTTTGAATTCCTAGACACAATCATTTTGAAAAGTATTTGTTAGGAATTTTTTTTTACTGGAAGGGAACAAATCAAATCGTTCAACTATTTGTCTGAAATTAATTTAGAAAATTTCTCGGAAACAAAATGAAAGAAAGGGAAACCGTAAGCACCCTAAAAAGTGAATACTCATAGAATTGAACTCAAAGTCATCAAGTAACAAAAGTAGGTCTAGATTATGTTTAAGTTTATGATGTTACCAGACTTTGGGAATTCCCATTCTTTAAATTACGTTTCTGAATAGTTTTATGATCCCTTATACCTCAAAGGTAAACTGCCTACTTTTAAGAATGATTTAATAATAGGACTTATGGGGGTCAATGCCTTATTTCTAAAAAAGTACTTTATTATTAGCTAAAGGCTTGTAGTAATTGTTGAAATAAAATAAATGCTTGAAAAAAGAAATAGACACCGTTATACTCTTTTAGTGTTGTCAAAGTTTGTGAGTAAACATTTGGCTACTTCCTTGTTGATGTTTTTAATTGAACAGTTTCTCAGTAACACTGCATAATAGCAATGTTTTAGAGTCTACATCCCAAAAAATATATAAATTGAGCACCCCCCAGGCACATTATGTGTACATGTTGATGTATTGACACAGTGTAAACGAGGGTGTTGAGCGTAGTCAGTGTAATTGTGTAGACCAATGCTCAGTAAACACATATTGTCGTAAACACTTAAATATAGAGTGGAATATTAAGAAAACATTGAATAAAATTTGAAATTTATAAAAAAACTAGAAAGACCTGAAACGTTATTATTTGAACCTGTATTGGCAGGAGCACTGTGGACAGTGTATCTGCCCTTTAAAGCGTTCTAGCGTGTGTGTAAATAACATTTCCATGAAGAAATAACAACAAAATGTTTCTGAATACTGTCGTGCACTTTCTTATTAAATGTTCTGTTTTATTAGAGCCTAGCAATGACTCCTAAGACATAAACAGACACATGCACATTAAATGTATTCGTAAACACTTTATATCTCTTCATATCTAAACGTGTAGACTTCCAGCGTGAATGACAAATCTTACTTTCAGCTATTTCACATCTCAAACTTTCTCTTAGAAGTCAAGCGATGTCTTTTTAAATTTCAAATCAAGGACATATATTTAAATACTCAAACACACACACACACACAAACATTGTATTTCTACGACATAAGTTTCTTTTATTTACATACTTCGTCAGCATTGGACTCTCTGGCAGTTATTGGTGCGTTTAAATATAGGTGCTGAGGTGGTGCTTTGATTTCTAGTTGAATTATAAACACTTTGCTCTATTCCCATTATCACTATGTAAGCTTAGAATATAATCTTGACTTTAACAATGGGATCATCAACTAAAATAAATCTAGCCAAGGACTGTACTTAATCACAATGATACTTTTGGCAGTGTGTTACAATGGATGCAATCAGAATTATTTTTAAAAAATTGAACATTTTGTTAAATTATAACTTCCCGAAGTAGAAGAACAAAAGTGAGGTCAGCACGAGACAGAGAGCCACCTGAAAATAAACACTTTAAATAACAAAACTAATGTCACCTTGACAAAGAGATATGTTTAACGATACACTTCAAATAGCAATTAGAAAATCCGATACAGTTTTTTTAAATTACAGCTCTACAACAAAAACTTAAGATTTGTTTTTAAAGTTTAATCAGAAACCAAAGTAATTGTTAGCGGTTTTTATTTGGTTTGTATTTTTACAATAGCATTATACACTGGCTACGCCCGTTGATTTGTTACCATGTATTTTTACAATAGCATTATACACTGGCTACGCCCGTTGATTTGTTCGCAGGTATTTTTACAATAGCATTATACACTGGCTACGCCTGTTGATTTGTTCCCAGGTATTTTTACAATAGCATTATACACTGGCTACGCCTGTTGATTTGTTCCCATGTATTTTTACAATAGCATTATACACTGGCTACGCCTGTTGATTTGTTCGCAGGTAGTTTTACAATAGCATTATACACTGGCTACGCCCGTTGATTTGTTCCCATGTATTTATACACTGGCTACGCCCGTTGATTTGTTCCCATGTATTTTTACACTGGCTACGCCCGTTGATTTGTTCCCATGTATTTTTACACTGGCTACGCCCGTTGATTTGTTCCCATGTATTTTTACACTGACTACGCCCGTTGATTTGTTCCCATGTATTTTTACACTGGCTATGCCCGTTGATTTGTTCCCATGTATTTTAACACTGGCTACGCCCGTTGATTTGTTCCCAGGTATTTTTAACAGTACCCCTACAACTAGGACCCCCCCGCCTCCTCTTTTTTGTATCCTGCGCATCGCACTTGCTCTAACACCTAGTATTTAATCAGGAACCCAACCCAAGCCTCTTTTTTGTTTCCTGCGCATCGCACTTGCTCTAACACCTAGTATTTAATCAGGAACCCAACCCAAGCCTCTTTTTTGTTTCCTGCGCATCGCACTTGCTCTAACACCTAGTATTTAATCAGGAACCCAACCCAAGCCTCTTTTTTGTTTCCTGCGCATCGCACTTGCTCTAACACCTAGTATTTAATCAGGAACCCAACCCAAGCCTCTTTTTTGTTTCCTGCGCATCGCACTTGCTCTAAGACCTAGTATTTAATCAGGAACCCAACCCAAGCCTCTTTTTTGTTTCCTGCGCATCGCACTTGCTCTAAGACCTAGTATTTAATCAGGAACCCAACCCAAGCCTCTTTTTTGTTTCCTGCGCATCGCACTTGCTCTAAGACCTAGTATTTAATCAGGAACCCAACCCAAGCCTCTTTTTTGTTTCCTGCGCATCGCACTTGCTCTAACACCTAGTATTTAATCAGGAACCCAACCCAAGCCTCTTTTTTGTTTCCTGCGCATCGCACTTGCTCTAAGACCTAGTATTTAATCAGGAACCCAACCCAAGCCTCTTTTTTGTTTCCTGCGCATCGCACTTGCTCTAAGACCTAGTATTTAATCAGGAACCCAACCCAAGCCTCTTTTTTGTTTCCTGCGCATCGCACTTGCTCTAACACCTAATATTTAATCAGGAACCCAACCCAAGCCTCTTTTTTGTTTCCTGCGCATCGCACTTGCTCTAACACCTAGTATTTAATCAGGAACCCAACCCAAGCCTCTTTTTTGTTTCCTGCGCATCGCACTTGCTCTAACACCTAGTATTTAATCAGGAACCCAACCCAAGCCTCTTTTTTGTTTCCTGCGCATCGCACTTGCTCTAACACCTAGTATTAAATCAGGAACCCAACCCAAGCCTCTTTTTTGTTTCCTGCGCATCGCACTTGCTCTAACACCTAGTATTAAATCAGGAACCCAACCCAAGCCTCTTTTTTGTTTCCTGCGCATCGCACTTGCTCTAACACCTAGTATTAAATCAGGAACCCAACCCAAGCCTCTTTTTTGTTTCCTGCGCATCGCACTTGCTCTAACACCTAGTATTTAATCAGGAACCCAACCCAAGCCTCTTTTTTGTTTCCTGCGCATCGCACTTGCTCTAACACCTAGTATTAAATCAGGAACCCAACCCAAGCCTCTTTTTTGTTTCCTGCGCATCGCACTTGCTCTAACACCTAGTATTAAATCAGGAACCCAACCCAAGCCTCTTTTTTGTTTCCTGCGCATCGCACTTGCTCTAACACCTAGTATTTAATCAGGAACCCAACCCAAACCTCTTTTTTGTATCCTGCGCATCGCACTTGCTCTAACACCTAGTATTTAATCAGGAACCCAACCCAAACCTCTTTTTTGTATCCTGCGCATCGCACTTGCTCTAACACCTAGTATTTAATCAGGAACCCAACCCAAACCTCTTTTTTGTATCCTGCGCATCGCACTTGCTCTAACACCTAGTATTTAATCAGGAACCCAACCCAAGCCTCTTTTTTGTTTACATTCAAGCATAGTGTAGCACCCCCTCACACAGCTACTGATGGCCCGTTCATTCTAGTATCTCTTCCCCCCCCCCTGCTGTGGTCATGTTTATTAGGTGCGTGGGATGCTCTCTAGCCTGTTCTCTCGATGGTCTTGGGTTTGAACCTGCCCGTCGTCTATCAGGAGATTTTGGTCTAGGATGTACTTGCCTTCAAGTCTGAAAGAACATTGGAAACATTTCAAACAATTTGAAGCCATGTCGTGCTGCCCATCAATCCTTCAAGGGTTTAGTCCTCTACTAAAACAAACAAACGGAATGCTACCTACTAACACCCCCCCCCCACCACCTACCTAAATAAAATGTCAAGACTATTTTCAAACTCTTAATTCAATGTGGAAATATGGAAATAAATGTTGGGAACAAAGAAATACCAAATTTGAAGAAACGTCTGCACAGCGTAACTGTCTGACCATAAGAAGTCCTTCTATACTGTTCATATGACGTAATTAAAATAGAGTAGAATTAATCTTTAAAACAAATGAATTGAAAGAAATCGAACAAAATTCGATTTGGACAAATTTATCTTAGTGTCATTTATAGTGCGTAGTCTGATCTCTAAATGTGCTTGTTTTTTTTTTTTTCAAGTATGTCTTTAGGAATAACAAATTTAAATTTATTTTTTGCTTAGCCACCTAAATGCGAACATTAATGAGGTGGCTTCTCAAATCTTTCTTGAAATATTTCATAGGACCAAAGCGCTCTGAGCATGCTAAAAGCATGAAAGTAGCGCTATATAAAAGCCATAATTTAATAATCTAATAGGCTCTATTTTTCTTTTTTAAAAAAGGAAGAAAATGTGTGTACTTTTAAACACAGACATTAGTATGTGGGCATTGTGAAAAAGTACTAAAAAATTGATGTGGATCAAATTAACCGCTACCGTGTCGATTGTGAAAGGTGCTTTGTTGTTCTTGGCACTAGGTAAGTATTAACAGGTTAAATTTTCATATTATTGTGTCTATCCCAAGTGTGAGTCCGACATTTAGGGTCCCAGGTAGTAAAATAAAGCAAGTATCCGTTTTTTAAATCTAAATTGAAGTCTTTTGTCCTCTTTCGTTTTCCTGTGATTCTCTCCCCTAACCTGTTGGTCTTTTTCCATTGTAAAGGGATCGTTAAAATGTTGCTTGATTATTGGAGGGGGGTTGTTACGGCCATACAAAAACAATAAAAAGCCTGGGAAAAAATCAACGGGTGTAGAGGGAGTAACGGGTGTACTTTTAAAGGACAATTCGTAGATTAATTAATCCGTTGTAAAATAGATAGTATTGTTTTGCCCTTGTATTGGACCATAATGCAGTGCTCTTATTATCTATATTCAAGGATTCATTGATTCAATTTCTTTTCTATTTGAGTGACACCCGGTATGGCCCGCACTCCCCTTGAGACGCCACTGTGATTGATAATAAATGTTAGTATTTTAATTAATTTCATCCTAACAGTTGAGTTCTTTGTATTTTAAGCCAAACAATGGTATTAAACAAAGAAAATGGTTTTTATTTCACTTCCAGTTATATATGTTATAAAATTTTGTTAAGATTTAAAAACAAAAATATTTGAAGTTTATACACAGATAGTTCCTCATGACACATTTCAGTTTTTTGTTTCTCTCTTAAAGATTTGTTACTCCAATGCTGGAGTCCTCCAATGTGCTGCTGCCTAGTTTACTGGGCAGTGTATTCGTCGTCAATTCTTTGGATTTCATGCGTCTGTAACGTTTCACGCCGTGCAATGTTTGTGACTGGAAACTCGACTTTGAGGCGTACAAAGGATCAACCGATTTCGTAGTCGATTCCTGGCCAGTTGAATCTTCTGATGAAAACGAGATTTGATCTAGTGATACAAACCCTCGAGGAATTTTCTGGAATCTGAAGTTAGAAAGAAATTAGATGTAGAGAAATAAAAAAGACTGTTCAACAGTGTAGGCCTCCGACTTCTCTATTGAATAGAAGTGACAGAGATGTTATGTGGTAGTAGTTAAACATGTTTTATTTAGTGCAATCTATTTCTATGCAGGTTATATTTATATTTATCCCCAAAAATAAACCCAATCCTAGTTATTAAATGTCGAAATAGGTGCTTAAGAGACTTGCATCGCATATAGTATGCTGGATAAGTATATTCACCTACACAAGATAATTGAATTTCATTACATTAAAATGGGGAGGGTGTCAGTGTAATTATTCGTGCACAAATGTGTTATATTCAGCTTTAGTACCACATAAATACATTAGTTAAAGTTTTTGAAAATATCGCATAAAAATAGTTGTTAAAGTTGTATACATAAATATCTGCAATATTAAATAGAAAAAATAAGACATTTGTTCTTACCCTGTATTAGCGAGATTGTTTAAATTTGACTGACTCCATTTAAAGTTGTCAGTCTCACTCTGAACTTTCAAGCCTCGACTGAAATAAAGATTTTGATAAGTGTATTTTTTTTCGGAGTGGGGGGGTTCATTTATTTTGTAAGCCTCCAAATTGTTTCCATCAACCTTACTTCTCTTTGAAATGCCTTTGTGAATCATTATACTTTTTTTATTGAGGTTTATTATCAATCGTGGAATGTGTTTTTTTTTAATTAAATGTGTAGACATTATCTCTGCGTCTGATTTCTAGTGACTTCATTGAGTGTTGGAGAGAGAGAATCAAGAATCAATTTTAAAAAAATAATTAATTAGCCATTGGTAATAAATAAATTTATTTGGTAGCTTAAACAAGGGAAAGAAGTAGTAATTGACTGAATTGGTGGTATAAGCTGAATTAGTCCCCTTTGTATTGGGCTGTCTCTGAGGCTAAGTGAACATAAACAGTAAACATAAAATAGAAACAAAAGACAACTATACAATGTTCCATGTTCAATGTTCATAGACTCTTCGCTAGCAGAGTGGTTACCGCGTTGGTTTGAAAAACGTGAGAAGGCTTTAGCCCACAACTTCAAATACATTTAAAAAGCGATCCCCAGTTCCTTCTCCCCCATTCCCAACTGGTCCAGACACAAAGTGATAGGATCAAAGCGCATTGAGAACGCTCAAAGCATGAAATGGCACTAAATAAAAACAATATTTCTAATTACACAGATTTATAATTGTTAGTTTAGATCTATTACAAATTTAAGTACATGACTGATCCAACCTAATTGATACACATTAATAGATCTATACGCTTTGTTTTTCTTTAAACTATTTTGTTTTGTATTTTGGTTGTTTTAATACTTTAATCGTAGTAGTGGATCTTCATCTTAACTCTGCTTTATTAGTTTGCACATTTTTTTAAATTTTAAGTCTCAGACTTTCTCCATATTGAAAGAATATTGTGATAGAAAAGGAAACGCTGAAAAATAATTTGCTTCTGTTGTACTAAGAGTGTACACAAATAATCACATAACTGTTTTAAAAACAAAACGTAGCTTATTAAAACTTCCTTTGATACTGTAGACCGGATACACAAAAAAGTTAGCTATTTGTGTCTCCATAGATGAAAATGTTGAAATGGCCCAACTCTTAAACTTACTGTTGAGGCCAGGGAGAGTCATACAATCTTTCTGTATCTTCTTCTTTCTTCCATCTATCATAATCATCCTCGTAAAAAGATGGATTCACGTGAGTGCTGAAAAACGAAACACAGAAGATCAAGAATGTATTACAACTACTTGACCACATACAGTCTATTCCTCACGAAGTCAATATTATGAACTACTTTGGGATCTTTTGTAATGGACCATAGCTGGTAACGTTGTCAAATACACTATTACTGTCTTGATTAGAAAAGTGGTTAAGGCGGGTCAAGGCCATCCGACATAGTTAAAAGTAAACAGACATGAATCTACATGTCGCACGGAATTACAATTTAAACAAGGAAAAATAGAGGATTAATTTACTAGCTAAGCACAATTTAATTGTAATAAATACTAGTCGACCGGCGGTGTAGCATACGCCGCTATTTTGTAGGGCCGGCCTTAGGTGACCGCAGTGGGCCCCGCACCTTCATAAAACCCGCGCTAATTCTAGGTCTATAAATTATTAAATTAAACCATAATATAATTCCTGAAATTGCAAAATATACGAAAAAGTCCTGGAATAATCCGGAAATTATTAACATCTTAAACTCATACAAATCTCCTGAAATATATAGACAAAAATTGTCATTTTGGTGTGTTATTCAAAATGGAAAATGACAATCCTACGCGCGATAAAAAAAATGCATTATCTCGTAATTTTGGAATCTGGTGAAAGAAGCTTCTAGCGCCTCAAACTAATGAAGAATTACTTAAGTTCAACAATTCTCGTAGATAGATTGAAGCATTTAGTAATTCTTGCTATTGAGCATGATCTATGTAGGAAATAGAATTATTATGATATACTGTATGACTTTGCTACACGCAAGGCTCGTAAAGTAGTTCTGTGCGTAGTAAAGAATGAATAAAATGCATAGACGAATTTATTTTCTAATACAAACTCTTAAATTTCACTTATTATCCGCTTCCCTAACCAAACTTGGCCCCACGAAATCCGTTAGGCATAGAGCCACACAAAAGTCCGGCCATGCTATTTAGTGACGGGTAAATATACATAGTAGTTTATTTCCTAATCCAAACCTCCCGCATGACGAAGTGGGAGTGGATAACGCCAATCCTACGCGATAAATAAAAACGGCTTTTTTTTTTAGTGAGGTAGAAATAAAAAAAAAAGAGTGATCTTTCGTGGTCACAACGGTCCGGCCTGCTTTTTTGTGAATACTTGTTCTCCCCCACCCCCTCTTGTTTTTTCGTGGGGTGACTATCTGCAGAAATAAGAGAGTGATCTTTCCTTTACTTCTTCTTCTCCTCCAAACCCTTGAGCGACGAAGAGAATTATATATTTATAGAGATTAATCTAAATCCAGCAATTGCGAAATTAGAATATGTTTTTGGAGAATAGGCAAACTACAATCTACTAGAGTATATTATGTGGAGGGCGTAAAAATAAAAAAAATATATACCGGTATATAAGGGTGTGTATTTATATATTGTTGTAAAAAGATTTTTTTTTTTTTGATGGCCTTATTTTTATAGATGAGACTTGTGACAAATGGTTTAATTTTGTTCTCTTGACTCTACCTAAAAATTGCTTGTTTGGAATAAGTCGAATTACTGGGAGTAGAGTCTCCTGAAGATGAAGGATTGGAATACAACCTGTCTCCAATATGATATGGGTCCACTTGCTTGGTTTCTGTTGTGTCAGATACATCCGAGGACTGCCTTTGAATATAATATCTATATATATATATGCAAGTGTCATAAAATCATAGGCAGGTTTAATAGTTTACAGTTACTTTAAAAACAGAGTTAAATCCCATTAGCAAATGCCTCCATTCGTATATGCTGTAAGTATACGTATGGCCTCCTAGAGCTACAAAGCGACTATGGAGCATCTCAGAGTAAAGAGATGAATGCATGGATATGGTGCCATTCCCACTCTCCACGCAGCTGATGTATCCAAAGGAACGGCAAGTGCCAATACAGTTTGGGTAAGGGCATGCCCATCTGATAGACTCATCATCTTGAAGCGAGCATGTTTTGAGTAATGAAAAAAACGTCATTCAGGATGTTATAACGACGCTCGGGAGAGATTCGACCCCTCTGAAATAAGAAAGACGAGTAGATTTTCTTTGTTAGAGTCATTGCATTTGTTTATTTGAGAATGTTGACTCTATCTTGTTGCTTATCTCTAAAAAAGTATAAAAAGTAAGTTGAGCAAGCGTCTCTTAATTTTATTTAAAAGCGAAGTGGAGAGGCTTAGTGCGCTTGAACTTGGCTTGACTCGAGCAGAGTTGTGTTTACTAAGCGCCTAAAGGCAGCACAGAAAACCTTCTCCCATATACCCCCTCCCACCCCCGGTCCATAAATGAGATTGGACCATAGCGCTCTGAGCATGCTATAAGCATAAAAGTAACGCTTTATAAAAGCTATAATTATTTTATTAATATTCTAAACATTTGTAATATCTTATCATATATAATACAGACGTTACTTCAAAAAGAAGATTGTAATAATATCAATTTACTCATTCAGTTCTCACATAAATATCTAATGGATCAGATTTTTTGGACCTTCAAAAACATAAAGCTTGGCACCCCCCCTCCCCCTTTTTGTCCGCACGTAGCGCCACATTAGTTTCTCAATTAGAACTCAAATTTATTTCTATGCTTTGAAAGCGAGACATTGTGACTAGATATGATGAGCTCATCTCTGCTCGTTACATACCTGGACGACTTCCTTCGGTCCTCCCTTAACAAAGAACAGTAAATGATACTTAGAACAAGAACAATAAGACCCAAAGCGCCACCACCGAGAGCAAAAAATAATTTGTAGGACGACAACTCAAACGATTCTGAAAAAAAAAATTAAAAGAATTCAGGTTAAAGTAAATTGTAAATATAAAGGAAGTTAATTACACAGTCATTCGTTTCCATACATGGTACTTAATTTGGATGGTTTTAATACACACTAATTAGATTAGATACACTCGCGTAGCATCCATGGCGCGAATGGGTTCAATGAACCTGGGCCAATGAACAACAAGGGCCCATGAGGGCACTTTAAAAAATGGCGCCATTTCGCCCTCACCGGCTTAGAGGAAAAAAAGCTGGCAGCTGATGGCCCCAGAAAGAGACAGTGTGAGAGCTCTCACAAAGACTGCGGGACACACATTTGAGACCCAAAGGAAAGCCATTGTTGAAGACATGCGCAGAAGACGGAATGAAAACGTAAATGGATCACTGGAGGACAACGGCTTTGTCTGCACGAGATGTGGACAAATATTCAGTTCGCAACTGGGTTTGTGTAGTCATGTGAAGCACTGCACTCATCCTTAATCTTAGGGAATCGAAGATATTGCCATTATTATTATAATTGAATAACTCATTGCCATTATTATTATGATTGAATTACTATGTATCTATTCAGTAGCGTAGCAAGGGGCCCGGGTTCATTAATATAATATAGGGCCCCCCTCCCTAAGATTATGATAAAAATAAATGAGAACCTGGATGACGCACCAAGCTCTCCAAGCTGGTACCAGGACCCCGAGTGCCAACGCTAAACGTTTTCCTGCGTTCTATTCCACAATGACTCGTACCATCGAAATGATAATTTTTGCTAAGACCGAACAATGAAAGCTTGTTTCATCTTTACTAATGAGATTTACAAAGATTTGTTATTTCCTATTTCTGTTCTATTTTTGTTAGAGATTATAATATAACAACATTATGAATGGGAAGAAAAATATATATGAATTTAATAGATTTGAATTACTGCATTCGACACATTTTGGTTTCGATTTTTTTAGTTAGAGTTGGAGCTTGGAGACTGAGAGAGTTAGTTAGAGTTGGAGCTTGGAGACTGAGAGAGTTAGAGTTGGAGCTTGGAGACTGAGAGAGTTAGTTAGAGTTGGAGCTTGGAGACGGAGAGAGTTAGTTAGAGTTGGAGCTTGGAGACTGAGAGAGTTAGTTAGAGTTGGAGCTTGGAGACTGAGAGAGTTAGTTAGAGTTGGAGCTTGGAGACTGAGAGAGTTAGTTAGAGTTGGAGCTTGGAGACTGAGAGAGTTAGTTAGAGTTGGAGCTTGGAGACTGAGAGAGTTAGTTAGAGTTGGAGCTTGGAGACTGAGAGAGAGTTAGAGTTGGAGCTTGGAGACTGAGAGAGTTAGAGTTGGAGCTTGGAGACTGAGAGAGTTAGAGTTGGAGCTTGGAGACTGAGAGAGTTAGAGTTGGAGCTTGGAGACTGAGAGAGTTAGAGTTGGAGCTTGGAGACTTAGAGAGTTAGTTGGAGTTGGAGCTTGGAGACTGAGAGAGTTAGAGTTGGAGCTTGGAGACGGAGAGAGTTAGTTAGAGTTGGAGCTTGGAGACTGAGAGAGTTAGTTAGAGTTGGAGCTTGGAGACTGAGAGAGTTAGTTAGAGTTGGAGCTTGGAGACTGAGAGAGTTAGTTAGAGTTGGAGCTTGGAGACTGAGAGAGTTAGTTAGAGTTGGAGCTTGGAGACTGAGAGAGTTAGTTAGAGTTGGAGCTTGGAGACTGAGAGAGTTAGTTAGAGTTGGAGCTTGGAGACTGAGAGAGAGTTAGAGTTGGAGCTTGGAGACTGAGAGAGTTAGAGTTGGAGCTTGGAGACTGAGAGAGTTAGAGTTGGAGCTTGGAGACTGAGAGAGTTAGAGTTGGAGCTTGGAGACTGAGAGAGTTAGTTAGAGTTGGAGCTTGGAGACTGAGAGAGTTAGTTAGAGTTGGAGCTTGGAGACAGAGAGTTAGAGTTGGAGCTTGGAGACTGAGAGAGTTAGAGTTGGAGACTTAGAATTGAGAAAGTTAGTCGACAGTTGTTAGAATAGGTCAATAGGACAGTCTGTTCCTCTCGAAGAAAGTCCGTGTGTTGGACGAGTTACTTTACTATTTTGTCCACTTGACGTATCTTGTAACTAAATTGTATAGTTTTAAATAAAGGTTTATATTAACTCTAAATATTTGTGGAATCTCCCCTGGAGAGTGCAATATTGCTTCACAGTAAAAATATTCATGTCGTCAAGAGACTGAACTAGGGCTTGGAATTGCTCGCCAGGGATCCAACCCAGTAAACAACGAACTTCACAACCTCAGGGCAACCCCTTCATATAAGCGGTTTGTGACATCCTTATCATAATTGAATGTGCCGAACTCTTGTCTAAAATATCATCGACAGTTCTGCAGTCAAAAACATGAAACAGATAACCACATGCTTTCGTTCTACTGACTAAAGAACAACAAAAAATGGAACACTTAATTGTTCAGGCTCTGACCATAACAATGCGGCAGGCTGCTGTTCCACTGTCCATTACTCTGGCATAGAAGATATGTGGGTTTGTTGCTGGAGTCTGCCCACGGACACTGTACTCTGACCACTATGCCGCTACTGCGATGAGTCGTGCTGAGTAAGTAGATTGGTTTTCTGGTAGTTGTTGGATCATTCTGTTCAGTAGAGGTGGTCATATTATTAAGTTCTGGACATAACGCGGGACCTACAGTGAAAGAGAATGGAACTTCATAAATAGAAAATAGCAAACAGACTCAGGAACTCTTTTTCACTCTGGCTATCAAATCCTTCAACACAATCCAAGTATCTATAGAAACGTTTGAGTGAAACTGGTGTCAAGGTTTTATTTCCATTGCTAGTGTTAAAATGTTTGTAATGCACAATTGTAAGACGACTTCCTTATTGATAGTAAATATAGTATTAGTATTATTTATTATTAATATTTCAAAGTTTCCATCAACTCAATGTGTCTGTCTGTCTGTCTGTCCGATACAAATCTTGTACACGTGATTTCTCTCACTTCCCATTCTCGGATCAGGTTCAAATTCTGCACAATTATATCGATTTGTAAACTATATATATATAGTTAATGGGAGATAAGCCTTTAATAGAGAATTAGGTCTTCGCATAAAAATTTGAAACTAAAAATAGATAACTATATAAATCTTTTATTTTCAAAAGCACTTGGCTGGTCCAGTGGCTAGTATGTCAGCTTGAGCTCACGAGTTCGAATTCAAGACAAATATTTTTTAAAATTAAAATTACTTTTAAAAAGCCATCACGAAATCTTTCTCCTTTTCACACATGTGATTGGACCATAGCGCATTAAGTAGGCTAAAAGCATGAAATTACACTAAACAAAATCAATTGGTAAAATTATTTCTAATCGTACAGATTAATTATTGTTAGTCTAGATCTATTACAAATTAATTGCATGATTGATTCAAAATAAGTCATACGATTACAGTTAATATAAGTCTTGTTTTTTTAAAAAGTATTTTTACAAATTCACTCTGTCTGTCTGCCTGGTACATGTCACTTCTCCCTCACCCATTCTCTGATCAAGATGAAACTTAACACAATTATTTGTTGTACCAAACAAAAAAACACTAAATGTGGCTTAACAAAGATCGCTAAGACGGATTTTAGAAGTCAGTTATAGAGATCGGGTCTCAATCAAGGAAATCTTATGCCGAACTGGGAGCCGACCCCTTAGTAAGGTTGTGACAGAGCGTCGCATGAGGTTTCATGGAGGTCCTCAGAGCAGGTGGTAAGAGGCTTCAGACATTGCCAGTGACCGATTTTTGTGGAAGCAGCTTACCGCCCAACGCGCTGAACGACACGGGAGGGTCTAAGTCATTAAGCATAGTAGATAAGGTTTTTGAAATAAAAGTTTTAATAGCAGGATAATGCACTGTAAATACCTTAAAATATGCATTTTTTGGGCTTTCAATACCGGAAATATTGCTTGGTGGCGGGGCTCCGCCCCGCGCTAGGGGAGCTTAGAGCGCTCCCCAGATGGCTGGCAATAGCTGAGAGTCTACATTTTTTCCACTAACTGCAGTAAGAACCTATTGTAGGGTACAATAAACGTCTCGCGAAGAATAAAGGGTCAGAATGTAATAAAGAATAATTATGTACACACACACATACACACTCAAACAAATCACACACACACACACACACACACATATATATATATATATATACATACATATATGTAAAAAGCCTGTCCATCATGTCTCAGGTTCCCTCGCTGACCTACGAGAAATTCGATTGCCATTAAAATCTACACATATAAGGGTCGCCAAAAGTAATTTGTATTCTAACTAAACACACTAACACCTACGTCGCCTCATCAATTAATGTTTGACCCTAAGGGGACACGTGACGTGAAAGTTTGGGCAGACTCCAACGTGCTGGCCTACAGAATTACTAGAGTGTTTGGATTGGAGTGATGGCCAAATCGTGATGCCCCTTGTGACTATCATCTAATGATGGTGTACAATTATCTACTTCATTCACTTTGTGCTTCATGAGTTCAAATATAAATTCAACACACTAAAGGTCATCAGTCTCCATAGAAACCAAGGTCGAGGAACAGAACTTCTTAGACTATTTAATCTGAACAAAATCTGAAGTAGGCTTACGTGTTGTTGTTGGCTGGGTCGACTGAGTTGTTGTCGATGTTGTGGTGGAAGTTAGTTCTGTTGTAGCTGCTGCAGTAGTTGTACTTTCCGAATTGTTGCTGCTGCTTTGAGGTGAAGTTGACGTTGTAGTCACGAGACTAGTTGATGTGGTCAATGTGGAAGTCGTTGTGGCCGTTACATTGGACATGTCTCTTGGAGTTGATAGAATACAGGGTCTCTGTTACCTCGGCATCAAACTAGAGATAGAGATATAAGTAATACAAAATGATCATCAAGATATCTTTAGATTCAAAATACACTTGTATGTACACTGAACTAAATCCGATTGTTAGATTTTCAAATAATTTCTTGAAGCAAGGAATTATATTTTAAAATGGTAATTAGTATTTTAAAAAATCATTTTGTTTAGTTTATTTTAATTTACAATGATAAATTAAAAGATGCAGAAACACGAAATATCAAAACCAAATATAAAAATGAAGATACTATTCTAATCAGTTGTCTTCATTTATATATTGCAAGTGTAAATAGATTATATAAAACACATATTATGTTTGTTTGTTTGTTTTTGTACTTAGGCCTATTGTATTTGTGAGTAGATAAAAATTAATGTTAAGAAACAAGCATAGCAGGACATAAAGAAAGAGACAAAGCCTTACACAGGATGCAGGGGGAAAAAACAGAACAATGTAAATGGTAAAAACTAGACTTGCATCGTATTTGAGATCAGAAATCCATAAATCATAGACTGTGAAACAATAATGTTACATACATTCTATGTCATATACAGTTCTCAATCGATGCGACTTTTTAAATTAGTTAATCATTTATGCAAACGCATGTATGTTCTTCCTATAGTTCTTAGTGAGAAAAAAAAACGCCTATCACTTGAGAATTATATGTTTTCTTTACCTGGATGGGACTATTAGATTTTTGTTTTTTATAGTATGCCTGTGTTATGTATTCCATATAGGTCTAATGAAAGAGAGAGAGAGAGAGAGAGAGAGAGAAAGAGGGAGATTTTCTTAAGCTTACCTTTTTATGTGTTTAGAAAATAACATCGGCTAGAATTAACTTTCATCCAAAGTTCTTGTTTTTGCTTCTAAAATTCTTGAAATAAATGTTGGTATGGATTATAAGTAATCGAACGCATAGAAACCTAATGAGATCACTGACATATAAATAAGTCTTGCAAGTAGCAAATGAATTTCACACCTGACGATTAACTGAAATGAACGGTAATGCAAAACAGGAGTGTCTAACTCTGTCAACTATCAATCATGTTTTTGATTTCACTCAACGCCTTTCTTTTTAAGTTGAACAAAATAAACACACATTCGTGATTGACGTGAACACTTCGAATTGACTAGGAAACAATATTAATTAATGATGCTTTTAGAATCTATTTGAATTCTTTGAATGCGTTTTCATTGAATGATATATTGTTATATTAATGAGATACTTATAGCAATGCTTTATGTCCCCGCGGACATGGACGACTGTGGAGGACACATTGACCTAGAAGTGTAGAACCAGAAGTCCTCTAGCGAGACTCAATGACTTGACTTGCATGTCCAGCTCTACAATTTGTGTTATTGGAAGTCAGCTGATGGGTAGATCCACAACTAATGATTGGATGCTCCAATGTGTAGGCACACAACTAACGACTATTGTAATGGAAATGTCCACTCCTAATGACCTAGAATGTAGGCCTAAATGTTTACAACTAATTACTTGATTATTCTAATGGTTCTTAGTGTTGTCCACTATTAATAATATGACTATTGTAATGTAAATGTCCACAACTAATGACTTGACTATCTTAATGTAAATGTCCACAGCTAATGACTTGACTATTTTAATGTAAATGTCCACAACTAATGATTTGATTGTTAGATTGTAAAGGCCCAATAAAAAAAGATATGTGTTATGTGACACTTGACAGCAGTATAAAAATGATTAACTGCTAGATATTTACATGAAACACATTGTATTATTATCCAACTATTGAAAAAGAAGCCTTTCAGTAAAAAGCTTAGACCTGAGTTGAACAACTGTAAGACATGTGTTCTAAAACACAGCACGCTCTTCTCTCTCTCTCTGTACCTAATGTACAATCTTTCACTTTTACCACTCACACACACGCAGATAGTATCACGGCAGACACATACACATGATATAACAGCAGACACATGCACATGGTATAACAGCAGACACATGCACATAGTGTAACAGCAGACACATGCACACAGTTATACAGCAGACACATACACACAGTATAACAGCATACACATACACATAGTATAACATCAGGCGCATACACATAGTATAACAGCAGACACATACACACAGTTTAACAGCAGACACATACACATAGTATAACAGTGACATAGTTATGTACACAATAACCCAGGCCTGCTGTGTTGGTCACCAGGTCCAGGAAGTAACCAAAAAAAAATACTGACCTTGTCAATTATTCCCATGACAAAAGCCCAATGTCTTAGTGTTGTACTGTTTGACAGCTAGAGACCTTTAAACAAGAGGAGAACTCAGTATGAAGTGGGAAGACAGCTCCTATAGTGAATCCTCACCCCCACCAAAAAAAAAAAAAATTATTAGGTTAAATTGAAAGCCGCGAAAGACTTTTCAATTGTTGTACCCAACAGTGGTTACTTTCTGGTCACATTTTTTTTTACAACTTCACACAAACAAGGTGAAAACAAATTTAAAAAAAAAAACATAAAAAAAAAAAACAAAGGTGAACAACTGCGCACTTACAACTATAACTCTAAGCAATGTAGAATCTATTTACTCATTCGATATGAAACAAAATAATTATTTACCAATAATTAATTGACTAATTGGTTACAATTCAATTTTTTTTATTGATTCATGTCTTATACATGCCCATGAATAATGTGCAAAAGTTTGTACACGTCATTTCTCCGATACCAAATCTCGGATATCACTGAAATTTTGCACAATTATTTCTTTTACCTGACAACACAAGTATCGATATAAATAAAAACAACAGTTAGTTAATTAACTGAATTGGTAATAAATCACCATGGGTGTTACCATTATTTTTTTCGGGGGGGGGGGAGGGGATTCCCCCCCCCCGCGCTATATATATATAACATATATATTGTGAGGCACTTAGTTTATAGTATTAGCTGTTAAGCGAAGTACCATAGAAGACGTATATTGAACGGGACTAGTGACGCTTGGGATATTTTGGGTTAGAGACTGGAAAATCAGCAATAGGATTCTCTAGGGTAATGATGTGTTTTATTCGACAGAGACTCTGACTGTGGCCTTTTAATGGATTAAACTTATTATTCATTGTTCATCAGTGTTGACCACATCTTTTCACTAGTTAAATCGATGTTTGTTGATTATGTGCTGTCGTACAACTACATTGAATACACCCGAACAAGACACCCAAACGCTTGCTGAGTAATTGATTGAAATCTAACAATCATCTACAGTTGACTTCAGTACAGAATTAAACATCCATCACAATATATACATACTTCCACTCAACCTAGAACTAGGCGAATTAACGTCAACCATGTAGGTGACCCAGAGAAGTCTGCACTCTTTGGCGAGCTCCTGAACAGTTCAATCCCCTCGTTAAGTGATGAAGAAGACATCTCTAACAGATGGGAGAAATTAAGAGATGTAATCTACAGTTCGGCAATCACCGCCTTTTGGGCCTAAAAAACACAAAAATGTAGACTGGTTTGAGGCGAATCTAGCACATATGGAACCTTGCATCGAGAAAAAGCGATCTGCACACCTCGCTCACAAGACAAAGCCTAGTCCAAAATCTTTGGAGGCCTTCAAAAGTGCTAATAAAGAGGCGAAACAAATGGCTAGACAATGTGCTAACAACTTTTGGAGGGATACCTGCAACAGAATCCAAGACAGTCTCTACTCAGGAAATAGCAAAGCTCTGTTTGATGGCATTAAAGCGGCCCTGGGTCCAACAGTGTCTAAGCCTGCCCCCCTTCTATCCAAATAAGGAGAAAAAATTACAGATCAAACCAAGCAGCTAGAACGATGGACAGAACACTACCTCGAAGTCTATGCCACACAGAACACAGTAGACGATGTCGCCCTTGCTTCTCTACCAGATCTTCCAGTACTGGAATGGCTAGATGAGCTTCCGAGCCTTAGTGACCTCAAAAAAGCAATTAACTGCATAAAAAATAGAAAATCTCCAGGGAGTGATGGTATCCCAGTGGAAGTAGTTAAAGTCAACGAATCACTTCTGCTCCCTGAACTCTATATTCTCCTCTGCCGCTGTTGGGAAACAGGTCATGTCCCACAGGAAATGCGTGACGCAACTATAGACACAATATACAAGAACAAAGGGGATCGGAGTGACTGCAACAATTATTGGGATATCTCTCTCCTCAGTATAGTGGGCAAAATCTTTACATCGTTTTTGTTGATCTGACTAAAGCCTTTGCCATGGTCAGCAGAAGTGACCTTTTCAAACTCCTGAGGAAAATATGTTCCCCTTCCAAACTACTGAAGTTCATTGAGTGTTTTCACGAGGAAACTAAATGTTCCGTCAAATTCAATGGAGCCCAATCAGCACCTTTTGAGGTTTGCAGTGGTGT
The DNA here is from genome assembly GCA_036873155.1 of Biomphalaria sudanica. NCBI lineage: Eukaryota > Metazoa > Mollusca > Gastropoda > Planorbidae > Biomphalaria > Biomphalaria sudanica. The sequence goes on along the minus strand of JAZGLO010006656.1, from coordinate 296,115 downwards.
CAAGCAGGGATGTGTGCTCGCACCTACTCTGTTTGGCATATTCTTCTCCTGTCTACTGCATTATGCGTACAACGACATAAACGAAGGTGTGTTTCTCCATACAAGATCCTCTGGAAAACTAATGTATCAAGGCTGTGGGCAAAAACCAAGGTTAGGAAGCTATCTCATCAGGGAACTCCTGTATGCTGATGATGCAGCTATTGGGGCTGATTCAGTAATTCAGCTACAGTCCCTGGTTGACAAACTATCTGCTGCTTGCCAGAAGTTCGGCTTAAACATCAGTCAAGGCAAGACTAACATACTTGTCCAAAACACAAATACTGCACCTCAAGTAAGCATTAATGGCCAACCACTAGAAATTGTTGATTACTTTTGTTACCTTGGCTCCATCATATCCAACAACACTCTACTGGATAAAGACATAAACAACAGGATAGCCAAGGCAATGGCCACCATGTCACGGTTGCAGAAAAAAGTCTGGGACAACATATTGCTGACTAGCAGTACTAAAGCCCTAGTCTACCGGACCTGTGTGTCAACACCTTGCTGTACGGAAGTGAAACATGGTCAACCTACTCATGGCAGGAAAAAAAGCTGAATGTCTTCCACCTCCGATTCCTAAGGCGGATCTTTAAAATAAGGTGGCAAGATAAGATAACTAATGAGGAAGTGCTACAAAGAGCAGGGTGCCAGGACATCCGCTCTGTTATCAGCAGCAGACGCCTTGCCTGGCTTGGTCACGTTCGTAGAATGCCAGTAGGTCGACTTCTTAGGACATCCTGTATGGCGATCTAATAGAAGGCAGTAGAGCCGCTGGTCGCCCACTTTTACGTTATACGGATGTATGCAAACGCGACATGAAGCTCTTCAAAATCGACACTGGCAACTGGGAAGAGGTGGCACTGGACAGATCCACATGTAGAGAGAGAATAAAGGAAGGGTCACGGATTGCAGATGTCATACACAACAGAAACAGAAAGAAGGGTGAAAATGCAACGGCGCCTGGTGATTATATATTCCCAACCTGCGATTGACCTCCTTAGTCACACAAGAAGTTGCAAAGGGAAAAGATCGTCTCTCGAGACGTAAAATGCCACAATATATATATATATATATATATATATATATATATATATATATATATATATATATATATATATGTGTGTGTGTGTGTGTGTGTGTAATTTATCTTTATTACATTCTGACTCTTCATTCTTTCGGAAGACGTTTATTATTCCCTAGAATAGGTTCTTCCTGGAGTTAGTGGAAAATGTGTAGGCTCCCCGAGCTCAACAGTAATGGGATCTGGGGGGCACTGTGAGCTCCCCCAGCGCTTCGCCCCGCCGCCAAGCACTATTTCCGGTATTGAAAGCCTAAAAAATGCATATTCTGAGGAATATACAGTGCATTATTCTGCTATTAAAAAGATTTAATTCAAAACCTGTGCTATTCTTACTGACTTAGATCCTCCCGCGCCATTTCGCTCATTGGACGTCAAGCTGTTTCCACAAAAATCTGTCACTAGCAATGTCTGAAGCCTCTTCTCACCTGCTCTAAGGACCTCTATGAAAGTGTGTCGTGAAGTTGTACTAGAATGTTCCTGTTTGCGATTTCCTCGTAATGGTCTCCATGTCATTGCAACTCTTATTATGCGTAATTCATTTTGTCGCAATACATGTCCCGCAAACCTCATGCGACGCTCTGTCACAACCTTACCAAGGGGTTGACTCTCAGTTTGGCATAGCATTTCCTTGATTGAGACCCGATTGTAAGGGGAACTCTGGGGTTGAGTTCTTTACTACATTCATATGGGTCGATAATCTAGGGTATGATTCTCACATGCAGACCTTAACATGTGTAAATATTACAAAGTATCACTCAACGAAGGAGTATAAAATTAATATTTATTTACAGCCAACAGCACGTACACATATAATATTGAATGCGCAAATCATCAATACTGAAATGCTAAAATGTGCCCAACTGACATACTACAGGGCGCTTAGGCTAGATTCATTGAACAAAAGGCTATCAATGCCATACATAATATTACCCACAAATAGTCAGTTCTCATACATAACAATGAATAGAAATGTAAGTTATAACATCTCCTTACGCTAGGCATAAAACTGGTAAACAAAAACACAAGCACTCTACTCAGACCAGGTCAGCTCTCCAACTGCTAGACTGACCGCTAGAAACCTAATTGTCCCCCCCCCCCCTTGAAAATCCCGTGATAAAAACAATTCACACACCAACCAACAAAATAAACAAAACACACACACAATCTCACATCTTACACATCCCCACTCTTGACACCGATCTCTATAACTGACTCCTAAAATCCGTCTTAGCAATATTTGTTAAGCCACATTTTGTGTTTTTCAATTTCGGCAGACGACTATCCACTGCACTTTATTAATGAAGTCCAGTTACTGGTAGAAATTGTGTAACCTCTCTTGGCTACGCTTTTGGAATTAGGTGACTGTATTTTGCTTAAGATTTTATATCGAAAAGGGAAGTTTTATCGTCAAAATAATCTGTTGTGGGGTTTTAAACTAAAAACTCTGGAGTTTTTTTTTTTTTAACAAATTCAAAACCCCATTTAGCTACGCTCATAGAATTTAGTGAGTGTGGTTTGCTTTAGAATAATATTGAAGAGGGGTTTTCAACCTCAAAACTCTCTGTAGGGGGATTTTAAACTCAAAAACATCTGGAGTGGTTTTAAACTAAAAAAAACATCTGGAAGAGGGGATTTAAACTCAAGTGTGTAATTTACATTTTTATTTATATTGAAGAGGCATTTTTTTAGCATCCAACCCCGATGAAGGGGGGTTTAAACTCAAAACCTTCTTTGGCTACGCTCATAGCATTTTGAGTGTGTAAATTGTTTGTTTTTTATAGAAGAGGTATTTTTTCGCTTCAAACTCCCTAAAGGGGGCTTTAAACTTAAAACCCATTGGTTACTCTCAAAGACTTTTGAGTGTGTAATTTGCTTTTTTTTTATATTGATGAGGTATTTTTTTTAGCTTCAAACCCCACTGGAGGGGGGGTTAAATTTAAAACCCCTTTGGTTACGCTTAAAGATTTTTCAGTGTGTAATTTGCTTTTTTAGCGGCCCCCGAAAGGGGAAAAGACGCTATTAGTTTTGTGCAAAATGTCTGTCCGTCTGTCCCGTTTAGATCTCGTAAACTAGAAAAGATAGTGAAAATCCGACATCACAATATTTTAGACCATTCAAAGTTCTGATGCAACGGCTACTTTTTTTTTTCTGAAAGCGAAAAAAATATAATTTTTAAAATCAGTTATGCAAGCAGTTTTTTAAAGAGAAAAAGCTAATTAGTATGTAATATAAGTTAGACCTAAGTTAAAACGAATAGTAATCTTGTAAATGTCATTTTCGAGAACAATTTTTTATTGTGGAAATGTTTTATTTTGAGCATTCGAACAAGAGATTGATCCTTTTCAAAACAATTACACTACATCTTTTATAAGACTTCAGTTAGTCCTGGCGAGGCGCGGTAGCTGAGCGGTAAAGCGCTTGGCTTCCGAACCGGGGGCCCGGGTTCGAATCCTGGTGAAGACTGGGATTTTCAACTTCGGAATCCTTAGGCGCCTCTGAGTCCACCCAGCTCCAATGGGTACCTGATATTAGTTGGGGAAAAGTAGAGGCGGTTGGTCGTTGTGCTGGCTACATGACACCCTCGTTAACCGTAGGCCACAAAAAACAGATGAACTTAACATCATCTGCCCTATAGACCACAAGGTCTGAAAGGGGAACTAGTTAGGCCAGGTTCACATCTAACTTTGCATTCACTTGCACCTATCCTTTGATCTGCTGTACCGTTGGGGCACTACACAAGATCTGTCAACCTTCTTTCTCCATTCTTATCTCTCATTTGTCTTTGATATAGTTTCATTTGGATGTTCTTTCTGAAAATATTGAAGCCTGGCAGGACCACTTCGGGGGCCGATTTTGAGTTTGTGTTTCCACACAAACTGTCTTTGTAATCTTGTTTTATATTGAAGAGGTATTTTTCTAGCTTCAAACCCCACTGTAAGGGGGGGGGGGGCGGGGTTAAACTCAAAACCCTTTGGCTATAAATTCATAGCATTTTCAGTGTGTAATTTGCTTTTTTATATTGAAGAAGGAGTTTTTTTGTAAATTTCGGAGGGGGTTTTAAAACCAAAATCTTCCTTAGCTGTGCTCTTGGAATTTGTGGATTGTCGTTTGCATTATTTTTTGTTTGTTTTGTTTTAAAGAAGGGAATTTAACTGCAAAAACCCCTGGTAGGGGTTTCCAACTCAAAACCCCATTGGCTGCGCTGGGGCAAGTGATGGTTTAGTATTAAAATCGCACCTAAAATAAACAAAATCAAAGCAAAAAATCAGTCACTAAAGTCCATCTCCCCCCTCCTGCAGGGGGGGGGGAGATTTCATTTCGGGGAGGGGTTTAAACCCCAAACCCGCCCCCCCCCGGCTACGCCCATGTAAATTCCTTTGTTAAGGTATCTCATACAAGAGAAAGAAATAGTACTTGACTGAAGTGGCTGAATAAGCTGAATAAATCCCCTTTATATTAGGCGCGCCGTCTCAGGCTAAGTGAACGCAAACATAAAATAGAAACAATACATAATTATACAGTTTTCTATGTTCATAGACTCTTCCCTAGCAGAGTGGTTACAGCGATGGCCGTTTGATCGCCTTAAAAGCTGAGCCGAAGGCTCTTCGAGCTCTCAGTTTGAAAAAAACCCTGTTTGGACGCCAAACAGTAAAAAAAAAAAAAAACCTGTGGGAACACAGTTCTGTTTGAGAGAGACCTGTTTGAGAGAGACCTGTTTGAGACAGTCCTGTATATATATAGTCTATGGTCTAGATCTATTACAAATGTAATGACATGGCAGAGTTACATCATAATGTATTTTAAAAGTATTTTTTCTGTTTTATGATTATCACCATAAACTTCCAATTAAAGAAATGGTTGATATATTATCTCTAAACGAATGTGTCGCCCGACTAAGTACATAAGCCTTTTATGGCTATTGCCCAGAGCAGGGCGGGACAATTCCTAACAAACCTTTACTCATTGTGAGACACTGTGCCCCTGCTGCTGGGAAGAAGAGGAAATAATGTTTTAAAGCCTCCCCCCCCCCCCCCATTCAACACTTTGATGGGAAACCAATTACTCTTCATCCTAAGCATTCAGTGCATCCTACAAGTTTGTATCCACAACTAGTCGAGGGGGGGGGGTTTACGAGCCCTTTCGCCCTCGGTAAAAAAAAGTAATATGGGAAGTTTGTGGTATGTGCTCGACCCTTGGTCTTGCTTCTTACACAAAGCGTATTTGGCATACGAGCCATCGGTAATAGAGAAATGTAAAAACTTACAACTGTTTGGATCTTTCGCAGACAGAAGTTTGTTCAGACAGGCAGATAGAGGTAAGCTTCCTTAGGCCTAGAGTTCCAGAGTCTTAGACTCCACTCTTAGGACAAGCTTCCATAGGCCTAGAGTTCCAGTCTTAGACTCCACTCTTAGGACAAGCTTCCATAGGCCTTGAGTTCCAGAATCTTAGACTCCACTCTTAGGACAAGCTTCCATAGGCCTAGAGTTCCAGTCTTAGACTCCACTCTTAGGACAAGCTTCCATAGGCCTTGAGTTCCAGAATCTTAGACTCCACTCTTAGGACAAGCTTCCATAGGCCTAGAGTTCCAGAATCTTAGACTCCACTCTTAGGACAAGCTTCCATAGGCCTAGAGTTCCAGAATCTTAGACTCCACTCTTAGGACAAGCTTCCATAGGCCTAGAGTTCCAGAATCTTAGACTCGACTCTTAGGACAAGCTTCCATAGGCCTAGAGTTCCAGAGTCTTAGACTCCACTCTTAGGACAAGCTTCCATAGGCCTAGAGTTCCAGAGTCTTAGACTCCACTCTTAGGACAAGCTTCCATAGGCCTAGAGTTCCAGAGTCTTAGACTCGACTCTTAGGACAAGCTTCCATAGGCCTAGAGTTCCAGAGTCTTAGACTCCACTCTTAGGACAAGTTTCCATAGGCCTAGAGTTCCAGGGTCTTAGACTCCACTCTTAGGACAAGCTTCCATAGGCCTAGAGTTCCAGAGTCTTAGACTCCACTCTTAGGACAAGCTTCCATAGGCCTAGAGTTCCAGAGTCTTAGACTCCACTCTTAGGACAAGCTTTCTTAGGCCTAGAAATCCAGAGTCTTAGACTCCACTCTTAGGACAAGCTTCCATAGGCCTAGAGTTCCAGAGTCTTAGACTCCACTCTTAGGACAAGCTTCCATAGGCCTAGAGTTCCAGAATCTTAGACTCGACTCTTAGGACAAGCTTCCATAGGCCTAGAGTTCCAGAGTCTTAGACTCGACTCTTAGGACTAGCTTCCATAGGCCTAGAGTTCCAGAGTCTTAGACTCCACTCTTAAAAACAAGCTTCCATAGGCCTAGAGTTCCAGGGTCTTAGACTCCACTCTTAGGACAAGCTTCCATAGGCCTAGAGTTCCAGAGTCTTAGACTCCACTCTTAGGACAAGCTTCCATAGGCCTAGAGTTCCAGAGTCTTAGACTCCACTCTTAGGACAAGCTTCCATAGGCCTAGAGTTCCAGGGTCTTAGACTCCACTCTTAGGACAAGCTTCCATAGGCCTAGAGTTCCAGAATCTTAGACTCGACTCTTAGGACAAGCTTCCATAGGCCTAGAGTTTCAGAGTCTTAGACTCCACTCTTAGGACAAGCTTCCATAGGCCTAGAGTTCCAGAATCTTAGACTCGACTCTTAGGACAAGCTTCCATAGGCCTAGAGTTCCAGAGTCTTAGACTCCACTCTTAGGACAAGCTTCCATAGGCCTAGAGTTCCAGAGTCTTAGACTCGACTCTTAGGACAAGCTTCCATAGGCCTAGAGTTCCAGAGTCTTAGACTCCACTCTTAGGACAAGCTTCCATAGGCCTAGAGTTCCAGAGTCTTAGACTCGACTCTTAGGACAAGCTTCCATAGGCCTAGAGTTCCAGAGTCTTAGACTCCACTCTTAGGACAAGCTTCCATAGGCCTAGAGTTCCAGAATCTTAGACTCGACTCTTAGGACAAGCTTCCATAGGCCTAGAGTTCCAGAGTCTTAGACTCCACTCTTAGGACAAGCTTCCATAGGCCTAGAGTTCCAGAGTCTTAGACTCGACTCTTAGGACAAGCTTCCATAGGCCTAGAGTTCCAGAGTCTTAGACTCCACTCTTAGGACAAGCTTTCATAGGCCTAGAGTTCTAGAGTATTAGACTCCACTCTTAGGACAATTACGAAGACGTCCTCAGTCCAAACAGTTAAATGATCCAGGCCTCATTTGAATGCAGATTCCATAACATAATCTAGGCTGATCAATAATTAGCAAATGGAAACTTATTTAACCATATTTTGTTTTATGGATTGCCTATAGCGCTGTATTACAAAAAGTTAATGCTATGTGATGGCTAAGCCATTTCTATACGAAACAATAATCAGCCAAGCATTGAAGTTACCGCTGCATAAAAAGATCTCATTTCTATGTGTGTGTGGCTATGAATGGCTTGTGACATGAAATAATGTGAAATATGTTTAGCTTGAGCAGCACAAGATACTTTCTAATTCATCACAAAGTCAAAATAAAGGAACCTAATTGTCGCGAGGACTCAAAATAATTTAACAAGCAAGATGTGTCTGGATTGTGCTTGTAGTCAAAGATTTGCTTTTTTAAATCTTTATTTTCTGTTCATAATAGATTTATATGGAAATAAAATGATCAATAATCACAACGTTGTTTCAGTCCGTTGTATTTAATAATACTAAAAATAGAAATAGATCGCAGTGTGTTAACACAAGAACTTGCTTCTACCTTTACCTGCTACAAGGGAGATAACATGTTATAAAATTATAGTGATCAGGAAGCCAACATCTGATTGCTCTGCTGCATGGATTGTGTTCAAGACACGAATCAGTTCACCAGACTTCAAGTGACACACACAATGACAAGCTTTTGTTAATAAAGTGTTTTATTTCATGAGACAATCTGTACAGTACAAACAAACATAGAAAACAACGTACAAAAATGATTTATACAAAGAGACATAACTCTTCCCTACAAACATTAGGGCTGCAGGATTAGTGCGAAGCAATGTCAGGGCTGGTTGTTGAAGAGTAGATTCCATTAAGTAGAAATTGTTATTGCACTTTTAAACCAAAACTAGAGGTACAAACCAAAAGTACACAAGGAAAGCAGGTCTACTTTACACAAGTTCAATACAAAAAGACTATTGTCATAGTACAGGGATAAAAGCAAGCATACATAGTTGATGTATTTTCCTACAAGGTCCAAAGATAACTAGTTGAACATGATGTGTTAGGTAACTAAGTTCGGCACAAAACTAATCAACTTATTCCTTGAGTACACATGTATGTACATAAAGCTAAGGTTGAGATCGATTCTCTTTTTAAGTGTTTATTCAACATAGTCAATACCTAACTTGAACCTTGCAATCATTTTGATACTTAGGAAATGGAACTGGTCACTGACTGTCTGGTGTTTAGGACATATCATCCTATGACATAAAAATGGGTAGCTCTCACCTAGGCCCATACAAAATCAACTCTATTGAACTTGAAGCACACAAGAACAAAAATACCGGGAGATAAATAGCACAACCTAGATTTAAAAAAAACATAGGACACATTATTATAGACTGCTAGCATTTATCAAATCAGATCCACATGTTTTGAACATTAAATGTGCATCAAAAGCCAAATAACAAATTCATAAATAGCTTTCATCTTTTCTATAAAAACAATATTTGTATATATATTTAATATATTAGAATAAATATATTCAAATCAAATTGGACATTTTGACAATTTATTTTTTAAAAATTATTTACATTTTGTGTATATTTCAAAATAAAAACTAATCAAAAAGTAAAGTTTTTGTGTGTGTAAATTGTGTTAAGAAACAAGAAAATAAAAGATTTGATCCATATCTTAATGATTTGATCCATTGCTTTCAAATGATGAAATTCAGAATAGAACTCTGTGGACTACACAAATCATTGTTGGCACACGTTTGAGAACAATAAGCTCTAGGTTTGGATTCTATGAATAATGGAAATTATTTTCACTTTTGTGCTTTTTAACATATGCTTGCAATAAAAAAGAAATGAAAAAGAAATATTAAAAAATGAATTAAATGTGTAGACAGAACTCTCAAAAGAATATAGGCCTGGCCTATTTATCTATGTCTGCAGAACTTCAGTACAAAATACAAACACAACCTACCCATTGATGACAATAGCTAACAAAATTGTCTGTTTCAAAGGGAGACAATGTGTAAGTTACAACCAAAAATACACAAAGAAGTTTGTACAGCAGTGCCTTAGAAAGCAAAATATTGCAATAGGTAAAATGCTGTACACAGAACATAAACTCATTGGTAGACTCATGACATCAGCACAGATGTGTCAATAACTTTGTGAAAATATGAACAAATAAAAGCAAACACTTCACAAAAACCTAAAAACTAAGAGAAACTGACATTTACATAGATGTGTCACATTGCATACTAATGCCACATGCACAGTCAGCCTATCAAATCAACAGTTGTTTTCAATCAATGCATAGATGTGTAACTAGTTCAAACAAAATAATGCCACATGTCAGCCTATCAAATCAAAAGTTTTCAATAAATGCATAAATTGTGAGTGATGCTAACCTCAGTTGTGGGATCTATGAAACTGATAATGACTCCAACAGATTGGTCACAGGACATAAGGGATATTCAAGACATATATACATAGTTCACTATTCCATACTCACCTATGAAATGATCTAACCCTTAGGGTGGTGAAGACATTATTAGGAGGATGGCAATGGAAAGTTTAGCACACATACACAAGTTTGTCATCAACTCAGAACTGAGTCAGTCAAAGGGGGGGGGGGGGGTGGGGGGGGGGGAGAGAGAGAAAAGTAGACAAGGGTGTTAATACAGCAGCAGCACCACACAGCAGGCACTAAATGCTATGGCTAATATTAGACTAGCTACCTTTGTATGAATGGACAAGTACACAGGATGACCAGTTTAAAAAATGACCTACTCAACAACATACAAAGTCAATTTTGAAATACAGCTTATGATACAAAATAAAATGTTCAGCTGCAACATGCATATCTTTCTAGTTGGGTCACTTCCCAGTCAACAGTAACCAAAAAAAAAAAGGATTACTTATGCTGAACTTTGAAATAGTGCAAAACTGGCCTGTAGGGAGTAGAAACACCACTTAAATCCCAGCACAGTTTAAAACTAATGGCAATATAAATACAAACAGACAAATCTATGTTTTTCTACTCCCCACATTATGGAGTCGAAAGAAAGTGAGAATTCTTTCCTTTCAAAAAGAATTTGACCAGTGTGCCAACTATTTTTAGGTCCAACAATTTTTTTTTGGCTGGACATTTTTGTTCATAACCAAATCAAACATTGAGACAAATCTAAATCTAAACAGGAGATAAAAATGTACAAATTTAAACAAATGATTTGTGTTACTCTATGTGAACTGATGAGCTTATATGAAGAAATGTCATTCAATAAATAGATTGTGACCTAATGCCAGCTATCCATAAATGAAATACCACTACAAAAATCAATGTTTTCATGTTAATAGATTCATTCTATTGTTAGTGGATTCAATGATGAAGTGAATATTACAGGTCTAAACTGTAGTCACCATACAAGCTGCCAATAGTTCTGCATCACTCTTACTGTCATCTTTACCTGTTGAAAGATTTCTCTGTCGTCTTCTTGCCAACAACATTTCTGTTTTTGTCAAGTGTTTTCCAGGATTAGAGGACAGACTATCACTGTCCCTGTTCTCACCCAGGTGGTCATCAGAACACTGCTGGTTGGTTGACACTGGCATGGAGGAGAGAATCTCTGCTACCAAGCCACTGGCATTACCATTTGGCATAGTGGATGGAGGATTATAATTAAAAGGGGCCACAATGGCAGATGGGCTTACTTTGTGTTCAGTACGTAACTGTTCTGGTTTTGGCGTTATGGAAGTTGATGTCCCTTGGTGACAGATCAATTTATCCTCCATATCACACATTGTTGAGGGTTCAATCTTAATGTTAGCACTAAAAAAATCATAGTCCTTTTTATCTTTGTGATTTTTCTTTTCTTTGTGGCTACATTTTTTACCCTTGCTTAGATCTTTATCAGCAGATTTAGACTTGGGAAGTTCATTGTTCTTCTTGGATTCCTTATCCTTGTGTCTGCTGGAACTGAAAAGTCGTTTGAGTCCTTGAGCTACTTTGGACTTAGTTTTTCCTTTCTCCTCCTGTTTGTTTTTCTTGTCATTTTTGGATGTCGTTGTGTCACTCATACTCATGTCACTGATGAAACTGCTGTCAGTCACTGAAGTTTTCTGTTTGAACCCAAGGCTCTGGTTAAATCCTATGGAATCATTAAAAGAACACATTGACTTGCAAGTCTCGTCAGCATTGGGTAACTCCAAGTTAGAGATACTTGGGTCTCTCCTTTTCTTTCTGAATGTGCTGGAGTCTATATGAGTGCTAGAGTCACAACTTTGATCAAGAGAGTCAGCTGACTCTGAGTGGTCATTGGTTGTTTGATGATTAAGCATGGAGTCATCAAAGACATTGCTCTCTAGACTGTCATTTGTGTCATACAGGTTTTGGTCATCCTCCTCATGGTCATCATACAGCTCAAACACTTCGCCCCTCCTCACACCACTCTCTGGAGATTCATAGCTTGTTTGTTTCTGTTTGGTCAACTTGGAGACATCAGCAGCTTTCTTGACCCTGGGCTGGCTTTGTTTAGGACTCTCCTTACTACTTTTAGCTACCTTCACATCAGAAGCAATCTTTTCATAAGTTGCACTTTTACAGAGGCCATCAGAAGAAGACTTGGATACTGTAAGGCTGGAGGATGCTGGTAGAGTTGCTGCCTTTGCCTTAAACCCAGAGGGTGGAAGACTGCTAGGTTTGGTGCTACTAGGAGATGTAGACACTGGAAGTTTGGACAAAGATGATGCAGAAGATGAAGGGCTTTCTCTTGAAGGTGATCTTTCAAGACTGCCGTCTCTTTTCCACAATGCTGCTATCTTGCTAGGCACTTGTTTCTTGTTGGAAACACCAGGCGGTGTTCGTTTATTGCATTCTGTATTAAGTGATGAGTTTGATCCATCTAAAGCTCTTGTAGGAATACCAGATGTAGATGAATGGGAAGATCTGCGACTGTTACCAGAACTAACTGGGGTCAAAGGTCTATTAGGTGCTTTCAAACTATCATTGGATCTATTAACATTGCTGGCTTTCGTATCATTGCTCAAACTTCTATTAAACCCTTTAACAGTGCCAACATTGGCAGGGCTACTAATATTTTTGGTAATTGATGATTTCTTTTCACTAGCAGTTTGGCTTAGAGAATTCCCACTGACTGATCTTGAAGCACTGGTTGCTGCTATTTTATTTGTTTGGTTTGGTGACACATTAGCAAATGCTTTAATTCCTTGGCTTAAAGTAGGTAATTTGGATTGGTTTTGACTATTATTACAGCTGACAGATGCTTTGGCAATAGTTGGTATAGAACTTGGGGATTTGTTTGGTGTTTTTAAGGCACGTTTTACAGCATTCATCTGAACCGGTTTATCTTGAGCATTTTCTTCTATATAGTCAGAAGAGTTGAATGTTTTGTTCCAAGAATCACTAGTCAGACCGTTGGACAGTCTATTTCCTGAGTCACCTGATGTAATATTCAAGGACTCTGTTCTCTGTTTATTTTCTTTATTTTCGGAGCTCAGTGTTTGATTGACAGTGTTAGAAAAAGAGCCACCTCCAGTGTTCACAAGCAGTTTGGTAGGAGGGGTTGTGGGCTTCACAACATTGGTATTTTTTGTAGCTGTGCTTGATGGAGGGGAACTGGAGCTCTTAGTTACAACTGGTTTAGTCATGCTGGAACGACCTGCTGGAGAGTTGCCTTGAGCTGCCCTTGGGTTAGATTGTTTACCATTTGTGGTGACCTTTCCAGGGGCAGGACCAGCAGACCTTGACCTTGGACTGGTTTTCTTCTGCATTTCCTTTTTGGGGTTACTATTGTTAATCTGAGAATTCTGCCCTGGCTGCCTAGTTCTTGGAGACACCTGAGCAACCATTGGTTGCTTAGGTGGTGTCTTTTTAATGGCTTGAACACTGGCGCTTTTCTGTGGCAGAACAATTTTAGTATTTTGTGAAACTGAGCCAGGTTTTACTTTGGCATTGTTTGGTTTGCCTGGGTACAGCGGCTTCCTTCTTCCTCGTATTCCTTTAGCATCCTCTGCACAGTCTTCTTGTGGCAACCTTTGGACATGAGCCAAGTTCATTCCTGGCTTAACTATCTTTGGGCCACTTTTTGATGACCCATGGCTTTTGTTCTCAGCTAGTGTGGCAGAGGAAAAGTCAGAATTTTTGTCTGACCAAGTGGTGGAGATCTCAGAGTTTGTGTCCGAGGCATAGTCATTAGATACCAGGGATATAGTTTCATTCTCAATAAACAGATCTTCATCCACTGTGCTTCCACTCATTTTTGTAGTCTGAATCTCAGACATTATCAGGTGAACATTTTCTGCCAATAGCCTTTCTTCCTCTTCTAGTGAAATGTTCCCATCATACACTTCACTATAGTCAGGGTCTTCATCCTCATCAATAAAAAAATGCACATCACTATTTAGTTCACAAGTGTTTTCTGCTTTAATTGTGACATTGCCAGCCTCACTATCATCATAATCTACCTTTAATGTCTGGTTCACAGACTCCTCATCAGCAGTCAGTTCAACAACACTGTGATCATTAAACACAGCTGTATCAATGTCCACATCATCACGCAGTGCTAAGAGGCCTCCCATGTTGTCATTGGAGATCTCACGAACTTTGGCAGCAAAGTCACTTATTTCTTTACTGGTCTTCATCTGATTAGTCTGGCTGCCTAACTGCCTGTCATGAAGAACATACTGAAAAGATTCCAGAGAGCCTTGATACATATGCTGACCTGTATGACAGTTGGCTTTGGCTAGTTTGTTACTAATCTCCTTCTGAGCTTTTAGATAATTATCATTGTCCTGAGAATGGGATCTAAAGTGGCTCCTAACATTAGTGTTTTCACCCTGTGAATGGTGACGCTGCCTGCGCCAGTTACAGTAGCGAGACTGTCGAGATGATGGTGTAGCCTGAAGGTCAAGGTCCAGCTCTGTGGTGTCTGAACAAGACCTCGTCATCAAGTTCTCATAACTGCTCTGGTCATGAGACAGAGATCCCAGAGAACCATTGTCACTGCCACTGTGGTATCCATTGGACAGTCCTGTGGTCATCTCAAGCGAGGCACTCTTTGTGAGTCCACCATTTATCGCAATGTTGCCCCCAGCTTTAGGGACAAAGAACTTGCCCCTAGAGTGTCTTTTAGTTTTGTCCTCTCCTCTAGAATGCCTAGACTTAGGCATCACTGAGTTGATACACTGTTCTAACAGGGCCTGTTCAGATGGAGTCGGATCACAGTCTGCTAACTCATCATTTAAGGAATCATTAAATTCATTCTGCTTCATTTCTAACTTCATTTTAATTCCTGTAGAACTATTTTGATTTGGTGCTGGCACAAAGGGCTGTTCTGGCTTATCTAAACTTGTGATGGAACTTAATGATGAGTTCCTGGAAAAACAAACTGGTGTATCCTCAACAACAAATTTGATTGGTCGGTCGACTTTATCCCCAGCCACACTACTGTCTTCACTGGACTGTCCAATGACATGACGCTCCTTGGGTATGGAAGATGAGCTGTCACTTTCATCTCTCTCATTTGAGCGGTTTCTGTCTTTGTGTGGGCTGGCACTGAGACCACTAGCAGTTCCTCTGCCATCATCCTCACCACCTAGTGAACTCAATGAGTCATTCCTGGAAAATGTGACAGGTGTACCCTCATCCTGGTACACATGAAGAACATCACTAGAAGTAGGAGAAAAAGCCATATTGTAATTAGGATAGCCTTGTACATTTGGTTTGGCTGAATACTTGGTCCCATTTTGTGAAACAGATGTTAGCTGTGGAGTATACTTCTGAGTTGCTGTTTGCTTTAAATGTTTACTTTTGCCCGAGACACTGGCAGAGCCTTCCACAGAGTCTATTGTTATATCACTTAGTGTTAGTGTTGAATTTTTTGAAGATCCCTCATGACGAAATACTTTAACAGTATCAGTTGGGATAAAATCATGGAACAATCCAACCACACCAACATTGGAAGTACGAGGAACAAATGCAGACATTTTAGAGTCTCTGGCTATATCACTTACTTCACCAGAATGATATTTCCTTCCTTCATTAGTCCCTTCTTCCCCAGACTTTCTTCCAGATTTACTTTTGGGCCGGGCAGATTCAATGGCTTGAGACAAAAGGAGCTCATCCCTCTCCTCACAGACTGAGCTGTTGTCACTCTTGGCATCATCAGGGAGAGATTGGTTGGAGGAAGATGATTTTTTGGGGGATGGACTGGAGCTCTGAGTTAACACACTTAAATCACTTAAGGAAGTGGCAGCTGAAAAGTTTAAGGGAGTCCCCTCTGTAGCATAAGACCTGATGCAGTCTTCATGGGTATCCACAAACTGGTTCAAGTTCTGAGTGTGTGGTAAGAGAGAGTCACACACATTCTTGGTAGCAGCTTTCTTTGGAGACATCAGTTGAGCTGCTCTGTTGAGTGCAGGAGTTAAGTTTTTACTGACAGAAGATTTGACACTGGCAGCTGTGTGAGCTGTGGATGGCAATATGAAGTTAGCAGTTGAGGATCCTGAAGCTATGGTAGAGGTTGCAGCATCTGTTGAAAGTTTGAAAGTTGGAGTTTTAATTGGAGTTTTGGCAGGCTCAGATTTTAAAGGAATTTTAGCATTCTTTGGATTGACTCCAGACCTTAATAATTTGGTGCTAGTAGGTGTAGAGCTTTGCTGTGTTGGTGTGATGGCCTTAGAATGTTCAGCTGAAGGAGTTGACAGCTTTGGTATGGCTGAAGCCTTAGTTGGAATGGCTGATTTTTTTCTCACATTGTTCTCCACAGTTGCTCGTCTCATCTTTCTAGCAGATGATGAGGCAGACGGTGTTGGCATTCCAGAACTAATGCACTGTGCCAAAATATCCTCCTCACCTTCAGAGACTTCAGACATGGAAGAATCTCTGTCTTCCTGCTTCAGTTGCTCTGTGGCTGGAGACCAGGGCTTATTAACAACTACAGTGGCTGTTGTGGGAGCTGATGCCATTTTAGTGACTATCTCTGCACCACTTTCTGTTTCCTGGACCTTAGTTAAATTAGGTTCTTGGGCCTGTGTTGATGTTTGAGTTTTTGTTGCTATTGACTGTTCTTTTGCTGGAATTTCAAACATTTTTGGGGCTGGGTTTAACCCAAGATAAGAAGCAGGTATTTCAAGTTTCCCGCTCACTGCTACCTCAGATTCATTGGCATGCTCTACTAGAGTTGGCAATGTCTTGGCTCTATTTGTAACATTATTTGGAAATACACTTGGAGGTGCAATATTTTTCTGAAAAGTACTAAATGTAATGGGTGGGGTTTCCTGGGAATATGCAGAAAAATTGACAGGTTGATCTTCCTCAAAATCAGCAAATGTATTCAATAAAGGCAAGTTTTTCTCAGCATTTCTGATTGCAAAGTTTATGGGTTTATCTTCTTCATCAAAGCTGGTAAAATTCAAATAGGGTTCAGGTTTGAACAGATTTACTGGTTTACTAAACTCCAATATTTGCTTGGCTGCTGCCAGAGACTTGGGTCCCAATCCAAAATCTTTAAACCTTCGGGTTGGCGAGTGTGTCCTCCTGGGACTTGAAGGCATTGACTCTGAAGGTGAGTCTGGGATGTCACTGGGAGAGACAACCTCACTAGCCCTGCGACTGTATTCACTGATGACTGAGCTGTGTACTGACTGAGTGTCAAAACTGCTCAAAGATTCTGGAGAGCTACTTCGGCTGAACATTAATGGAGTTTCCTCAACCTGAACAAGCAAAAATAAAGTGTATTTATAAATTTGTTTTAATGGTATTAACCATTGTTTAATACATAGAAAACCAATAACATCAGATCTATACAACATTTTGACAGATTACATACAAAATATTAATGTCATATATTAAGACTTCTTGCAAATACCGGTATTTTGTTTATGTTGGCAATAAAAAATTAATTGCTGAAAAAAAAAGTATTCACCTGATGATTTTCATCAAAAGTCACTGTTTTTGCCTCTCTATCAGTTCGGGCAACCTGGTCGGTAGAAGTTCGTCTTAGTTTTGATCCAGGCTTGCCTGAAGCAGCAGCTGCTTGTTTGTTTTCAATGACCCTGGCCTCTGGAGTCTCTATCTCTTCTATGTTAGCAAGCTCAATCTAGTCAACACACACAAGAAACTATTCAAGTCCTTGAACATTTCCAGTAACTTTTTTTCTTATCTTATAGATTACAGACAGACATTACTTCATAAAAGAAGATAATTATGTCCTACACATTTCATGTGTCAATCTAGTCATGCATGTTAATCAGTGACTTAAACTCTGCTACATTTATACAAATCAATAACATTTTAAACGTTTAGCACTTGCCAATTTGCTTGTGACATGTAGCTTGATTCTATAAATGAACAATTTAAAAAGTCATAGAACTTGTTCAGATAGAATGATAGTCAAAGGAAAGTCTGGTTGAAAACTAAAATGCAAATGTCCTTACCTTTTCAGTCATGTTTCCAACAAGTCTAAAAGGTCCATCTCCATCTCTGGCCTCACTGCTATGTAAACTACTAAGGGAAGAAACTCTTGAAAAACAGACTGGTGTCCCTTCCTCACAGTATGTCTTTGTCTGATCCAAAGCACCTACAAACAATATCAGCCATAAGAAGGTTTTATGTTACTTGATAAGAACAATATGTGAAATAATTTTTTTTCTTTTTTTTTTCATTATTTTTTTTACTCTCTCAATGTAAATTATTTTGACAAACAAAAAACTGTAAAAGGAAAAAAAAAAAAGGGGGAGGGGGTAGAATTACTCACATTAATCTAACCTTTTTATTGTACTATATATGATCTAACATAGTTCATTTTATTATGAAAGAAAATGAATTAGCTACAAAAATGAAATAAATAAAAAAAATTATTCAAGAAAATATTTTTGAATTAAATTTAAACTGAGCACTGAAAAAGAAAATATATTTTAAAACTTCATTAAAAAAACGATATACTTGAAGATTTAAACATTATACATTTAATCCAAAAATATTGAAAATTCACATTAAAAAGTTACTCCCCGACCTGCACGGAAAGAGTGAATGAATTGTTGAAGTAATTTAGTTTCCTAAATTAAAGTGTTCTCAACACTGTGCTTGGTTTTTCATATATCAGGTGTTGCAGACCAGCACTTAAATGTTAGATGGAAACAAGTTATTGTGGAAATTCATTTAGAAATATTGTCATCAGTTTTCCATGGACTCTAATGGTCCTTTATAACTTTGATCAACCGCTCTCTCTAAACTAACTAAAAAAAACTCTCACTAAGATTGTATTGTACTATTAGTTGACTTGACATTATTATAGTGTCAATTTTGCATTTCTTGGACCTTTGATACCAGTGCACTTGTTTGGAATGCAGAAGATATATAATATATATGGGGGCATGAGTGGCTCAGTGTTAAAGTACTTGAATTGGATTTTTAACTTGATTTTTAAGACACTCCTGAGTCCACCAAACTGTAATGGGTCCCTGACAATAGTTGGGGAAAGTAAAGATATCTCGCAGTTGTGCTGGCCACATGACACCCTCATTAACTGTCAACCATAATAACAGATGACCCCTTATTAAGAATGTTAATAATGGACACATGGAGACCTTTAGTAGGGATACATTGAATTGATCAATTATGGAGAAAGTTAATAATAGACACACAGACTGTTTTTAGCTTGCTCTGTAGCTGATCCCCTTTGTAGACCATTAATACTGCCAATACTTATTAAAGTATTTAATAAAAAAATAAAAAAACTATATTTCTACACTTTTGAAATAAACTTTGACATTACATCATAAAGCATCCATTAAGTTAGCAATGAGGTTTAAATTGGGTCTTTACAAAGCTATTAAGAAATGAAGATAATGATATAAATTTAAAGAAACTGTAAATGTAGCAACAAAACAAATTATAAAAGGCAATCACCTTCATTAGTATCAGCATGAAAATTAGGTTGGTCTTGTTGTATGTCTGACATCTGAGAACTTGCTTTGGAAGACATGGGTGCTTTACATAGAAACATAAAATGTCATCACTAACACCATAGCTTATAAGTCATTTTTGTAAAACAAATATTATACAACAGCAATAATAATAATAAATCTGTGCAATAAGTAATATTTTTTTCCATGATGGCTTTTTAAAATTATTTAAAATTTTAAAGTTGTTTGACTTGAATTTAAATGTGAGGGCTCAAACCTCAAGTCAACATACTACCACAGAGCCAGCCAAGTGCTTCATCAGTACCTCATGTACAGCATACTGACATGTCCATGTCTGAGCACAAACAGGCTAACTATGCAATGCCTGCTATGACACTAGTCAACAACACACCTGCACATGTCGACGTCCTACTGGCAGTTACTATCCTCTTCTATTTTCTAGAGGTATTATAGTTATCTATTGTTAATTTCTTTTTCCTGGCGATGACCGAAGTCTCTACACAAGGCTTATACTGTCTCTATATAAAACGAAATTAATTTATTATGTCAAATTGATATAAATATAAAATAATTTGTCAATTTTCTTTATTGATTTGTGTTTTGTTGGGGGCAATGAATATTTGTGCAACGTTTCAACTTGATCCAAGACAGAGTGAATTTACAGTTTGGTTCTAGACTACTGAGATGTGAAAGTGCACTAGATTATTTATTTAATGTTGCTACATTTCATTCATTGTAAAAGCAATAATAATGTTATAAAACTTACCACTATTGCGTCCACTGCTCCCACATACTACAGTTGAACCTGTTCGTCTATCAGTTGTCTGACTACCGGAACTACCCGCAGCATGGTCAGCTTCACATTTTACTTTGGTCATAGTCCGGTCAGACTCAGTCAAAGTTCTATCTGGGTCAATCAGTGTAGCATTCTTTGAGGCAGCACCATCATCATAATTATCTTGGCCACTCATGTTCATATCTTCAACTTCTTCATCTCTTTCCCCATCAGCTTTCCCAGCTTGAGTCAGGTCCGTGAGGGATGTTGCTGTAGATAGGTAAGGCGTGCCTTCTGTACAGAATGTTCTCACCTGGTCATCATTAGAGCTGTTATCCATTCTGTAGTCAGCTCTCATGGCCTCAGCATACTTACATTCTACACAGTGGCGCTCATCTTGATACACAGGAATATCTGGGCCTTCAGCAGTTGCATTATCTCTGTATCTGATGGAATAGTTTATTGGCTGCTCCTGGAAACTGTCACTACAACTCTCTTCACACACCTCATTGTAACGGAGGCTAAAATCTGTGGGTTGATCCACTACACAATCTAAGTCTGTTTCTGCATACACACTCAATTGCTGCATTGGAAGATGGTGTGTTTTGTTCTGATGGGCAGCAGGCATGGTGCGGAACTGTGTGGAAGAATTGTTAAACCTCTTTCCTGGAGTAGAAGTAAAACCTGGATGGCTAGAGCCATTTGTAAGTGAAAGATTTGAACCTTGTGATGGCAATACGTGACTAGGTGGATAATGATAATCAAACTCATGAGAAGATGAATAAGACTTTCCCTGAGGAGTCATGAACTGCGCTGGATGATACCCTAAATCATTACCAACTGATCGGTGCATTTGTGGAGTATGAAATCTGTTGTGAACTAAATTAGGCACTGGGCGAGTTGGTGTAAGAATTGCTGGGTTTTGTATAACATTGTTGACTACAGACTTTTTCTCTTGATTGCTGTTGTTTTTATAGTTGTGCTCCATGCCAGTAATAGGTCTAAAGTTTGAGGAGTTGTTTGCATGATTATATGATGAATTAATGTTTCTGTTGGATGCTAACTTATTATTGCCATGACAATCTTGATATTTCAAACTATAATTGACTGGCTGATCAGTATCCTCATCTTGAGGATGTGCAGTACAGCTATCAAAGTTTAGGCTAGTGCTGTTGATACCAGAAGAAGATTTAGCCAAACGTTCAAATAAAGACTGTTGATTAAAATAATGCATTGACTGGTTTGGGGCAGATTGTGTGAGTGACAGCTGCCCATGCATACTTAGTGATGGCTCCACACCATTATATAGAGCTACCTCATGCATGTACTGGACAATGCGACTGTTATTCTGCCAAGGCTGGTTGTGACCTTGAGGATAGTAACTGCCAGTAGGACGTCGGACATGTGCAGGTGTGTTGTTGACCAGTGTCATACCAGGCATTGCATAGTTAGCCTGTTTGTGCTCAGACATGGACATGTCAGTATGCTGTACATGAGGTGCTGATGAAGCTTCTTTTCTCTCAAGGCTTCCACCCTGACGTTTGTGTAGTAGGTGTGAAGATTTGGCCAACATAGAGCGTGCCCTTGTACGGTCATGAGATATGTCAGAGTGAGTGCTGCCTACGCTATCTTGGCTACCAGCACGAGCCACGCGCTGTGGTGAGAGCATTCGATTGGCATTGTCTGCACTATTTTTAGGCATCTGTTGACGTCGAGTTAGATGCTTTCTGCTATCATCAGCCTGTCTCTGTTCAGCTGAAGCTCCAGAAGCTTGATTATGGTTGTAGATAAACCTGCGAGGTTCACTTTCAGATCTATGGACTACATCAGTAGGGGAATCTCTAGGACTATCAACATTGTCACAGGTTTCAGACAAGCTTTGGTCTAGTTCTGCTTCCATAGCTCGCTGCTTTCGAGCATGAAGACTAGGTCGAGTTGCTTTAACAGTTTTTTCATTCTCTACAGGATTTCCAGAAGGAATAGATGAGACTAAATTCCTAAGTGCAGCTGAACTTCCACTTGATATCATTTTATGCCTTGAATGAACTAAATTTTTTAACATACTGACTGCTCCCATTTCTCTCAGAGTATTTTGATCTTCTTCACATCTTGCAGATAAATTCCACAGTGTCCCACATGCATTGCTGACAATAGTTAGGCTGGTGGAGCGAAGGTGGTGGAGAAGGATTTGAAGACACCCACTCTGACGGAGAATTAGACGGTAATCTTCTCTTATGGCTATTTGACTAGAAACATTGCGGAGAATACCCCCTCCATTTTCTACAATGGCTAGAGTTTTTGCAGCGCTCTTGTAAGTTAGTAGACCAACAAGAAACTGAAGAGCTCCATCAACAGCACAGATTTCAGCTTTGTTCTCAGAACAATGAGATGATAAGTTCCACAGAGCTGACAGAATACTCTTTAAAGTTGTTTCTTTCTTTACAATCATGGCAGATTTCATTAATGTAGTCACAGCACCAATCTGAAACATCCAGAAAGAAACAAAAACATAATACATTAAAAATTCTTAATTCTAAGCTTTTTTTTTTTTTCACTTTTCTTTATGTAATTATAGCACACAATATTTATGGATATTGCTTGACTCTAAAATCAAACTAATGTGCTCCCTGGTCATGGCCACATTCTTATATGCTTGCAAGTCTTGGATGCTGACTTCAGAGCTAAAGAGGAGAATCATATCAATGAAATGATGCTAGGTATCTACTACAAAGAGTGCATCACAAATTAGGAAATTCAAAACAGGATCATATGGCTATGGGGCCCCACGACAACCTGCTGACCGCTGTAAAAAAACTACAACTACAACATATTACAAGGTCCTCAGGGCTTGCAAAGATGTTCTTTAGGTACCAGGGATAAGAAGACAGAGAAAACAATGTAAAGATGATGTCAAAGAATGGATATTGAAAGATTCTATCCTAGGCAAAAGCAAAGAGGAATGGAAAAAGACAATTGACAAATCATGTGTGGTGCCCAAACAGTTCAACAGACTAGGGATAGGTGAAAGTGAGGCTTGATGCAAGCTTTCTAGTCTAACTAAGCTAAGCTCCTCTAACTCATTAATGCAGGTATATGCCTTCATTTGTCAATAAGAAGAGTTTTACCATGCTTGGTGTCTAATTCTCACAACAAGCTAGGTGCTGAAGTATTTCAAATGCATGCCATTTAGAGAAGTATTCTAAAGACAGTGAGAGTTTATTGCCACTAATTTGATGTAGCATGTTAGGATCAGATTGCTATAACCAAGTATCTTATTTATATAAGATCATGAAATTGAATCATTTTCAAAATTATTAATGGATTTGACATTTGATTAACATTTTGTTTGATATAAGCTAAATATTTGAGTTGTGAATACCTCTCTCAATGTTTTCTTGCTAGCAAGATCTGCTCTCCAACTGAGATTCCTGAGCACACTTGCAGCTGCTTGGATCAGATCCTCATTAGGAGATCTCAGCTGGTCCACCAGAGCCTCCATGGCTCCTTTCATGGAGCATAACAAAGCTTTGTTTTTGCCATCACCAAATGTCAAGTTGGTTAGTGTCATACAAGCATACCGGCGTACTGTGGTGCTTAATATACAAAAAGAAAAATAATGATGAAACATGATCATTTTAATATACTAGATAAATACAAATTATTTGCATATGATGAAGCATGGCCTCTTACAGCCATGAAAGGACTATGGTGTTCATATTGTGGAGCACTTTTTCATGTGACTTCTGGAGAGATTCCTGTCAACATATTGGAACCAGCTTTAAGCTATCCATAGAAGATGACTTAGCCAAAAAAACCAGCATTGCCTGAGGGTGGTGAATATACTGGGGAGACCTGAGCAAGCAGGCTTTAAAGGGAAACTTCGATGGTTTTGACAATTTTTGATATAATATGTGTTTTGATTTACAGATAATGAATATGTTATTCTTTTTTTTAAAATTTGCAATAATAACTTAATAATTGATGTTTTTCTGACATATTTTTTCTGCGCATCCAAAACGATCAGATTTTTACCGGGTTTCTATGTGACGTCACGCTAACCTATTAATTTAATCTGTTGACTTATAGTATAACGGGAGACCATACAGTAAAGTTTACATTCTCGTAAAAGAAATATATCTTTGTCTATGCAGTTAGATCTAGATCTTGTAAGCAAAGAAAAAAATGCGTGTTGAAAGTAGATTTACATGCTTGACTAACCACAGCAGTGTGTATTTTCTCACCTGACCACTCAATACACACAAACACTATTGCTTGGTTGTCTTGTCATGACTGACTACACATAGTCTAGACTAGCCTTACACTGACCACTTTGTTAGAAACAGTCAGACACACAATCTATTTACTATTTAAGATAGGGAGGGGATTAGATGAAAATGTTACTTTTTTATCGAGTTGGTTATCCTAATCCTTTTAGATCTCTCTCTTTATATAACTGTACCATAGCTCTGGACTAGGCCGTCACTAAGCCTAACAGCTACTGTAAGAATGAGGCGATACGATTGGTTAAATGCAGTTTCTCTTTCAGTATTATTGAGGGAAGTGACGTATGCCTAACCTAAAAACAAATTCTCAAAAGAACCCCGTTTTTTTTTTAGATGTCAAGAATTTACTGTCTAATTTATTAAATATAAATGCTCCTAAGCATTCAAATACAAAATGGTAAAATGTTTACTTTTACAACGTTTGACGCAGAATTTAAATATGTCAATAACTCAAATTTGAAAAACCATCGGAGTTTCCCTTTAATAAACTATCAAAATTAAATTCATTTGAATATCAAAGTAAAATTAGTCGGAATTAATAGGTGTTGTTTGTTTAAATAATTTAGCAGTCTAGCAAAAGATAAGTCCAAATAGGATATTGTCTACTAACATAGTACTAATAAATAATGCTTAAAAAGTATTTGGAAAAACTATGAAATAAGTATTAATCAAACTTACATTTATACTAGCTTTATAAAATCAGCATCTTTTGTGCTAATGAGTATATTATTTTATTGGAGTATAAATATATGAATATATGAGTCCATGATATGAATTTTTAACAAATCTATTAAATCTGACTGATTGGTTTAATTCCTCATCCTGTGCTACACTAAAGACTTGAGTATAAGCTAAATATATCACCAGCAATGGTATTTTGACTTTTTAAAAAAATCTCATCTGAGACACAAGACAGGTCTTACTCATAGTCATGAGCAGGTCCAGCAACTCTGTTTTCAATCTCCAACAGTTCAGCTATTGCTTGTAATCCACCTAAAGTACAAATGGCATGCCTGTAATCTTCATCAAATGACAATTTCATCAGTGCAGCTATAGCAGATCCTGGATGGTGATCCATATCAGAACAACCTAGTGTAGTGATAGATAGATGAAGACATTTTGTTACAAGTCCATACTTATTCCTGACTTTGTTACGAGTAGAATTTCAAAAAGTTACAAGAGAAGAAAAAAGTATTACACCCTAGCTACAGAGTTCACACAGGCTAATATGCTGAGTGACCTATACAACATTGTTTGAAAGTTTTACTGCAATTACTGTATCAAAATGTTACTTCCTTCTGATCTAATAGACTCCAAAAAGAATAAAGATCCTTAGAAGCAAGCTTTAAAGGAGGAATGGATAGACCAATATTTGGATTAAAATCTTACTATTAACAGATTCATCTTCTTCTTCCTCACTGTCTCCTCTCTGTTGGTCACAGTGAGCTCTGATCTGTTCCAAAAGTCGAAGTGTTCTAGCCTCATGTCTTCCTCTCTTGTCATCATGGTGACAGTGTACTATGTTGTGGAGAGCTGCTGCTGCTCTGGCCCTGGCAGACCTACTGCCCCTTGTTTTACCCAGCAAACCTGAATCCTTGTCACTTCCATGCAGTAGTTGTAGCAACAATGGCAAGCAGCCTGAAATTGATCAGACATAATAAAGGGCTTACAATACTAGGTTACCAAAAAGTAGGCTCACACTGAAGCCCATGGGGTAGTGTGTGCAAGCAAAGGAGCTGCTTATAATTGCACCTTTAGAAAAAAAATAAATGTCATGTTTTAATTGATGCATTTGTTTGGAGGGAGACAAGTGAAATGTTTCTACATTGCTATTATGTTGATACATCTAAGGAAGAAATCAGGTCAGGGAAACTACATTTTTATTTTATTGCTTCTGATTTCAAGTTTTTAAAGAAATGAATTTGACTACGAAATATTCAATTGTTGAAAATAAAAGAGAAATGTCTGCACTTTATAATAACACTATCACAAATGTTAGTAAAAGATATTTTTAATTATTAATGTATTCATTCAATCAAAACAGACAAGTTAAATTGTTTAACATAATATTAGACAAGTTAGAGTATCATATTAAATAATGTAAGGTTATATACAGCTGCATAGATTACAAGATTTCCAATTCTATTACAGACATATATAGAAGTATGAAACAATGTAAAACCAATCTCACATATTTTTCTATGAACCCAACACATTTTGATTTAAAGGTAAACAAAGTTTGGAACACAACCTAATTGTTGGCTATTTTCTATTTCACTTTAGAATGATTTTGTTTTGGTGAGTATAAATTCATGTCTTCCTTTTGGAGATATTTTTACTGTGATGTTAATATCAAGTTATAAAAAACGATTCAGTAAGTTTAACTACATTAACAAAGAGTTTATGACTAATGACCTATAAAAGTTAGGAAAGGTAAACATTAACAGCTGTGTACAAGTAATATTATTTAAACAATCTTCCTATCTAAACCTTAACAAAAACAGTTCTAACTTTGTTGTAAAAGTAACAATTTTTTTTTGGTCTAAAATTAGTAATAGCTTGACCTCTTTTTAAATCAATTTTTACAACTGAAGATTGCCCAAACTCCAGTTAGTAGTAACAAGTACAGTATGTGTGTGAATGAACTAAAACACTCTGTACCTGATTGTCTCATTGCAATACAGCTGTCTTGGGACTGGGACATGGCAAACAGAGTCCTGGACATGTCATCCTTGTCATGAGTACCAAGCATACTGAGAAGTGAGTACACCATCTCTACCTGTTCAATAGATGCATTGAGTGAAGCAGACATCAAAGAGCAGTGTAAGTTGAAGTACAAAAAAGCTTAGATATAGAATTAATTTAATGAATCCTTGAGATTGATGTTGACAAAATGAACAGATATATCATTGAAGATCAAAGGAAAAATAAACAAAAGTCAGAATCATTAAAAAAAAACATACTTCTACACTATGCCATTCAACCAAAACTATTTAACATTGAAATAAGACTTTGGTAAATAGTAAAGAAATCTAAAAGTGTTGTAAAGAAATTAAAGTATAGCCTGTTCTCATTGATGACATTAAGCAAACATGAGATTAACTTTACTTACTTTTGATCCAAGTTGTTGGGGTTGGTCACTTGTAGACCCACTGGCTGCTCCCCCACTGCTACTGCTACCACCACTATTTGTGTTGGTGGAGTTGAAGCTAATGACACTGGCCAAATCCTGGGATGCAGGAAGTGAAGCACCACTGTTGGACATCACTGAATGAACAGATCAATCATTGGAATTGATGTCATTGTATTTATACAGTCAATAGTTCAAACAAGCTGATAAATTATTTGTAGTCATTCTTGTAGACTACCTAGCAATTCAACACTTATACATTGTTTCCATTAAACATTAACATCTATTTATGGAAAACTAGAGTTGTCTCCATTTTATATTTTGTTAAGAAAATTCTCAGCATAATTCTTAAAATTTAAGTTGCATTAATTTTTCCAACCTTTAAAACAAATCAACATACATAATTTGTGCAGTGTCATATTTTATTTAGTGGATTAATCTTTTGCTTCAGATCTCAAACACATTAATCTTGATGGCTGATTAAGAATCTGTTTCTTTGGCCAATATTTAATGACCAGAGTGTCATGTGGCCAGCACAATGAACAAACGCCTTTGTTTTCCACACTAAAGTTGGGTACGGTTGGGCAGACTCAACTGAGATTTGGAAGCCAAGTGCTAAACCACTCGGCCACCACACCCCTTAGAATCTATTGAATGGATAATTATTACAATATAGACAAAATGTTTTGTATTTTAACAATGTTAAAATGAACAAATATTTACCTTTTTCTATAGGCCAGGCTCCATGATACATGACTGAAAGGTTTGGGTTAATAGGCATTCCAGGAGCTAGACCATCAGGAATGTCTGTATAAGCTACCTCCCCAGTCTGTGTGGCCAGTGAAACACAATGACTTCCAGGAATGAAGATTCTGTCACAGACATAGCCACCAACTCCATCTTCTTGATCAGGTTTCAATTTAAACATCTAAAAGAAAACCAAAATTACCAATTAAAGGAAATTATTCATTGTATTTATTTTGTATGCATTATAGAGCACAATTTTAATATTTTCATCTAAGTCAAACCTCTGAACTCAAATGAGTGGCAGTAGCAATATTTCTGTAGGTAAGTTTCTTGTGTGCTGCCATCAGTGTGCCCATCTCACTCTCTATGTTCTTTATCCTTTCCAGCCTAGCCTCTTGTCTCAGTTTACTCTGCTCTCCAGTTCCCAACTTCTCCTGCATGGCTCCTTGCACCTTGTGAGCTTCTACATCCATCTGTCTTCTCGCATGCTCTGAGAACTGACAAGGCACATTTTCATTAATAATGCCTCAAAGTTGATTCAGAAACTGACAATATTTGAAAGATAAGCATTCTAGGACTGAGTGGCAGAAACTGCTTAGCTAGCTAGTAAGGGAGCTCTAGTTGAAATCTCTTTGGAGATCATAAACTTTTGTTTCCTCTATAGATATTTGTGTTTTCTGAACACCCAAAAGCCACTCCTCCCACTCCCCTCCACTGAGCTATTGCATGAAAGAGTAAAGCTTGACAAAAGCAAATCATTTAATCAAGTTATTTGGGAGGCTGTGAGGGATAAGATAAAGACTGACAATAATCAAGCCATTTCCAACCTAAAGCTGCAATGCGTCTGTTCTATGCCCAGGCTTTCCCTCAAACAAAGGAGATCAAGCACTAAACTAATAAGGAAAACAAAACTCTCTAAGATGTATTTTAGAGCACTCTTACAACCAAAAGATGCTCACATGTTCAGAATGCTGAAGACTCTCCATTTGTTGTGTGATAGATTTAAGTTGGTTATAAAACCTTTTCCTTTGGTTTTCATCTCTCTCAAAATCTTGCATGAGCTGCTGCCTAGAAAAAAAAAACAAGACTTAATCATTTGTTTCAAACTGCATTCTCTAACTTTATGCATTCAATTCTTCCTAGTACATTTTATCTCTAAAATAAAAACAAACTGAGCACTGACCTTTCAGAATCCAACTTTTGTACTCGTTCATAAATATCCACAGTTTCTGCACTCTCTGTCATACTAGTTTCCCCTTCTTCCAATCCACTAGCAGTAGCTTGCCCTTGGTAAAATTCATCATCAAAACTGTCATTACATAAACTTGTGTGAGAAGCAAACGCTGGCTCATCTTCTGATTGGAGAAAAACAAATGACAAGAAGATAATAAAAATGTTCACTTCAAGACTATCTTATCTTCAAAAAAGAAGATGATTACGTCCTACGCGTCATGCATTCAGTCATGCAAATTCTACCAAGTCACTGGTTTTCCAGGCTAGCTCAGGCAACTCATTCCATGCTCTATTATCACTAGGGAAGAAAGAGTATTTGTAAAAATTTGTCCTAGCATATGGGATGAGGAATGTGCCTTTATCTTTGTGTCTTTCAGAGTATTTTATTAAATTTTGTTTTTGTATTTGAAGATTATGGTTCAGTGTTTTATGTATAATTGCTACTTTACTTTTGAGTCTTCTACCTGTGGCGATTACTGCTCAAACTTCCAAGCCGAAATTGAGGCAAATACCATAGCACTACAGACAGAGCTAAACAAATTATATGAAGGAGTGCAACCACCATCAGATAATGTTGTCTTTACAGACTCCCAATCTACTCTGCAAGCACTTAACAGCAGCACCTCAAACAGCCCAAGAGAGTGGACAACATTAATTGTGATAATCCATAAGATGATATCAAAATTAAATATCAATATCACACTACAGTGGATCCCTGGACACATTGGCATCATGGGAAATGAAAAGGCAGATAAGCTATCAAAGGCAGGTTCATCTATGGAACAACCAGATAGACCTGTAAACTACCTCACCCTAAGGTCAATGTTAGTCAACAATCACAAAGAGGAGTGGCTCAACCAATGGGCATTAGGAAACACAGGCAGAGCCATGTAAAAAGAAATGACTACACCTAACAAACTGGACAGTATTAACTTCCTCCCCCGCAAAGAACAATCTACAATCTTCCAACTAAGAACAGGACACACACCACTATTAAATTACCACCTGAACAAAATAAACCCCTACACAACTCCCCCTCTGCAGACACTGCGCCCACCCCTTTGAAACCGTAAACCATATCCTCTTTGAATGCCCCTCCCTAATCCACCTTAGGTAGACCATACTTCCACTACAGCCCAACATAACCAACACCCTGTAAGGCAGTGCTGAACAACTGAAGAAAACAGCTCACTTTTTTTCCTTGGCACGTCTGCAAAAGAGCTCACAGCTCAGCAGCAATAAAGCTGGCTAGAAGAAGAAGAAGAGTCTTCTATCCTGAAGGCTTTCTAAATTTAGGGATTTTACAAAAGGTGTTACTCTAGTCAAATGTGAATATTCGTTTGTTATGAATTTCACTGCTCTCTATTTTGTGTGTCTGTTCCAGTTTCTTAATGTTTTCTTGAGTTGAGGGGTCCCAAACAGAGGATGCATATTCTATTATTGGCCTAACCAAGGTTAAATAACATTTTAGTTTTATGTTCTTATTTGATTTATAGAAATTTCTTTTAATAAACCCTAATGCCTTTGTTTGATTTTTGATAGCTTCATCAATATGCAGATTCCACGACAGTTTTTCATTTATTATAACACCTAGGTATTTTGTGTTTTTAGTCTGTGTTACTGGTTTACCATAAATAAGATAAGTGGAATTAATTTGTTTTAGTTTTTTTGTTACTCTTAATAACTAACATTTTTCTGGGTGGAAAGACATGGTCCAATATGATTCCCATTTCTGTAATTCATCTAATTCTCTTTGTAAAATATCTGTGTCTTGTGTTGTTTTATTATATTATGCAATGCTCTGAGAATAATCTGACTGTTGACTAATGCAATATGGTAAATCGTTTATGTAAATTAAAAATAGCAGTGGACCTAAGACTGTTCCTTGAGGTACGCGCCTGAGTTAACTGTTATTGGTGTTGATTTAGAGCCATTTATTATTACAGTTTGTTCTCTCCCTATCAGAAAATCTTTAATCCACTAATGCAATGGACCATCAATGCCAAAATATTTTTATTTTTTAAGCAAACTATGTTGGTAAACTTTGTCAAAAGCTTTGGAAAAATCTAGTAAGATAGCATGTATTAGCTCACT
Organism: Biomphalaria sudanica; assembly: GCA_036873155.1. Classification (NCBI taxonomy): domain Eukaryota; kingdom Metazoa; phylum Mollusca; class Gastropoda; family Planorbidae; genus Biomphalaria; species Biomphalaria sudanica. Next base: position 264,588 of record JAZGLO010006656.1, on the reverse strand, counting down.
GTTATCTAAACCTTTTGAAAAATCATCAATTAGTCCTATTAGTTGTGTTTCACATGATCTATATTTCCTAAAGCCATGTTGGTATGGAGTAAAGGACATTATGTTTATCTAAGTGGTTTATGATGTTGCTACATATTATGTGTTCTAGGATTTTACATGTGATACTGGTAAGTGATAATGGTCTGTAGTTTCCTGGGTCTTGTATACTTCCATTATTTGAAAAAGGCTTTGCTATGTAATTCAATAATGTAAGTCAATTATACTTTATATAATCTTGATCTAGATTAGGTCTAGTGTAGATTTAAATGTACTCTTTATTTCAATTTATATGTTAATCTAGTTCTAACCCTTGTTCTTGGTGCATTGAAAGTCAGAAAGCTGCACCTTTTAGTGTATCGTAGGATTGCTGAACACACACAAATAAAGGCCTCGTAGCTCAATTTGTGGTTATAGAAAACTATTTTGTGAATCACTAAAAAAAAGAATAATTGGTAATGTATTTAAAGACTAAAATAAAAGTTGTATTTCAGCATGTATTGAAAAAAAAAAAACTATATATTTCAAATTGGTGTCCCTTTGTAACACCTGCTACATCTTGTGATATAATAGTCATTGTTATAATAAATGCTTGAATTATTGTTGACATATTGCAGCAAATAATAGCCTATATATTTAGCTATATTGCAAGGATGGCATAAATTCTTTTTCTTTTATAAAAAAAAATCTTATTTAAAAAACTTATATCAGTCGTGTTACATGTGCTACAGTGTGGTGCCCATTTTTTAAACGGAGAGCAAACATAACTTATATCTCAAAAACTTAAATTTCTCTATCCAGCTGCTTAATACAATGGAAACATTCAAATCATGCTAAAAAAAACAACAAATTAACAGTTAGTTGTACTTTAATCATCAATAGTGTCCCAGTAATGCACCTGAAATGAAAAAGTGGGTACCCCCTTTTGCCTGCACTGCTGAGGAAATTACGTATTCCAATTCATTTTCTATAAATAAATTCTTAAAGTAAAATGGCCGAAGAAGTGAATACATTTGAAATGAAAACAAAAACTTCCACTTTAATTTTTAGCTTAGCTAATGTGACACTTTTTGATATGAGTACTGAAGAAGCACTCATAAATCCTTTTTCTTTTAATTTGTACTATTTGGATATAATGCATTAACATTGCAAGCAGAGCAAATTTAAAAATGAGTCAAACAAATTTGGAATATTATTGATTTTTAGATAGGACTTGAAACTGTTGGACATGAAACTGTTGGACATGAAACTGTGATGCTTGTAGAGAAGAGAAGTAAAGAAAAGAAAAGTGTGTAGAGATATGTTAAGTGAGGAAGAGGAAGAGAAAGTTAAAAGAAAGGAAAGAGTGTAGAGATATGTTAAGTGAGGAAGAGGAAGAGAAAGTTAAAAGAAAAGAGTGTAGAGATATGTTAAGTGAGGAAGAGGAAGATAAAGTAAAAGAAAGGAAAGAGTGTAGAGATATGTTAAGTGAGGAAGAGGAAGATAAAGTAAAAGAAAGGAAAGAGTGTAGAGATATGTTAAGTGAGGAAGAGGAAGAGAAAGTTAAAAGAAAAGAGTGTAGAGATATGTTAAGTGAGGAAGAGGAAGATAAAGTAAAAGAAAGGAAAGAGTGTAGAGATATGTTAAGTGAGGAAGAAGAAGAGAAAGTTAAAAGAAAAGAGTGTAGAGATATGTTAAGTGAGGAAGAGGAAGATAAAGTAAAAGAAAGGAAAGAGTGTAGAGATATGTTAAGTGAGGAAGAGGAAGAGAAAGTTAAAAGAAAGGAAAGAGTGTAGAGATATGTTAAGTGAGGAAGAGAAAGTTAAAAGAAAGGAAAGAGTGTAGAGATATGTTAAGTGAGGAAGAGGAAGAGAAAGTTAAAAGAAAGGAAAGAGTGTAGAGATATGTTAAGTGAGGAAGAGGAAGAGAAAGTTAAAAGAAAGGAAAGAGTGTAGAGATATGTTAAGTGAGGAAGAGGAAGAGAAAGTTAAAAGAAAGGAAAGAGTTGTCATAGACTATTTAGTAGCAACTATTGTGTACACAGAAATTAGCTACAACGTATGCAGACATGTACTAAATAGAGAGGTGGAGATTATTGTGGAGAAGGGATTTTACATTCTTAAAAAAACTTTTAAAAACAAAAAGATAAATTTAGAGCCAAGGTTAATAGCATGATCTATAGCTGCAGGTATACCTTAAAGAGCTTGCAGCACTGTGGATAGGGGGAAAGGTGTATGAGTAACAAAGTGAAAGTTTCAAGTTGTCAGCTCCTTGTTACCATGAATGCCAGAATGTGCACTAGATTTATGGACTACAAAAAAGACACTGGTACTATGATGCAGATACATTAAAACATGTGCAACAGACTTGGCAAACAATACTACAAGACTACAACAATGCTGAAACCAGTGACTTAATTGAACAAAGCTAAAAAATAAAGTGCTTGTCTAGTTATAGAAAAACTGTATTACATACTATAAAGGAAAAAGGTTGAATATTGCTCAAAATGATCAGATCAGTCAGAACATACATTGATTTTCTTGTGTCCTAATTATTACATCTATCCTAAGTCTGACTGCCTGATTGTCATTTGTAATTGAAAATATGCCAGTTACAATGAAATGTGTTAATTGTATCAAACTGTGTCAGTTATAATGAAATGTGTTGATTCTATTGAGCTGTGTCATTTACAATGAAATTTATTTATTATGTAGAACAGTCTGGTACAACAAAATAGGTTGATTATGTACAATTGTTGTCAGTAATTTTGTGAAAATGTTCAATTTTACAGCATGTTTTATTTTAAAGTCAATCCAAAAGAGTTGTAAGATAGAAACATTGTTTCACAATTCAAATCATAGTTCACACTACACACTTTAGTCTAAATTAGTATTATTTCTAACTACATAGCTGACCAGATAGTTAAGGCTAGTGAGTGTACAATGTAGAATTTTACACAACAGCAAAAAAAATAAATAAATAGAAAAATGTGTGTTTAAGATGGTTTCTCTTGAAGTGGTTTTTTTTTTTTATAAACTTTTAATGTGCTTATAGATTCACAGCAAACTGACAGTAATAAAATGTAAAGCTAAGAGGTAAGATAAATGTTAATAAACACACAATAATCCTTAGGATGGGTTACCTCCTCTAAATAAAAAAAAACCTTAACTCTTGCCAGCTGGTATATTGATTATACCCCTTAGAACAGCCTTTTTTCTTTCTTGTGCTACTTTGCATTAACTTTTTTAGTTTAAAAAAACAAACTAAGAGAGATGTGTCAGTAAAAGAGGTAGCAGAAGAAAGAAAGGATGATGAAGATTATAGACTTGGACAACTGCCAAATCCCTGAATATGATCCACACAAACATTGGGATATTCTAAATTTAAAATATAAAACAGATGGTAAAGCTACACACAAAAAAAAACAACTATTGTATTATTATTATTATTATTTGGGTTGGTGAGGAGTGTAGATAATGAGAGAAGCCCTGCTATAAATTTTCATTACATGCATAGATACAACTTGTTTAGACAACTTAAAACAATAAAATAAGAACAAGAAAATGAGCTTTACATATAGAGACTATACGCCATATACTACAAACATAATAATTTCCTAATGGTGCAAGAGACATCAACAACGAACACATTAATAAAAAAACAAAAAACAGAAATGTTAGGAATCATGTAATGAAATGTAAGAATCATGTTGCCTACATATTGTCAAAATGCAAGACTTATATGCTACAAGGCCATGTCTAGATAGTATAAAAGTCATATGCCACAAAAATAAACTTGTCTAAACAGTATAAAAGTCAAAGCGTTAGCTGTGTTTAAGTGATACACAACAAACGACTTTGTCTTGACAGTGTAAAAGCCATATGGTAGAAACATGACCAGTCCAGAGTGTACTAGCCATATGCTACAAAGCATGACCCTAAATTGAGTTGTAGACAAGGTAAGACCATATGCTAAAACCAGGCTTCCCATCAGGTTTAAACAAAAGCTGCTCATAGACTGTAATCTCCACAGCACAAGGTCCTTATTTTCAACAAACGTCTGTTGTAGTTCCTTCAGGTCGTCAGTTGCTCCCCGCCCACTCCTCTCCCATCAAAACAACACCTGGCATGGCCCACAAATCGTCTGGCACTGGGCACCAAGCCAAAAAACAGAAACTTGGGCTAAACTGTCAAGTCATTCCTACAGCCTCAACACTACAAGATGAAATCGTGTGCGTGCGTATGTCACTGGTCCTAGATCGCCATGTCTCTCACAGAATCACACACACACGAGCAGCACATTCAGAGATAGAGAGGAAATGATCACAAGCTATTCAATCTAAGATACTAAGTAAGTAGACTTTTGGAAGGCCACACAACCTACAGATGACTACATTGTTGTTGTGTTTCCCCCAATACTGTACATGTACATCGGAAGGCCACACAACCTACAGATGAATACATTGTTGTTGTTGTGTTTCCCCCAATACTGTACGACATGTACATCGGAAGGCCACACAACCTACAGATGACTACATTGTTGTTGTTTCCCCCCAATACTGTACATGTACATCGGAAGGCCACACAACCTACAGATGACTACATTGTTGTTGTTGTTTCCCCCCCAATACTGTACGACATGTACATCGGAAAGCCACACAACCTACAGATGACTACATTGTTATTGTGTTTCCCCCAATACTGTACATGTACATCGGAAGGCCACACAACCTACAGATGACTACATTGTTGTTGTTGTTTCCCCCCCAATACTGTACATGTACATCGGAAGGCCACACAACCTACAGATGACTACATTGTTGTTGTTGTTTCCCCCCAATACTGTACATGTACATCGGAAGGCCACACAACCTACAGATGACTACATTGTTGTTGTTGTTTCCCCCCCCAATACTGTACATGTACATCGGAAGGCCACACAACCTACAGATGACTACATTGTTGTTGTTGTTTCCCCCCAATACTGTACATGTACATCGGAAGGCCACACAACCTACAGATGACTACATTGTTGTTCTTGTTTCCCCCCAATACTGTACATGTACATCGGAAGGCCACACAACCTACAGATGACTACATTGTTGTTGTTGTTTCCCCCAATACTGTACATGTACATCGGAAGGCCACACAGCCTACAGATGACTACATTGTTGTTGTGTTTCCCCCAATACTGTACGACATGTAAATCGGAAGGCCACACAACCTACAGATGACTTCATTGTTGTTGTGTTTCCCCCAATACTGTACATGTACATCGGATGGCCACACAACCTACAGATGACTACATTGTTGTTGTGTTTCCCCCAATACTGTACATGTACATCGGAAGGCCACACAACCTACAGATGACTACATTGTTGTTGTTGTGTTTCCCCCAATACTGTACGACATGTACATCGGAAGGCCACACAACCTACAGATGACTACATTGTTGTTGTATTTCCCCCAATACTGTACGACATGTACATCGGAAGGCCACACAACCTACAGATGACTACATTGTTGTTGTTGTGTTTCCCCCAATACTGTACGACATGTACAGCGGAAGGCCACACAACCTACAGATGAATACATTGTTGTTGTGTTTCCCCCAATACTGTACGACATGTACAGCGGAAGGCCACACAACCTACAGATGAATACATTGTTGTTGTTGTGTTTCCCCCAATACTGTACATGTACATCGGAAGGCCACACAACCTACAGATGACTACATTGTTGTTGTGTTTCCCCCAATACTGTACGACATGTACATCGGAAGGCCACACAACCTACAGATGACTACATTGTTGTTGTGTTTCCCCCAATACTGTACATGTACATCGGAAGGCCACACAACCTACAGATGACTACATTGTTGTTGTGTTTCCCCCAATACTGTACGACATGTACATCGAAAGGCCACACAACCTACAGATGACTACATTGTTGTTGTGTTTCCCCCAATACTGTACGACATACATCGAAAGGCCACACAACCTACAGATGACTACATTGTTGTTGTGTTTCCCCCAATACTGTACGACATACATCGAAAGGCCACACAACCTACAGATGACTACATTGTTGTTGTGTTTCCCCCAATACTGTACGACATACATCGAAAGGCCACACAACCTACAGATGACTACATTGTTGTTGTGTTTCCCCCAATACTGTACGACATGTACATCGGAAGGCCACACAACCTACAGATGACTACATTGTTGTTGTGTTTCCCCCAATACTGTACGACATGTACCTCGAAAGGCCACACAACCTACAGATGACTACATTGTTGTTGTTGTTTCCCCCCAATACTGTACATGTACATCGGAAGGCCACACAACCTACAGATGACTACATTGTTGTTGTGTTTCCCCCAATACTGTACATGTACATCGGAAGGCCACACAACCTACAGATGACTACATTGTTGTTGTTGTGTTTCCCCCAATACTATACGACATGTACATCGAAAGGCCACACAACCTACAGATGACTACATTGTTGTTGTTTCCCCCAATACTGCACATGTACATCGGAAGGCCGCCGGAAAAACGGTGGTGTTAAAAAAAAACGCGAGGTATTTTTTTCCATTGATATTTTTTGAAAACCCGAGAAAGTCGGACCCTCAAAAATCTAGGGACCACTGTCTCTGTTCATAATCATTTAATTTATAAAGCGCGTTAGCAAACATAATGTAGATTCAAGGCGCTGTGGTAACATAAACATAACCACGGGAGTTAAAATGACAAACTGATCTTTAAACATTTTCTTATTTCATTTAAATATTATTTTGTTTTGTTATGTAAATCTTCAGACCTCCCTTTCAACCACTTCTAACAAATCGTAACAAAACTGTATCCCCCCCCCCGGCCGGCCGTTACGTAGTCTCCGAACGTACCCTAGGTGGTACCTTAGTCATCTTGTTTTTAAAACGGCATAATGTCTACAACCAAATCTCTCTTTCTCTCGCGCTTAAGTTTTTTTTTTTTTTTTTTTTTTTTCAAAACCAAACATTTCGCTTTCCAAAGTTGTTGTAGAGATCGAGAAAGGCGAGGAAAAAAAAAGCTAACCTAAGGAAAAGAACTCCACACTTACAACTGTATCTTTCAATAATGTAGAAGTTGTTTTCCTTTTTTGATATAAAACAAAACTATTAGTTATCAATAATTAATTGATTTATTATTGTTTTCTTTTAAAATTAATTCATGTATATTATTCGCCAATGAATAATCGTGCCACGTATCAAACTGATCCGAGAATAGGTGTGGGAAAGTCATTTAAAGGGGAAAAACCCGACATATTTAACCATTTCTGAATACTGAGATTTATTTCCCTTGCTGGCATCAAATAAAATAATAAGTAACCAGTATTAATTGACTAATTGTTTTTTACATTTTTATTGATTCCTGTATTGTCTATGACTCTATGCCAATGAATAATTGTGCAAAGTTTGAACTTTGAATGGGTGTGGAAGAAATAACGCGCTCAAACTTTTTACTAGACGGAGTGAATGGATTTAAGCTTTGTAAAAAAAAAAAACACCAAAAAAAAACTTGTCGATAGGTAAGCTGTTGAAACTGAAATGAAAGTAGTTGTAGCCCATACACAAAATACATTAAACTTAACATCATCCAAAAGACTAAAGGACTAGATTTCCCCCCCCCCCCAAAAAAAAAAAAAATCCTTCAATCTGAATTTAGTCTGAAATGGAAAAGAACAAAGAACATCTAACAAGAAAAAGAGAAAAGGTCAGGAGACCAACTACTTACTGAAGCAAAGATCTTTCTCTTGACCAGTGTCCTCCTTCTCAGGGATCTCTTCTTTAACTTTCTCCTCGTCGTCCTGCTCAATCTTCCTTTGGTCTGCTTCCTCGTCTGTGTCGTCAGCGTTGATCTGAGCGCTAATCTTGTGCCTTTCTTCCTCGTCAATTTCTAGACTCTTGTTGTCAAAGTCGTCATCATCCTCATACTCTTTACTGCATTCAGAGGGAGTGCCACTCAGTGCATCCTCATCACTGTAATCCTCGTCCTCATCCTCGATAGATCCTTCTAAGTGATGCTCTAGTGAGACGGGCTGGATCAGCCAACAGGACATTATAGACACAATTCTTAGCCAGTTCAACACTACTTCAGCTCAGGTATCCCATGGAAAGAGTTCTGTTTGTTAGGATAGATCCGAAGCATAATAGAATCTTCAGTTTCAGCCCATGAAAGATGCACTTGACGAGCAACGTGCACATTATGTTGTGCATGGACTCATGAAATCCAATGCACAATAAACACGAATAGTACCCACTTAATGTCTCTTACATGATGAGACTTTATGGACAAAAGAAATAATGATCATCAATAAATAGAAACACAAATTGCTGCATCAAAGAATCACCTGTTCCTCGACCATAAGCACGACGCTATTCTAAATATGCTGCAGTGAAGTCTTACACAATTAATGGTTTCTAATGTACACGTAATAATCTGTACACAGACTATCAACTAGATATAAAACTTTATAGCATGTCTATAATTGTAATACTTTCGTACTATATTCCGTTTAAAAATAATAAAAAAATTGTTATCTAGTGGGGTCGTGATTGTTTTTGAAATAGAAATAGTAAAGTAAATAAATGAAACAGAATCCAAAGCGGCTTAGATGTCGAGATAAGTCAGCCCAGTAGTAAAGATGTTAAACAGATCTTATCAATGAACATCTCTAGAGCTGACTATCCCGGCGCACCTTTACCTGACCCACGCAGCAATACAGGTTAAGCTGAACCTGCAAAAAACAACACGAGGCATGCACACCTTAATGCTTGCACCACTAGCCTTCAGACTCACACCAAGTTCTATTTTTAGTTCGCGTTCTTTCCCTTTTCCCCAAACTAGTCAGTCAAGATGAAGCACAATGTCAAGGACACTGTTCCCATACACAAAAGTGAAAACTATTAAAGAGCAGTGTAACTAGTACAGACTGTCAACAGCATACACACCATTTAATTTTAATTAAACTGAACTACAAAAGTTAAGAAATATTCGAGGATCTTAATGACAATTAGAGTCAACCATTCCATGGAGCACATGTAGCGTGGAGCACAGCATATTTCTAAATGAGCAGATCAATAACTTTTAAAACAAAAACAAAAAAGTAAAATTGCCAAATGTACCTTGCGATGTATAGGGCAGATGATGTTAAGGTCATCTTTTTCTTGGCCAACGGTTAAGGATCAGGATGTCATGTGGTCAGCACAACGACCAACCGCCTTTACTTTCCCCAACTTAAGTCAGGTACCCATTAAAGTTGTGTGGACTCAGGGACGCCCTAAAAATCCGGAAATTAAAAATCCCAGTCTTCACCGAGATTCGAATCCAGGACCCCAGGTTCAGAAGCCAAGTGCTTAACCTCTCAGCCAAACGCTTTACCAAGCTTAAATGTCACTTTCACACACTAAATGGCCAGAGAGTAAGCATTAAAATAGGTTTACAGACGGGGGGGGGGGACAATTTAAAATGTGAGATCCGCTGAATTTCAATATTACGATAGAGATGGCACATCTAGTCCTTACCCACATAACGCTGTCATTCACATACGGCAAAATGAAACGTAATGCTACTACTAAAGGATTGGACTAGAGAGAGAGAGAGAGAGAGAGGCAAGACAAACCATCATCACTAAGTGAAATCTTAAAGAAGCACTGAACAAACATGGCCAGAGAAAGTGAACTAAACAACATGTTCATCAACCATCGCAATTGACTTCCAGACAAGGAGGGGAGGAGAGAGAGAGAGAGAGAGAGAACAAAAGTAAATAACTGTTCAGAAAAAGTTGTCAACATGATGATCTCTTTATGAACACGAGTCTTAGTTTTGTTGGATATTTCATGTTTTTACCCAAGGCACATTGACATACGGTGAACACTATCATTCTATCTCTACACACTTCAAGCTGATGATAGACCGGTACACATTGCAACATCTACTAGGCATACAAACAAATCAATACATTACAAAACTAAAGCTTAGATCAATAGTGGAGATAATTACAAAACAAAACATTCAACAAGGTCAACCCCAGAGGTTGACAAGTAAAACCTGAGGGTTCACTCCACGACATCTAGTTCTGCTATGTATTTGTTGGTTTGGACTGTAGAATGACACTTTTATTTCCCTCGACTAGTGCCAGTGACAAAGCAACATGTCAAGTGAACAACGTACTGCACAATGACAACGACCTCGATTTAGAATAGCTGGTAAAGAAGGGTTCATTTCGAAAAGGCCCACGTGCTCTGATGACGCCATCAACCTTGGTAGCTTAAGATCGTAGCCAAAGTGGCAGGGTGAGCTGCCAGGTAAATCTGTTTGAACACACAAGGTCGGATTGTTTGGTTATTAAAAGAGAGTTGCCGGGATCGATCCTTGCGAAAAGAAGCCAGGGCATTTAAGCCCTATTCTCTAGTCTACACTGAAATATCTCAGTGACAGATCTAGGCCACTATATTAGTACAATGTAAATATGTTATCACTTCATTTTAATATACAATGCCAAGCAGATCATCTCTAGACCTAGCAGTAGAAGAAGCGAAACTCTCAGAAACCAAAAGAGACACTACTTCCGCGTTTTTTTTTTCGGTCTGGCTCTAACCACTTTGTATTGATAGGACTCGTAGAGCTTGGTGATATTATATCAGAAATGAAGTGCTCATCACAAGAGGTAAGCCAGGAAACAGGCAAAGGCGGTTAGATTTTATCACTGATAAACACAAAATTGCACAGGTTTCAACAAAAAATAAATTGAAAGCATTTAATCTTTAAATTATCACAAACCTTCACTAAATCCTTACACCAGTCCATCATCCTTAATGTTCTTTTCAAAGGACGACACTGAATTAAAATTAAAAAACATGCTATTCTAATGTCTGACTATAACTGAGACAGCCCGTACTAAAAAATGTACATAGACACAGTCTGTGATAGCCCGTACTAAACAAATGTATTTAGACACAAACTGAGACAGCCCGTACTAAACAAATGTATTTAGACACAAACTGAGATAGCCCGTACTAAAATGTATTTAGACACAAACTGAGATAGCCCGTATTAAACAAATGTATTTAGACACAAACTGAGATAGCCCGTATTAAACAAATGTATTAAGATACACATCGTTCCCTATGACTAGTCTCGTAGTTAGCACAAGCGAGGGGTGCATAACAGATGGCGTTATAGATTCTGTGAGTTCAATAAGTCGATGTTATTGTTATATCCTGGCTATATGCTGTAACTTCTGTATTGAACAGTAATGAACGTCCCTTTCTGAAGTTGCTTTAAAGAAGCGCGTGGTACAGGCCGTCACGGCAGCGCAAAGTTGTATAAACAAACAATATGATAGCTAGATGAATACTTGTGTGGAGAGGAACATGTCCTTCAGTCCCAGCCTTACCTCCCCTAGCAGCTCCCAACTAGTTACAGCTAGTTCACAACGAAACCAGTTCACACTGCAAGCCAACTGCAGCCATCATTTTGTAATACACACACAACAAGCATGAGAAACGCCGTGTAAGAAAAATAATCGTTTTGGTCTTTGAACCATTGATCACAAACCTACCAATTCGATTAGGATTACCGGTATACGAAACGACCAATACTTAGCACAAACTAAATTGTGCAGTGTAAGTTAAATCTATTATTATTTATACGGCAGCATTACTGACTGATTTAAAATAATCGACTCATGTACTCATAGTGCTCTTTCATAAGTAAGTTTCTTAAAGTTGATAATAACTTGATAATAACTCAATACAAATATTGGATTGCCATTGACTCCATGCTGTGGAGTTGGATACAAGGAATGGTACATGACCTGAGTCTCGACTCATTAATAAAGAACTAATGTGTAATGAGAGCCATGCTAGATTGACTAAGACTAAAGACTATGATTGACTAAGACTCAAATAGTAGTCAAAAACAAGTCTACAGATGGTTTGGACAAAGTTTGTTGCAAATTTCACAAATTCGAGAAGTCTATTCCCAATGCTGACGTAATATTTGGACACTGGTCAAATGTTTTGTGCTAATCAAACAAGCAAAGGGAAAAAACTAGCCTAGAGAAACTTCGCTGGCATCTCACCAACACTCTCTAGTCGTGCCCATGAATGACTCACTCTTGAGCTTGTTAACATTTGTGTAGATATCAAACCACTTCAGATTACAATGTCTTTCAGTTTAGCTCAGCGATTCATTTTCAATTAAAACACTCATTTTAAAAAATTGATTTCGGGAAAAAAAAAAGGGGGGGGGGGTGAGGAATTATTTTTTTTTAAACTTCATTTCATATGATTCGGTTTCACTAGTTGTTTTGACAGGTCACAAAATCTCTAGACAACAACGTGTCTTTCATTCGACAAGGACTGAATCGTCTGAATGTGTCTGACGGACCTCAACAAGTCATCTGTGTGACACAGAGTTGTGAGTCACCTTCTTACAGGAGCCAAGTATCGATCTAACAGGGCAGACGGAAATACAGAAAACTGCTCCATTTGATCTAGTTGTCTGGGGTGGGCAAGGTCGTGTACCACGGGAGTGCTGGAGCTCGCGCGTGCAACACGTTCACACACACACACACAATGAGATTGATGGCATGATGAAAAAAAAAAAAAAAGACTGAATATATGGAACAACTGTCTGTTAGTGTACCACTGAGTTTTTATTTTTTCAAGCATCCAACATTTTGCGTTCACCTTGAAGTTATTGACTGTTCTGCTCTATGGTGGTGAGATCATGGGGGGGGGGGGGGGGGGGGGCGAGAATGAATGTTACTTTGATTTCGGTATGTATTTATATCCCTTTGTTTATGTACAGGCCCAGGTTATGAATGTGAACAGTATTGCACGTGTTGTGAACTGAATGGTTAAGTCTTCGTTGAAAGGAAGAGTGTGTTAAGTTAGCGAGGTCTTGTCCCCGGTCCAGGAAGGTTGGATAGTCGCTTCAAGGACTGGTGTTTGTATTACTTCTTGAGAGTAATATAATTGTGTACTTTATTTGATATTAACGAGTTTTTGGTACCGGTATTCATTAAGAGCTGGAGTTTAGAGTTGAAGTGTGTTGAGTATTGATTGTTCTTATTTGTGTAACAAGTATTTGTGTAGCAAGTACTAATTAATTGGAATCGAGTAATTGTGTAAACCCCTACGAGCCTAAGGAGCCAAGCCAAACCAAAGCAAAGACAAGCAAGAAATTAACCTCTGACACTCATTGACTGAAAGCCAAGTGTAGAAAGGACGATACTGTACAAGAAGGAAATGTACATGAGTAAATATATGGCCCACAAAATAGGCAGGAACTGTTACATTTTTAAAACAAATCGGCCTTCTGTTCATCACATGGCTTATCACACTTGTGTTTTCCAAACTTAGAGAAGGTCAGGGTTTTATTGTTGCTACGCCTGGAGGTAGCCTTGAAGTTCAGCACTTAAAGATTACAACGCTGGAGTGCGATCTCACGTTGCGACATCAAAGCTGTAGCCTAGATCGGTCTAGTCACGACAAAGACCTGTGTAGAGCTGGTTGAAACAATACTGTCTCAGGAGAAAGCACACAGTCTTCAGATGGACATACACTAGCTAGACATACACGCAAACAGATGACCATCGCTTCACTGATAGGTGGGCACGGGATTAGCCAATGGTAGAGCATACACGAATAGGCCATAGATAGAACACACACTGATAGGTGAGAATATACTTGGATTAACATACACACAATCACCGAGTTTTTTTTACGTTGGACAATGTTTAACTGCCTGGGGGAGGGTCATTTGAGAAAAAAAAAGTCAAAGAAGTGAGAAATCAAAGGCTTTTTCACTACAGCTGCTATACATGGTTTGGGGGGGGGGGGGGGGGAGTCATCACAAGTACCCCCAACTAAATTATCGATATTGGTGACCTTAACTTTAATAAATAAATACATCTATATTAAAGTTACAAGATGTATATGTTGGTTTGTTGAGTAAAGTCACAAATGGTCTTTATGCAACCAAAATGTTTTGTAGCTTATTATTACAAAGCTTAATATCAACTCTGCTACAAAGTGTATGCACGTTATTTCTCCCACACCCAATCTCGGATTAAGCTGAAATGTTGCACAATTATTTCTTTAACGTGACAACACAAGAATATAACTAACTAGTTAACTAACTCTTGGTAATTAATTATTTTGTTTAGTATGTTGAACAAAGGAAAGAAATCGTACTTGGCAGATGTGGTGGTATAAGTTGAATACAGTGACTCGAGGACTGAGTGAACATTTTTGTATACATAAAAAAAACGATCATTTAAGCATTCACATAGAAAGCCACTTCTTTTCTCTTCCTTTCACAACTGGTCCAGACAAGTGACAAGATTAATTCAGAAAGCTAAAAGCTAAACAAAAACAATTTCTAATCGCACAGATTTATGTCTAGGTGAGTTAAATATTTCGCACTGTATCACCCAAACTATTTCCATATCGCTTTCTTTTCTTTTTCTCAATACTCTATTAAAAATGTATATGTAAATGTAAAGAAAGAGCAGAGCACTGTGACGTATTCGATCTAGCCCTGTGGTGTACTCAGTGCAATCATCTAGTGTGAGTGTGTGCTTCAAAACAAGACATTGGAACTCTAGTTGATGAACACTTGGAGCTCAAGATGATCTAGCTATCAATACAGGGTCAAGCACTTCCCCGGAGGACTGTCATATTAGTCTATTGACTAGGCGATAACAGTCACGTGTTATTGGGGAAAATTATATTCTGAATAAAATGTGTGCTGTAGTCCTAGTGTCACAATATCTGCGTTATCTACTTTGTGTAGTCACAATATCTGCGTTATCTACTTTGTGTAGTCACAATATCTGAGCTATCTACTTTGTGTAGTCACAATATCTGAGCTATCTACTTTGTGTAGTCACAATATCTGCGTTATCTACTATGTGTAGACACAATGTCTGAGCTATCTATTTTGTGTAGTCACAATATCTGCGCGATCTACTTTGTGCAGTCATGCACTTAAGTACAAAATAACTATCGATAACATGTAGGTCCAAAATGACACCAAGAAGCATTCAATGAGGACCCTACTCAATGCCTTGCTGTCAAGTTGATGAGACTAATAACAGAAAGCTAGTCTGCAGTTACATTGATGATTGGATTTCTTATTAAAATGACAAAGCATAAATAAAGCAATTATATGTAAACTTTTGAAAGACATTAAACTACAATATAAATAATTGAATATAAAAATAAAGCGTTCATGGAGACATGGATATAAGCAGGAAAAAAAACGTCGCTATTTCCTGTGTATTTAAGTGTTTAAATAACGTCTCCATTGTGTAGCGAAGTTCAGTGTTGGGTTGAAATCTTCTTTCAGCCCCCTATAGATGTGAGTAGACTATAAACTCCATCTCGCTTCTGCCAGACCCAATCAGGTAAGACGAGGAAGAGCAGAAAATCACTAAAGACTAAATGACCTTGACTTAACATTAGTCATCAAGCTGATCATTTGTTTTGAAAGTGATGAGTTCACCAACTGATTCTTAACATCGCTTTAAAATCCAGTGAAACTACAACTGATTTTACAAGAGAACACCAAAAGTGTTGATACTGTTTTTTTTCCTCCTTCTAGTTTGATATCCACAACGAAATGTTAGGACTGGAAGACTTGTAATAATATGTTGATTAGTAGTCAACTCTCGTACTGGTACTGTTTGCGGGTCAATGGTCACAAGATTCTAAATTACAAATCTAATAGTCACTCTCTCAGGCACTGAACAATACTACTAAAAGTTTCTATACGGCGATTTATAGTGTTCCACGATTAGGCATTAAACCTAAGTATGTTTAATACGAATTTAGGAAATTTAGGCACCGCGTATTTACGGATATTTAGGCACCGGATAATTAGGCACTTTTTGACAAGGCGGATAATTAGGCACCGGAAAATTAGGTACTCTTTAATAAGCTATCTTTGTTTTGAAAAAAAAAATGTTAACGTATATTTTATCCTTAGGCTATGGGCTATCGGTGACGTTATAATAAATAGCAACTATAACGATTCTAACTAAAGAAAAGCTGACAAAATGGGGAAAATGACAATCATGAGAATGTGTGAAAAAAAAAGAGTCATTATATACTATAGACATCACAGGATTCAGGGGAGGGGAGGTAGAGATGATTCTCCGCTCATTGCTTCCGTCCATCACCAACCCCTAAGGTTGACTGGTGAGTTTTTTAAATTGATGATTATGCAAATTGTGTAAATATTTAGTTACTAATGTAAATACTTAGAATTAAAAAGTATTATAAAATATTTTTATTATGTCGGGGAGTGTTGGCGATAAATATAATCGCAATCGCCCTCTGCTTGTGGGAAAGGGAGGAGTCGTACTTTTAAAATGGGATGGGCGGGGTGGGGCGCACACACTCTCACTTAAATGAGAGAATTTCTCGCAGGTAGATGTAAACTAGGTCGTAAAGTTACGTAGAGAATCTAAAGGCTACACACTGGACTAAAGGGTATGGAAACACAAAGGTGTTACAATGGAAGTCTGGGGATTATATTTTAGAGGCCTTCCAAAAACTTGGGTAGACACATTTCTGTTAAAACCATCATAATAATAATTACAGTAATAAAAATAATAATAATATATAAGGGAAATGCAGATAGTTAAATTTCATAAGGCAGTGTTGAAAGGGAAACGAGTGTTTTTTTGTTGTTTTTTTATCATATATATGTGTGTGTGTGTATAAAAATGTGTGTATGAAACCTTTTTTGTCGTTTTTTTTTTCATTCTGAAGAAAACAAAATTGTATATGGAACTGAACACAAAAGGAATGGGGGAATTATACCTTCTCGAAAATTGTAGAAAATATGTTTGGTTTATGATAGAGAAGGCGGGGTTAAATTGGAACATCAACAGTCTTCTATAAGCAGAATAAGTATTAATAAAAGATCAATATTCCAAAAAAATGATATTTAAATTTTTAACTCATCTGTCTTTTCCATAAACTTTTTTTTACATTTTCAAAGCATTATATTTTATCGTAATTTCTAGCCGTTTTGCGATTTCCATTGCAATTTATATAAATATTATATTACATAAATTTACATATATATTCAATAAAAGTTAATGACCACAGTTGAAGGACGTTACACACCTATACACTCACACGATAGATCTTCCTGAATGGGTAACCCATTAACAATATAAAAGAAGGATTGTTGGTAATAGATATTAATGCTATTATAAAATATGTATGCTGCTTTAGTTTATCAACATATTTAATTCCTACAAGTAACGCGCGCAATTCCCTCCTGTTCATTCCCATTCCCACTATAAGAATTTTCTCCAGACTTCCATTTTAGCAGTTATGTACAATGCTGTACCCTGCCCTGTACTCCACAGTGTGTAGCCTTGAGTCTCATTACGTCATTTTTACGACCTAGTTCAACATCTACCAGCGACTAATCCTCTCCTTTTAGTGGGAGTGCGTAGAGGAGGAAGGGCTAAGGCCAGGAAGCAATGAGAGGAGAATCAACTCTACATCCCTTTCCCTGAATCCTGTGAGGTCTATATTTTATAATGACTATTAATCTGGAGTCATTTTTTCCACACATTCTCACGATTGTCATTTTTTTCCCTCGTTTTGTCAGCTTTTCTTTTATATCATTAAAATTCAGTAAGAATCGTTCTAGTTGCTATTTTTATGATAACGTTACCGATAGCCCAGAGCCTAAGGAGAACATATACGTTAACACTTTAAAACTAAATTTCCAGATACCGTTTAATACAAAAAGTCGCTTTTCAGTAGGTCCATTACAAGATACGCGTAGTTCTAGTTTGAAGATCACAACTTTAGCCAATGCTTTAATGCTTTCTAAAGTTGATCGAACAACTCAATGGAGCTATCTATGCTGTGTGCACTAGTCACAATCACTTAAGTAGGATACAAGAAGTTAGAAAGCCAACACGTAGGCCTACAAGGAGATAAAACAAAAACTCACACTTACCCACTAAATAGTGTGAGTCTCTAACATTACTAACAATACATTTTAAAAAAAGCAAATCTGAGATTCTAAAGTAATTCTGTTATTGACTTTGAATTTGTCACACATCTGATTGTTGAAGAAAAACAAAACAGTCTCCAATAGATTCTACAATGTTATGAACTAGATCTAGATATCAATACACCTCGACAGACTGCACAGCACTGCCAAGTAGAATATATAAGATCAGACACCATGAAGAAGTCGTGTACATCAACTAGAATCTAAATCTACATACAATTCACAAACCACTAGACTGTGACTAGAGTCCTAGTGATGTCATAGTAGAGGGAAAGCGATTAACACATTTTCCACACATTACAATTTCTGTCTTGTACTATAGTGTCTATAGTAGTCTCTTTTATTTCAAATCTAATCGTTATGATAAGAGACATCTTGATTAATCTAGAAAAATCTAGATCAATATGATAATAAAATTGATTTTCATAAAATATAAACCTAGTTGTGGATTCTAGACGGTGATTATGTAGATCTAAAATTCTAAATCTAGAGATGTATTTCTCTAATAATACCAATATTTGGGTTGAATTGTACCAACAAAACACTTTTTTTGTCCAACATAATAACTAACTAAAAAGCTTACAGTTGTAGATAGTTTCTACACACACACACTAATCACACGGACTAAGAAATGAGTGATCCATGTCTCTGCAGGAGTTACACAGCACGCGCTGCTGTGTTATCAAACACAATACAACAGCCCACCCCGTCACCACACTGTTAACATGGCATCACATTCAAACAAATGATCCGAGGCTCGTACACATGCCGCGCGCGCACGGATCACACAGCTGTTCCTCACACTAGCGAGAGCGGACAGGCGGGGGCGGCTACGAGTCGTCACCATCCACCCTTGTACACGGGGGAATTATTTGCGTGCAGCGACCACATCAGTCCCATCCCTTCCACCAGGCACGGCATCAAGTGGCTACGAAATACAGGTCTAGTTAGCCAGATTATTTAGAATTGATTTAAAAAAAAAAAAAAAACAGTCGTGTCGGTTGAGTTCAACTCAATCATCGCTTGAAACATTCAGCATAATAATATATTTAAAAAAGTTTATAGATTTTTAAAGCGAAGTTGGATCAATTAGTTTGGATCAGTCAATTTGTAATAAATCTAAACTTAACAATAAACAATCTGTACGATTAGAAATATGTTTTACCAATTGTTTTCGTTTAGCGCTATGTCATGCTTTTAGCTTTCTCACTAGGCGATGATCCTATCACTTGTCTGGACCAGTTGGGAAAGGGGAGAAAGAAGTGTGTAAATGTTACCGTGATCACTTTAAAATGCATTTATAAAAAAAACTGTTGAACGATGTGAATTCGAACTCGAGTCTTCAAGCCTCCTCAAGCCAATAACACTAACCATTGTGCCAGTGAAGTGCTTATAAAACTATACAATTGTATTTTTACTTTCAAACCTTAAAACAGCAAAGTACAACTAGAGACTAAATTAAACTAGAGTACCCAACATGAAGTCAGTACATGAAAACAATTCTTCAGCTAATCTTGTAGAGAAAATGTAGGTGTAATACCCAGTGTTAAATAGGACATGTGTTTAAGCGCTGACAGAATTATAATGCATCCTAGACAATTACATGTCATTATCCGTGTTACTAAAGCAAGCAGCTCAGTGCCTGTTCATCCCAAAGCTTTTATTCTGTTTTTAGTTTGTTTGTTTTTTTCACCAGACTCTCCCTCTCCACCCCTCCTTTTCTTTGTAGATTTTTTTGTTTCTTTAGAACCTATATGTACTATTTAACATACATTCTGAGATGTGTGATACTCCTACTATAACCCATAATGAGAGAAGGCCACATCATATACTATACTATAAAGTGTTTTATGACAGAAAACCATAACGACTATATTATGAAAGAAAACCAGCAATATATGAAAGTGTCCTGAATACTGAGAAAACCAACAATGCTAGAGGCTAGAATACAACAGGATTCTGACAAGATTTGAATACAAAGGTATCATGAGAGAAAACTAAGAATGTTTGAATGTACGATACAAAAGCATCTGAAGAGAAAACACAATCCAGACAATTTACAGACAAGTCACTCTTCCTGGTAGGAGCAGACAAAAAAAAAAAGTAAAACAAGGTTTGATCTGTTTTTGTGAAATATGTATAACATCTTAAGAAAATAGAATCTGTTTAAGCCCCACAGTATTTAAAAACATCCTTCTTTGTAAAACATGTTCAAAGAAGGAAATTCTGTATGATTATCAAAGGGAAGCTATTCAAGAAAAAAAGTTTTAAGCAATTAAAAACAAACACAGGAGAATAGAATTGAAAAAATAAATTTTAAAACAAACACGTCACCATCATTGATGAGCACACTAGGAGCATTGTTACAGAGACAAAAGAGTTAAAAAGGCAAGGGTTACGCCCATGTATACATCTACTCAGAATATAGAAAAATATAACTAGATGATATACTCAGAATGTAGAAAAATATAGCTAGATGATATAGAGTCGGCATGCATGCGTGGTGCCCCGCTTGGTTGGGCAACATAGAGAATTATATATACAAAAGATAGTATTGATATTGTGTGTTAATAAATTGTATAAGTATTATATACATATGTAAACATTTTCACCAAATTAATTCTAGCAGCCCAGCTAATGATTTCTAAATAAGACAGTGCGCAAAATGTTTATAGATGTCTCTTTATTTTTTTCAGCTCTTTATTGAATACATGTGACTGTAAAATGTATAAGGAAAATTGTAAGAGATGTTTTTGAGATCTGTGACCATACAGGTTTTAGTTTCCACTCATAAAGAATGAAGTGGAATTGTAAAAATAGCATTAAAGGAGTTCAAATGTTTGGATAGCAAACAGTAAAAATATCAAGAAACCACAACTTCAATCCATCTTAACTTTTTTTTTCCAAATTGTTGACTCACAAAATAATCAACTTTGCAGTTTGTCAGTGTTCTTCATTAAATGGGCGAAGGGTGAATATATAGCTATGTAATCTCTAAGAATAACATAAAAAATTTATGGTCATTCATATTTAAATCTAGCAGGAGCTTAATTAAACTTATAATGATAATGAAACTAATGCAAACATTCTAAATAAATGCTTTGCATCAGCAATGTCAATTTTAGGGGACAAAGATGTATTGCTTAATTTAAATCAAGTCGAAAACATTAATATACAAGAAAAAGGGATACTAACAAATATAAAACCAAAACAAAGTAATTGGATGTGATGGTATCCAGCAATGATTACTCAAAGAACTAAGCAACAAGCTAGCTTTTTAGCTAAAACATTTGTTCATGCTTTACTTAGTCAGGTAAATTGGAAAGAAGCTAATAGCACTTCCCAATTTAAACAAAAAGGTGAATCAGATCCAGGAAAGTAGACCAGGATGATAATAGTATCACTCACCAGCATCACATGTAAAATATTAGAACACAATAATAAGCAACATCATAAGCCACAAAGATAAAAATAGTGTCCTTACTCAATGCCAACATGGCTTTAAGAAATTTGGGTGATGTGAAACTCTACAAAAGGTCTAAAAGATTACTTTTTATAGGACTTAAATATTACTGTAAACAAATATATGCCATTTTTAAGACTTCGCTTAGGTATTTGACAATGTTCACCACCATATTAAAAATTAAATTAAAATATTTTGGTATTACTGGTCCATTACACCAATGATAGAAGTGAAAGTTATAGCATATGTTTTACTCAGACAAATGCCTTTTTTTTTAAAATGTAACAAAAAATAAGTGATTAAACACTTATCTATGGTAAACCAGTTACACAAACTAAAAATTCAAAATTCCTACTAGCAATAATAAATAACAAGAAAAACACAAAAAATACTTATTTAAAAAAAAAAAAAGCTTATATTAAGTGTAACTGTATGAGTTTGGATCAGTCATGTGATTAAATTTGTAAAAGATCTAGAGAGAGAGAGAACATCCTCGATACAGACCACTTCACTTATCTGGGAAGTTAGTAAATACAGTGGAGCTGATGATGATATACTAATTTGGATCAATAAAACTAGGTTTGCCTTTTCCACTCTTAATAATAATAATCTTTATTATCCAAAAGGAAGTTTGTCTTACAATTTGTGGATTACACACACAAAAAAATATAACTAAAGAAAACCAAAATATCCATTCACACCAGAATCACTCACAATTTACATGCAAAAAGTTTATATCAGTTAAATTTTATTTAATGATTTGATTACCAGGGGGACAAAAGAGTTTTCTAGAATCTTTTTAGCTTTCTTATGAATGTTTTTTCAAACAGCTGCCCAAATGGGTTTTGTTTATTTGTCAATGACTTCAGGCAATCTGGCGTTCTAAGGCATTATCTCTACATAAGAAGATATGAATACAAACGTTAAATTGGTTCAGAGACATAGAGAGTCACTAAAACAAATATGGAAAACTCCAGACCTTTGTTAACAGATGCCTACACCATATATTAGGAATTAGGTGGCCTGAAAAGATAACTACTGTCAATTTTTGGGAGAAAACTAGACAAAAGCCCATAACCCAAGATATCAAAAAGCAAAAGTGGAGCTGGATAGGACACACCCTGCGAAAACCAGCTACCAATGTTGCAAGGTAGGCACTTGATTGGAATCCACAAGGAAAAAGGAAAGTGGGCAGACCAAAGCAAATCTGGAAGAGGTCAATCATCTGTGAAGCTGAGGATACTGGAATGACAGGGAGCAGATGAAGAAAGCTACTCAGAACCAAGTTAGATGGAGAGTTGTGGTTGCAGCCCTATGGGAATGCACACGATGAAGTCTATAGACTAACAATAATAAATATGTGCAATTAGAAATATTTTTAGCAATTGTTTTTGTTTAGCGCAATGTCATGCTTTTGGCTTCCTCAATGTGCTATGATCCTATCACTTGTCTAGACCAGTTGGGAAATGTGAGAGGGAAGTATCTGGGTGAATGTTGCAGTGATTGCTTTTAAAAAAATGCATTTAAAAAAAACTTGTTCACTCAAGTCTATTTTTTCTCTTTTATGTTTTTTTGTTCCCTTACCCTCAGACTTAAATCTATAAAGGGGACTAATACCACCACTTCAGTCCAATACAATATCTTTCCCTTGTTTGAGATACCAAACAAAATAATTTATTACCAATAGTTAATTAACTAATTGGTTTATTTTTTTTTTTATTGAGTCTTGTTTTGTCATGTACAAGAAATAATTGTGCAAAATTCTGAGAAATAATGTTTAGAAATTTTTGACCACACTGACAGATAGAGTGAGTTGATATAAGCTTTGTCAAGAGAGGATTTGAGCCTCTCAAGCTCTCACTCAAATGGAGTTTGATGATGATATAAGCTTTGTAAAAACAAACAAACCATAAAACAGACACAAAACAGAGCTTGTAAGATGAATATAAATATTGACATTCAACAAGAGTAAAATCATTAGTAAATTCACTAGGTTTTGAGACACTGCAGAACAGAAGACTACTACTTTAAAAATTATGTATGTATTTCTATTATATTATAAATATATATAAAAGAAAGAATTACACAATTGATGATAAAGCTCTCAACACTTTAAGATTTTATTTCTCGTTCCTATAAACACTAATAATTAACAAATTGGTTAATTCTTAGATTGATTCCTGTGTTATCATGAACAATGAATAATTCAAGTGTAAGTGTAAAGTTTCAACTTGATCTGAGAATGGGAAGTGGGAGAAATAACATTTACTCAAACTTGTACCAGACAGACAGAGGGAGTTGATATAATCTTTGTAATACGTAAGGTCGCAATAATAAATAAACACACTGAGCTATTTCAATACAAAAACACAAACTAATTAAATATTCAGAAAGACATCAAGATAAAGACACATTGCTTATTCCCTATGCTAGGACAAATTTGTGCAA
Source organism: Biomphalaria sudanica (assembly GCA_036873155.1). Lineage (NCBI taxonomy): Eukaryota > Metazoa > Mollusca > Gastropoda > Planorbidae > Biomphalaria > Biomphalaria sudanica. The sequence goes on along the minus strand of JAZGLO010006656.1, from coordinate 240,562 downwards.
TTAGAGCATGGGTTGCACGAATCAGCCAGAAAAAACAATTACTTAGCAGTCTCTAATCAACATGCATGACTAGATTAACACATGGATAGTCGTAGAACGTAATTTTCTTTTTTTTTTTTTAAGGAAAGTCTGTATTTGTTAGATAAGGAAAGTCTGTATTTATTAGATGATATAAAAATTTGAAATCTACTTGCCTTTATAACGAAATAAGAACATGTACTTATTAAATATTAACCACAAAAAAAGCAGTGGTGGCCACTGTAAGCTATAATGCTCATGGTAACTTGATTTATAAACAGGTAGAGAGTTTTTACTTTTAAATGAAAATTAAGTTTATTTTATTAAATAATTCTTTTGGGCTGGAAAGACTATGTAATTCCAATCCAAAATATGAAGAACAAAAATGATTTCATGCTTCAATGTTTTTTGTCATTATGTTTCAAACCAAAGTTTGAATGTTGAATTGCACTACACCAGCCTTTCTATTGACCATAGAGCCCTACAGTTCTTGTAATATATAATGTGACTCCACAATTAATTGAGATACTACCCTTACAATGGTTTTAAGTAATATGAAAACTATTAAATGTATTACTATTAACATGCTTAAAATAATTAAGTTTGTGAATGATTTATTTCACAAATAAACTTGTCAACATGTATGTGAACTACATTTACAAAACTTAGCCCCATAAAGAAGAAGAAAAACTAAAATCCAGCCCTTGTCAAAAGCAAGAGACCTAACAATATATTCAATATCAACACTGTACACTCTGATAAAGTATGAGCATGATTATATTTAGTATGCATAAGTATTATATTCTTAGTAAGATTTCTTTGTTAATCTTAAAATAAAACTGACCTATAAAATGTTCAGCTCCAGTTTCTTGACCAAAGTCATCCTGATCATCAGTAGCTCCAAGTGTTACCTGAACACAAAGAATACAATTCTGACAATAACTTCACTTCAAATTTATGATGGTTGCAATTTATCAAATATGCTATGTAGAAAAATATAAGAAACATGAATTTGAAGAGAAAAACAACTGTATTCCATTCCACTGTTCAGTTATTAGGCGTTCCTAAATTTGAACACTAGGCAAATCCACTACTACAACAAATAAAAGTATTACCTGCTACACAGTGTGATTTGTAGCAGAGCATTTCAAAAGAAAGGCAACATCACATTTTACATATCCAAATGTTTTGTTCTTTTGACAATGAGCACACAAAATTGTTTTGTCCAGGGTGAGCCTGCACAAACATCTCACTATACTGCATAATAAGAGGTGCATTTGACATTCTATTTCTAATTATTCCTATGGCTGAAACCAGTAAATGTAGTCCAGACAACTGACATCACACCAATGACTTGAAGCAGAAACAAATGGTCTTGGCGCAAATAAATTGTCTGCACCCATGATGACAGAATTAAGGAACATTGGATTAATTAATTAATGCTGAAATGTTATTTGAATTAAATTTTATGTATCTATAATAGAATTCTTTAATGGGATGACACAGCTTTGAAAACTTGTCCATTGGATCCAAATTTGCACTTTTAGCTAAATAAATTTGCATTGCCAGTGACATGCGAGTTTGAAAATAAGGGCTTAAAAGCGATCACATCTCATGGCAGCACTATTATGTACCTTTGTTCTTCATCACCCAGGGCAGTTTAAATGGAACCACTATCAGTGGTGGTACTGGATTTGCCCAGTGTTCCAAAACTGGAACATACAAATTAGAAGTATATAGCTAATATGACAATAATAACTTAGGTTATTTCTTTTCATAGCACGATAGCTTCACTACTACGGAAGTTATAGAACAAAAATTTTAAGTATAAGGTATAGTATAATAAAGTTATATTCCTTTGCCTTTAGATTGATCTTCAAAAATATTACTTCAGCATATCACGCACTGCAATGCTGTGACTAACTCTAAGCACAACCTAATAATTTGTGCCCCAAGAAAGCTGACATGAATTTAAATAAATCCCATTATTGTTGTCTTGATCAGTAAGATACAAAAAACTACAATGGGGTGATTCATGAGAGTATGATTTGTAAGAATTCAAAAATGTTTAAAGATTAACTTAATATATTAATTTAAAAAAATAAACATGTACAGATTCTTTCATTGCATATATGGATTGTGGAGTTTTTAACATACCACATGAGAAAATCAACTGTTCAGCAAATATCGCTAGTTCTAAAAGAAACAATTGTTTAACTTTATACTACTTCAGTGTGTTTTATAAAACAAAATGTATTTCATGCTCGGCATTAAGTAGTAGACATATTAGTCATAACTATTTTCATCTTTGAATTCTTTAACAAAATGAGATGAAGATGAAATGTGAGTTATATCTCAATGTTTTTCCGTACTTGATCTGAATGAGTCAAACATTAACCTGTATATGGGACAAAACATCTTTCATATTTGAAGTGTCATTCTCGAGCTTGGTTAAGTGGCTAGAGTTATCTTTCAGTTCTCTACGAAGATGAACATTTTCACACTTTAAGGATGCCACCTGTCAATTAATCAACAAAATGTTCAAAGTTAATCATGACATACGTCTACTTTAGTAGAATTAAGCTACACTAAATCAATAGATATGAAACTCCCAAACATACACTTATACAGTAATGTCATGTCAATGAATCTAAAACTGTTTCATTCTCAAATATACATGCACACCCACTGCATATCTACCACAAGCATAAAGTTATTAGCTATAAAAGAGCATCCCAGCAAAAGATAGTTGCAAAGAAATAGAAAAAATGAGATACAAAAAGAACTTTATTTATTTGTGTTTAGCCTCCACTAGTTAATCTCAAAAATAAGGTATATACAAGTTTTCTAAATTATAATTTTTCCATCAAAGAAGCAGTGTAAGAATCCTTAGTTATTTTATGAGATCATTCAAAACATTTTTATGCTACACATTTTAAAGACAGTAATAGCAGAGCCTAGTAAACATTTTTGATGGACTTTGTGCCACCTACAAGTGCCCTTCAAGAGGTAGTGGCTCCACTCTGACAATGCCCCCCCCCCCCCTAATGAGGAAGTCCACCTTCCACTAACTAGAGGATTTGGACTGAACTGACTGTTTCAGACTTTTCCACACTTTCCATGTGTGTACTATCTCTGAAGCTGAAGCACATCTAAGAGATGACTCTGAGATCAGCAGCAGATCAAACACAGGACAATGTATTTAATATGACAAGTAGTGACTATAATATTATATACTTGAAATTATCTTAGACAAGTTTCTTGTTGTAGCATATAATATGAAGTTTAACATAAACTATAATTACAACTGACCTGTTTTAAAAGCTGATCATAAGAAGATTGTGACATAGTTTAATAGTTATAATAATTTAGTCATGACCTCACAATAATCAGTCTGGTGTCTTTTTCAAATGAATAGATCATCAATCTAAGAAACAAAAAAAAAAAAAAAAAATCAAAGCTAGATAAAGGTGATATTGACAGTCATGCTGAATTTAGTTTTGTTTTAAATTGTCCAACTAAGCCCCACATTTACTTTTCATTCAGAGATTATGCATGTGTAAGTGTATAGGTTAGAGTGTAAAATGTTTTACATATGTTTTGGATGTTGCTGAAGATAATTTACTTCCTAGTCCAAACCTCCCGCAGGACAACGGGGGATGGGAGCGGGTTGGGTTTAAACCCGGGACCATCAATAAGTCCAAACAACAAGAGTCCAGAGCGCAAACCGGACGACCAGGCAACTATTGCCATGCATTATTGCAACTTCATGATTCAACCATAAATATAGTTGTTAGGGGTGAGTATATATATAATATAGTTATATGGCAGGCATACACATAAAAATGTATCTATGATTCAAGTATCTAGACTGATTAGTGTGATTAGTCTAGATCCTTACTAGATGATCATTGATGTCACAAGAATTATAAGAATTTACTAGATCTAACACCTTTAGGCCAAAATTTCAAAGTTTGACTTTGACAGCGCATTATTTGACAATGGTTCGTCATAGAAAAGAAAATGAAGTATCAAAATCTTCTAGTTTTTGGAGAATAAGGATGACTACTTATATTTGTACCTCTAACCTATATTTGTTATTATATTTAAGGTCAAAGAGGCCATGTGTTTTCATTTAATTCAGACAAATTTGACCCACATTATTTGATTCGGACACCATAATTTATTTCAGTCTCTAAATTTGGGCATCAATAATCTCAAATTTTAAAATTATATTAAAATGAACTAAATTTTAAGATCCCAAGGCATAGTTCCTCACATGAAATCATTAAGATTTTTTCAAATTATGCATAAATATGAACACAAAAATTTATGTTTGCAAGATTAGATGTGTTTTTTGTTTATTAATTTAATACATTTCTAATACAGATGATCTTTTGTAGTATAGTACAGGTTAGGATAGCCATTCTTGCCTAAATGGCTGAATCCTCTATATTCTCTCTATATAAATCTAGATCTATCTCTATCTAGTAGTTCTAGATCTAGGCATTTTACTTCATTCAATATACTGAGCTCACTCCAAACATTTGCCCATTTATTCTCTATAAAAAAAAATAAATATATAATATAAGTTCATTAACATTGATGTCCAAAACTAGCTGTTTCAAATAAATTTTGGTAAGAAAATCATAATTTAATTCAAACACCCTATTAATTTTTTTTTTTATGGAATCAAACAACTTGGCTTATGAATAAAATAAATCATCTCCAAAAACAGAATAAATATTGCCAGGCTCATTCGCATAGACTTAGCGAATTAAAAAATATAGTCTTAATCCTAGGAAGAGGTAAAGTCATCCTGGTAACATAGGAAAAAACAACAACCTGACTAAACTTAGTTACACATTTGAAATTCTTTTTTCTTGTATTCTTCATTTCTTGTGTACATAAAAAGTAAAAAAAGACAGCTAAATGGAAGGAAATGGGGTCAGAATCATTGGAAAATGGACAAGCACATTATCATGATTATGATTATTATGCAGCATGCTAGTTTCATATTAAATATCAAGTAAATTTAGTAAAAGATTTGATGACCAAAAAAATAGCGAGTGTCCGAATTCATGTACTGTGACAATGTCTGGATTAAAAAAACTGTAGACTCTACTAGACTCTAGATTGGTCTAGATACTAAGATAGTATAATATAATTAACTTCTTAATTCTTTGTGTTAGATAGTAGATCTAGACAATCTAGGACTAGTCACTAGTGACTAGAGTGTACTGTAACTGTAGAGTTAGAAGAGTAAGACTTAAGAGTTAGAGTAGCTCAGTAGATCTACTATCAAAAAGTATCATCTAGATTCTAGATCTATACTATATATAGATCTATAGAAACATTTATAATTTATATATATAGATCTAGAATAATCTAGATCTAGTCTAGAATCTAGACAGACTAATCTTAGACGACTTACTTAGCCTAGTCTTAGATCTATTAAATCTAGACTGACTCTGACTAGAGATCTTAAGAATAAAAAATTAATTTTTAAAGCAAAATTAACTTATGGTAGCCACTAGTGTAGATCTCTAGTCTACCATATTTTTTAAACTTGTAAAAAATAATAAAAGAGTAAAGCATACCGAGATTCTTATCTAAATCTAGAAGATCAAATCTTTTATCTAGTTTGACAACATTATTTCAGTATATTCAAAACACTCGACAGCCATTTTGATATACACACACACGCAGTAATGACGTATAGGATTTAGGCTATCGGAACACACACGCCATTGGTTGCTTTGTTCGAAAGCACCTGCCGCCAAATAGCCAAACACTGTTGCTTTTTTTTTTTAACTGCCCCCCTACCAGGGTGTTTTGAGTTTAAAACCCTCTACCGGGGTGTTTTGAGTTTAAAACCCCTACCAGGGGTTTTTGCAGTCAAACTTCCCTCTTCTATAAAACAAAAAAAATGCAAACGACATTCCCCAATTTCCAAGAGCACAGTTAAGGAAGATTTTGATTTTAAATTCCCTCCAAATTTTACGATAAACCCCCTCTTCAATATAAAAAAGCAAATTACACACTCAAAATTCTATGAGTGTAGTCAAAGGGGTTTTGAGTTTAAACTCCCCTACAGTGGAGTTTGAAGCTAAAAAATACCTCTTCAATAAAAAAAAAAAAAAGCAAATTACACACTTTAAAATCTATGAACGTAGCCAAAGGGGATTTGAGTTTAAACCCCCTGCCAGCGGGGTTTGAAGCTAAAAAAAATACATCTTCAATATAAAGCAAATTACACACTAAAATCATTTGAGCGTAGAGAAGCCTATTGGGGTTTTGAGTTTAAATCACTCTCCTGTAGATGGCTTTTTAAAAGCCCTCCAGATGGTTTTGAGTTTAAAATCCCCCTACAGAGCGTTTTAGGGTGGTAAACCTCTATCTTTAATATTATTCTAAAGCAAACTACAGTTACCAAATTCTATGACCGAAGCTAAATGGGGTTTTGAATTTAAAAAAAAAACAACTCCAGAGATTTTTTAGTTTAAAACCCGCAACAGATGATTTTGACTTCCCTTCCCTTTTCGATATAAAATCTAAAGCAAACTACAGTCACCTGATTTCAAGAGCGTATTCAAGAGAGGTTACACAATTCTACCGGTGGCGGGGCTCCATTAATAAAGTGCAGTGAATAGTCATCTGCCGAAATTGAAAAACACTAAATGTGGCTCAACAAGGATGGCTAAGACAGATTTTAGGAGTAAGTTATAGAGATCGGGTCTAAATCATGGAAATCCTATGCCGAACTGGGAGTCGACACCTTAGTAAGATTGTGACAGAGCGTCGCATGAGGTTTGCGGAACATGTTCTCCGACATACGCACAATAAGAGTTGCGATGACATCCTAGTACATCTTGGCGCCACACATTACCAGTGACAGATTTTTGTGGAAACAGCTTGACTGCAAATGCGCCGAACGGCGCTGAAGGGTCTAAGTCAGTAAGAATAGCACATTAGGTTTTTTGAATAAAAATTTTTTAATAGCAGGAAAATGCACTGTATATACCTCAGAATTTGCATTTTGTTGGCTTTCAATACAAGAAATTGTGCTTGGCTGCGGGGCTCCGCCCCGCGCTGAGCTTCCCCAGACCCATTGCTGGCTTTGGAAGAACTCCAGGAATAGCCTATTCTGAGGGTGTAATAAACGTCTTACAAAAGAATGAAGGGTCAGAATGTAATAAAGATTATGTAAACACACACACATACACACAAATATATTTTTTTCGCGGGGGGAGGGGGGAAGAGGGCTGAAAATATCCCCCAAAGCCCCCCCCCCCCCAAAAAAAAAAAACCTGGCTACGCCCATGTATAGATTTATGTACTGTCGTGTCCGTCGGTCAGTCATATTTAGAACTTTGGATCTAAAAAAGAAATAGAAAAAATATTGAAGACCTAATTTCATGATATTTTGCAGCTTGCAAGGTTCTCGTGCAATCAGTGGCGTACCTAGAGGAAGGGAGTCCAAATTCTAAGTCCCCCCAGGCACCCACTTGAATGAATGTCCTATTTTTAAAAATATTTGTTTACAATAAATATTACGCCTCTGTCATGTAATTTTGCTATTCCCGTGGAGTCAAAAATACTAGACAGCATTGATCTAGAATCCTAAATGATGTTATGAATGCCTTTGTTGCACAGAAAGCACTACGTGATGCTATATGAACTGAGATTTGTCACTTGTGCATTATCTGGCCAATAAACAATGATATTATTCAATAAAAGAGTATTGATGATTTTTTAAAGTAAAATGCGTATCTACGCCAGTCTCAGTATCTATTGCATGCAGTATCTCTATATCTCTCTGTTCTAAAAGTATGTTAAAAAATAATTATATTACCAAATTGGGGGGATTTTTTTTCTATGTATATTAACTTGAATTAGTCCCCTTTTATACCTTGCCAAAAAGTTTGAAACAAACAATAGATAACTATAAAACCTAAAACCGTCTATTTTCATAAGCGATGTGTTTAGAATATTGGCTACAGAGGCTTGAACCATTGAATTCGAATTCGAATTCAAGTCGTACACATTTATGAAAATGCATTTAAAAAGCGATCACGGTAACCGTAACACAGATACACCTCCCCCTTTGTTCAGACAAATGATAGCGCATGAGAAAGCTAAAAGCATGGAATTGTACTTTAAAAAATACAATGGTAAAAATATTTCTAATCGCACAGAGTTATTGTTAGTCTAGAGCAGTGGTCTTCACCCTTTTTTGGCCTACCGCCCCCTTTTTGTATTTTTTCTTTAAAAAAATCCGCCAGCGCCCCATCTAAGAAAAATACTTATAAAGAAGCGTGAGAAAGCAATTTTGAACAAAATATCACCTATTTATTAATTTTTATGCTGCCAATAACACTTATCCCACATGGGAGACGACCGCATGCCAAAGTCGGTTGTAATTTTTTTTAATGAGCAGGCATGCTTTTTTTTTTTAAATTTTATTTCTCGGTGAAATCGTGCGATGCGCCACCTTTCGCGCATGCACCATAGGCTGGCTACCCTCTAGACCAGTGGTCTTCAACGGGGCGCTATCGCCCCCTGGGGGGCGTTTTCGAGATTTTTTTTGGGGGGGGGGGCGCTGGGAGCCAAAGGGGCGGTAGGGGGGCGCTGGGCACAAAAGGGGGCGGTAAGGGGGCACTAGGCATAAAGGGGGCAAAAAGGAACTAAAAGTGCACTGAAACAAAACAAATTTTGAAATTTATAAAAATTAAAGCTGGCAGACTAAAGGTAGACAAATTAAACTTAGCTGGCTTCTAATTTAAGAACAGAATCAACGTTAGAAATTGAGTTCGGGAATCTCATTTTCTATTTTTAAATTCTTACTTTTTTGATGTGATCGGAGGGTATCTAGTGTCCTTAGATCTTACGCGCGTAAACGTTTATGATTTGATAAACCAATTAGGTAATACGCCCTGTAGATTATAGTTTATCTACATATGTTAATATATTGATAGGTAAATGTTAATTGAAAAAAACCTTAAAGCTAACATTCAAATAGAATAATTTAACCTTTTTTTAAACAATGATAAAACATTGATAAAGTGTTGTTACGAACACTCACTGGTATGTAATGAGGTATTACTAAGAGTTTTAGTGAATTGCCACTAAATAAAAAGTATGTTCTACTTTGAATGAGGGCATTTTCAGATGAGGTTATGAAACCAAGTCGGCTTCACGAACATATAGCAATATCTACAAATAATTTAAGAATATTCATATATTCATGAACAATTATAAAAATCAACTAATAAAACAATATTAACAGCAAAACCAAAAAAAAAAAAAAAAAAAAACAACGGCAAAGCAAGATATGTTTTAGTGACTTCTTAAAAAATGCATAGCTTTTTTAAAGTCTAATGTTATTGTTTGAAAATTGATTAAAACTAAAAAAAAATAATTTTTAAACATATGTTACACAAAAAGACTTTTTTTTTTCTTTTAATGATGAAATAATAGTTCAAAATTGTCTAGTTATGTAGCTTATGAGACAGATTGGGAACCATCAGTGGTTGGACGGTACAATGGCTTCATAAGTAATATAGAATAAAGAACAGATCTATTCACCATTTACCTTGTGAGTTATGATACACAGGCAATTTTAGCACACAATTTCATTTCTCTAACCGTACGACTTGGTATTGCTCTTAACTTAATAATTAAACTAGTTACAAACTGATAGCCTATTATTGATAAAGAGATATATTACACATTACGGCATGGCATCTACCGGATATGTAGCTTACAATATGAAAGATGAGCGATTTTAGATAATCTTTCAGCATTGATTTGTAATTGAAAAAAAACAACAACAGATGGATCTTCCTTGTTCGGCTGGTCACTTCAAAGAGCCCATTCAACTCAACGCCTCGGGCAACACTGTTCGTCTAGTGCTAGTTAATATAACGGTATTATCTCCCTTGATCTGGCCGAGATCTGATAATCTCCCTTTCACATCCTTTGACCACCTGGGCAAATTTCCTGAACTTTCAACTTTCGACACGGTCAAGTGGGGATCGAAAGACGCCAGATAGTCTGGGCCACATTTGCGACACCCCCCTCGCCTCGTGTATAGGGATAAGATTTCATCGTCCGATCTCATTCACGCTGGAGAGCTGACGGGAAGCTCTACACATTTTCATCCCCTATTTCTTACACTTTGGATTGGAGGTATGTAACTTAGTAAAGTGCTTGAGAATCATTTTTACTTAGTAATGGGTATATATATTTGTGCATTTATTTACTGCATTATTTGTGTACATATTTGTGTATTTATTATCATGGATAATGTAAGTAGATTACATTATGTTAATATTTTATATCATGCCTTTTATGGCAAAATGTCCAAAGTCATCCCCTTTATCTGGACTAGAATTCATTGATGATTCTTACCAAATATATTTAGCTCTTTAGCTATAATTAATTTATCGCTGATAAATTATCGCTCAGCATGAGCCTTTAATATATTATCATTGATTAATTCCTTGGCGGGGAATTATCATAACATTTCTGCAGCATGTCATATTACCAAGTATATATTTCTCTCATTCCTTTGTAAGGAATCCCGTAATTATTTATGCATTCTATTTTACCAGCCATGTTGGCCAGAAAATATTAGGTAAAATCATGTCCATTTACTTATACTCATGTTTACTTATATGAGAGCATGGGCGAGTATCAGTTGTTGATCTCCCCTTCCATCTCATTTATCTAAGCAATGTATGTAATTGCTATTCACCGTGACTGGTGAACATCACTTGTATTACCTTATTACATTATTACTTATCGCTCTTTGTTATTTCCCTTTATGGGGTTTCATACTATTATTGTTATTCCCCTTTGATGGGATGCAATATTTATTAGTTAGCTCCCTTTACTATTTATGAAACTAGTTCATAGTTTCTCTACATCAATCTGAAGATGTCCTTCACGGAAAGGCATCTACCTCCCAGTGCTATCTGTCGTTGCAGCTTTTATTTATAGGCTATATCTAACGCTGATACCAGATTTGTTGACACCAGATCTGCAGTTACCAGTCTTACTTATCTTTATAAGTGTCCAAGCAACAACGCTAGCCTGGGACTCGTCACTGGCTTGACTGAATGGTAGCCGCAGTTGAGCTCTGCAGCTATACATCGTTGGACTGCACCCGGAGCCTGGATCCACCACGCCAGCCCACCAGCAGACAGCGTCAGCACCAGTCACACCCGTCTCATCAGTGCAGCACCGATCCTAAAGCTAAAGCAACCAGCCTAATGACACTCAGACCACTTGGATCTCGAATCTAATGATGATAAACTTATGCATGTAAATACGATAGATCCCTTTCAAGCTACTGTACAGCCTTTCACCTTTTAATTATTTCTCGTGAAATAAATGAAAAAATGGATGACCCCCCTACGCTAAAGGAAACCGATCTTGCCATTAATAATAATAATAATTTTATTTATAAAGCGCTGTTAACAAACAAAATGTAGGCTCAAGGTGCTGTAATAATATTACAAACACAAACACGACAGTTAAATTGACAGTTAATCTAAAAAAGTTGTAAACAGATAGGTCTTAATGTTCTTCTTAAAAGTGGTGTAGCATGTTTTCTGTCTGAGATCAATGGGGAGTGAGTTCCAAACCTTTGGTCCTTGATCTGAAAAAGCCCGCAGACCGTAGCTTTTGAGGGAGAAACGTGGCACTACTAAAAGCGCTGAGTCCATTGAGCGCAGGGCTCTCTGGGGGACATATGGAGTAATCAGTTCGCTAAGGTACAAGGGCATCTCGTTGTTATATATACACTGATGACAAAGTGTGGCGATCTTGTAATCGATTCTCACTTTCACGGGAAGCCAATGGAGCGTGCGCAAGAGCGTAGTAGCAGAATCTTGTCTAGTTTTTTTAAGGACTATTCGAGCGGCGTTGTTCTGTATACGTTGCAGCGTGGCTATTTTGTCATCAGGTATACCTGCTAGCACAGCGTTGCAGTATGAATGCCACAGTAGCGTTTTTGTTAACTCCGTTGTTAAATATGGTCGGATCTGGCCTAATCTGCGCAGCTGCAGATAAAGACCTTTGCAGAGGTGACTTATGTGTGGGTTGAAAGATAGTGTTGAGTCGAATAAAACTCCAAGATTCCGCACTACATGGACAAAAGGAACATGGCAGTTCGTGATAAAGAGAGAATCTGTGCTTTCAACTTTTGAGACATTGTTCCTAGTGCCAATCTTAATTATTTCTGTCTTGTCTTCGTTCATCTTGAGTTTATTTTCAACCATCCAATCACTCACCCTTGCAACGGTACCACTAATTTTCTCTGCCAGATGTGACACCTCAGAGGGTACTGATGAATCGTATAACTGTGAGTCATCGGCAAAGAAATGGTATAAGATGCCGGTTGGCCGTAAGACACCGCTGAGTGGATATGAATAGTACTGGACCTAGAACTGATCCTTGGGGTACTCCGTACTTCAAAAGTAAGCTTGTTGATTCTGTCCCTTTAACAACGACACTTTGGGTGCGTTCCGTCAGGTAGGATCCAAGCCACTTTAGGACGACTCCTGCTAAACCAAAAGTTGCAGAGAATCTGGCCATCATATTTCCATGGTCTAGAGTATCAAAGGCTGCAAACAAGTCCAGCATGGAAAGAATTAATATGTGGCCTTTGTCGGAATTCAACAGCTCGCAAGCGGAAAAGCCACATTCATTCCCGCAGAGGTCTACAAAAAGGTGGATTAGCCCTGATTGAAAGACTTCATAAGCTCTTCTTAATTATGTGGGAAAAAGAGTCAATACCACTAGACTTTAAAGATGCCACAGTTGTTCATTTATACAAGCAAAAAGGAAACCCCCAAATCTGCGACAATCCTTGCACGCATCCTACTAAATCGGCTCATGCAACACCTAGAACATGGTCTACTACTAGAAAGCCAGTGCGGCTTTAGAAAAGAGCTTGGAACCATTGACATGATCTTTGCAGCAAGGTAGCTCCAGGAAAAATGCCAAGAACAAAATGCTGACCTGTTCTCAATATATGTCGACCTAACAAAGGCATTCGACACTGTTAGCAGAGAAGGACTCTGGAAGATTATGTCAAAGTATGGCTGTCCACGAAAATTCATAACAATGGTGAGACTATTTCATGATGGCATGAAGGCTTGTGTCCAAGAAAGTGGAGAACCATCAGAGCCCTTCGAAGTACCAAATGGGTTAAAACAAGGCTGTGTCCTAGCACCTATACTGTTCAGTGTCATGTTCTCCGCTATGCTGACAGATGCATTCACAAATAGAGAAAACAACGGGATAAATATATCATACAGATTTGATGGTGGCCTATTCAACCCGAGGCGGCTTAAAGCAAAATCAAAAACAAATTCAGCAGTAATCAGAGACTTGCTATTTGCTGACGACTGTGCCCTAAATGCCTGCTCTGAAAATGATCTGCAGAGCATCGTCAGTGACTTCTCAAGATCATGCTCAGACTTTGGCCTTACCATTAATACAAACAAGACTGAAGTCTTATATTTACCTGCTCCTGGAAAAGCCTACTCGGATCCAAGCATCACTATAAATGGACAGGTTATAAACGCAGTGGACATATTCAAATATCTTGGCAGCACACTCTCCATAAACGGAAAAATCGATAGTGAAATCGACCTGCGTATTGCCAAGGCCAGACTGTCTAAAAATATCTGGAACAGACGTGGTATCACCACAAATACAAAGCTAGGGGTCTATAGAGCCGTCATCCTCCCTACATTGCTCTATGTCTCAGAAACATGGACAGTGTACAGAAAACAGGCAAAGAAACTGAACCTCTTCCACGTGTCATGTCTGAGAAAAATACTGAATGTCAAATGGCAAGACAAAATACCAGATACTGAAGTCCTTCGAATAGCGTGTCTGCAAAGCATCCACACAATCCTGATGCAGTCCCAGCTGCGATGGGCAGGTCACGTCTGCAGAATGGAAGACCACCGGATCCCTAAAAGACTCTTGTATGTCCAACTAAGCGAAGGAAAGCGCTCGCAAGGTGGTCAAAGAAAGCGCTTCAACAACACCCTCAAAGCTTCTCTGAAGGCGTTCAGCATAGACCTAGGTACCTGGGTGACAGAGGCGCATGACAGAGCATCATGGCGTCGCGCTGTGAAAACTGGCGCACAGGTTACTGAGGAAAAAAGAACAATGCTGGCAGAAGAAAAACGCCAGAGAAGAAAAGCAAGGCAAACGACACTAGCTCCAGCTGGAATAACCTGTCCAGTGTGCGGCCGAACATTCCAGGCTCACATAGGTCTTACCAGCCACATGAGGAGGCATAAAACCCCAGTGCAAAGCCCTCAGCCCCCTGGATGACAAAGTGGTCATCATCGAACCACGATGGACGAACTATATATATATTTCTCGTGTAAAATAAGCTGTACATAATTTTACATCTAAATATAGTTTTTGTTTCCTGCATTATAACGCTGTACCTGTAGATTATATGTGCAAGTGTGGGTTCTCAAATAGTAAAATCCCCTAGACACCCAAAACGGCTAATTATTAATCCAACTTGTCCAAAGCCTTTTCTTGCATTTTTTACTGCAGAAACGCATTCTCCTGACATATACTATAATTACTCATCAGTGGGGTTCGGGACAAAGCCCCGACGCCAAAAGCGTTTTCTTTTTGCATTCATCATTGCAGAAACGCATTCTCCTGACATTTACAGCTAATAATTCATCAGTAAGGTTCGGAGCGAAGCCCCGACGCCAAAAGTGTTTTTTTTTTTTTTTGCATTCTTCACTGAAGAAACGCATTCTCCTGACATCTACGGTTCATTAATTATTCATCCTTTAAAAAAAATGACCTATTCAATAACGCTTTACTTTAAAAAAAATATTCTAATATGAATTAGATAGGCCCTTAATACATTGCAAATAAAACGATTTGAAGATACCCCACATATTTAGATTAATTCTTTGAAGATCGCTGCCTAAAAAAAATATTCGAAAAATATTAAAAAAAAACAAAAAAACAGATTCATTTGTAAGTGATACATTTTGTTCGATAGGCACGTTTGTAACTTTGTTTTGTTACAGAACTATAATTCAAAGCTCTATTAAAAATAAGTGGGAGGAGAAGTTAAGTAGACCAATGAGATTCTACTCTAAATTTGTTTGCATTTTTAGGATTGAAGCATAAATTATGAGCTATAGTCCCAAATCTATTTCACTAGAAAAACAGTAGATAGAGTAAAGGTTGGGAAAAGGCGACTAGGAAAAGATTATTTGGGTTCAGAACTCATTTCAATCGTTACTCTTCTACTGAAAAATTTCTTATGAATTCTAAATTTTCCAAAGCAAAGTCTTTCTTTAAAAAATTATGATTAATTTATGTGAAATTACATAAACTCTGTCGCCATATTTGACAATTCTGTTTTAAAACATCATGTTTTCGTCTGGAAAGGGAAGGGGTGGTAGAGTGAAAACGATTAATCCTTGCTCCTTTTTATAATTTCTGCTAATGATTGCATTTGTTATTAAAGAATAGGGGTAGGCGACTCGATATTAGAATTTAATTGAAAGCATATATAAATTATATTAGTGACAAATTTTTCTTTTAATTTAGTTATTTTTTAACTATAATTCAAAAAGAAAAAAAGCATTGGTTTGTCCCACCTGGTACAACCCTTTTTCATTTTATATTACTAATGATAAAATTTGAGATTAATATACAAATGGGTTCAAATATCAATATGTAGCTTATATAAATATTCAACTAATTTTGTTCACCAACTATGATTTCTCCATAAAAATAGGACCGCCCCCCACTCAGTAGGCTAGAGTGGGAGGGCAGTAGATGCAGCTCCCCCTTACCCCATGGAATCGGCAAAAATACCAGAAGGGTAGCAACATAATATAAAAATTATATTATAATTCAACTAAGTTTGTTCACAAACTATGATTCCCCATAAAAGTAGGACCGCCACCCCCACTCAAAGAGTTTAGATGGGAAGGGCAGTAGAAGTATTCGCCCCCCCCCCCTCCAACCGGCCAACAGGGGAACGACATAATATAAAGATCGGTTAAAACACCAATAACACGTTTTAATCATATAGATATTTAATTGATTCTGTTAGCAAACTGAGATTTCTACAAATAAATTGGACCGCCCTCCCACTCAAAAGTTTATGGGGGAGGCGGGACTGATGCCATTGCCACCTCCCGACCCCACCAAATCGTGCAACATACTAGAGGGGGAGCGAAAAAATAGGTTGAAATAAAAATAATTAGTATATATTATTAACATAAGTAATAAAGTCGTATACAAATTGCTTGAATTCTATACTAAAATTCGCGGGGTCGGCCGATTGGGGGGGGGGGGGGCGATCACCACTACCGCCCCCCCCCCCTGATTCCGCCAGTGAACAGAGCTATTGACATTTTCATTTAAACGGAACTAGAATAAGGATGTAGATCTACATAAACTAAAATTCTGAGGTAGACTCTTTAAAATAAAAGCCTAGTGGCGTTACCTCAATGGTTCTTGGTACGATAGAGTCTGGAGACAAGGCTTGTTGCTTAAGTTGATGGACCTTGAGGTAATCTCCAATATGTACCGGTGGATCAAAAGCTTCCTAACGAACAGGTTAGTTCAGACACGTTATGGCGAGCAACTATTAAATAAGAAGGTATTGGAGCAGGGGTTGCCTCAGGGCTCGTCACTCTCGTGCACACTTTTTCTGGCATTCATCAACGATTTGACCAAACGCCTGGGGTGTCGCTCACTACTTTTTGCGGACGATCTGTTGATCTGGAAAACTGGGAGATCCGCAGCCGCTCTAGCTGCGGAAATCCAACGTGACCTAGTCACGATTTCCTGCTACACACGGTTGTGGAATATGGAGGTGAATTGTGCGAAAACGGTCTGGACCCTTTTCACTCTTGGCAAAGATGTCTACAAAGAAAAGATTTCTCTCTCAATCAATGGTACCGAGCTAAAAATGGAAGCCAAGCCGAAATACCTGGGAGTCACCCTGGACCCTAAAATGGGTTTGTCCGACCCTGTGAGACTGGTACGAGAACAAGCCCCGGAAAGCCTTAAGGTAGTCAAACGATTAGCCACGACCAAATGGGGGGCCAAAGCGAACTTGTTACGGGCCCTCTACATTGGAGCGGTAAGGTGGAGAATGGAGTACTCGTCTCTTGCACAAGTCTACGCCTCACAAACGTCTCTAGCGGGGCTGGACTCAGTGCAGAACCAAGCAATTAGACTCATTTGTGGTGCATTTCGTACGACGCCAACTGCGGCATGTGAGGTCATGACAAATCTCCCAACACTGAGACTACGAAGGGAGCGAGCCGTTATGATTGCTTATGAAGAATTCAAACGGCTAGAAGAAGGCTGCCCGGTCAGAAGTCTGGTCGACAAACGGCAGGGCGGAAATCGGCTGAAACGGAACTCTTTCATGCACTCGGTGCGAGCATTGTCCAAAGAATTCGATTTACCCCAGAACAGAGCAGCTCTCGCTCTGCATGGGGCTTCTTCTCCGGCGAATGCTCCTGGAATCCCGGAGGTGAGGAAATCGTTGATTGACCCAGAAGTTAACAAGAAATTCACAAAAACTGTCATACGAAACACAGCCAGGAAAACTATCGCCCAGTAACCAGCCGACTCCATTAAGGTGTACACAGATGGTTCCACGAGAGAGAACCTTGGAAAAAAAACCTCTGGGTATGGTGTGGTGTTTCGATTCCCTGGCTCGACCGAAAACGATGAGATCCTAGGTTCGTGTTCTGGCAGGAGCAATTACGTAGCAGAAATGGTGGCAATTCAAAATGCTGTAGAGTACATTGAAGAACGACTTAACGAGAAAACAGCACAACCCAGTCCTATTGTGCTATTTACAGACTCTCTGACGAGCCTACAAGCCATTGAAAGCTCAGCCGATACGCTCCCGGAACCACTGGCAAAAACATTGGCGTGCGTAGGACGCCTCCAAGAAAAACACGAAAGTCGGACGACATTCCAATACGTACCTGGACATGCGGGGGTCGAAGGTAACACGAAGGCTGACTTATTAGCCAAGCTCGGCACAAAGCTGGACCCTGTGGACGAGCCACATACTTTTGAACAGGCGCGTGCGATAGTGGACGAAAGGGCAAGAGATAAATGGTGCAAAAGCTGGGAAAACGGTAATACGGAAAGGGCCCTCAAAATCGGACGAATGGTGGCAGCTGAATAGGGAAGAACAGGTGACAATTGCTAGGTACAGAATTGGACACTGTCCAATCGGTGCCTATTTTGCTAAATTTAAACTAAACTTCGATTCTCGCTGCAGGCATTGTCAGGACGATGTCGAGACAGTAAACCACATCCTTTACGAGTGTGCAACACTACACCCTAAACATGGCCATATGAGTGAAGCAAAAACTGATTTGCATGAAGAGCTTGCTCTGTACGGAGACAGAACTGCCGCTTTCCTTGTCCGTGTTATCAGAGAATAGAGTTCTCAACACGGTGCCCTAGAGCGATGAGACTTACACGGCTCATCACCAACTTCTTTAAACCATGTCTCACTAAGGAAAGCGATGTCGTAGTTATCATCAATGATGGTTTCTGCTAGCTCAAGAGCTTTGTTACTGCATGACAGGGCGTTCAGGTGCATTATTAAAAGCAAACCGTTTAATTTATAAAATTAATAATGCAAGCGATTAAAAAAAAATACACCAATTCTAAAACAATACTTAAATGTAAGGGATAAGAAGTTACAATATGTTAACAAAGAAATACAATCTACTGTGTATTTTTAGTATTACTAGTATGTTTATATATTTATAAAATGTACAACGTTTGCAACAATGCAATGCAAACGGTTTTAGAGCTTTTGTCAATTTATTTTTTACATTTGTATTGTTAAGTTAAGTAAGTTCTGTTATATTAAATACTACAATTACACACAAAGAGAAAAAATATATTCAGTACGCATGTAAGTTGGACATATTTTAAAACAACAATTAATAAGTAGTTTTTCATATTGTCGCGTAGACTACAGCACTGCACTGTCGGGCTATTTATTTGCAAAATGTGTTAAAATATGGTAAATTGTTATTTCCTCTACTAAGGAGCCTCCCTTGTTTGTAACTATTAATAATGAATAGTTGTAAAAGTGGTGTATTTTTATGAAAAAACTTCTTGCATAAGTGATTTTAAAACTTAGATTAGTGGTAACAAGGCAGAGTGATCCTACACGGCTACTCACGCATCGTATCCAGCCGGAGTGACCACCATCTACACAGACGGCTCTGTGCAGACGCTCGAGGGCACTGTGAAAGCTGGATACGGGGCGGTAGTTCGACTCTCTGGCACCCCCAAAAGAGACGAGCTATTGGGACCCTGCCAGGGGAAAAGCAGCCTCGAGGCTGAATTGGAAGCAATGTTTCAGGCACTGGAATGGAGGGAAGGAAAAGTACGTAGCGTGGCTGCGCCAGGCAACGACGTGGTCTTGTTTACAGACTCAATGTCCACTCTAGAGGCTTTAGAGGGGCTAGAATCAGATGTCCTTTATAGTTCGAAACAAGCATATCCCTTTTATGAACCATGTGACCCGGGAAAGGCTTTTATTTCGTGACAAGGATGAGGAATTGGTTCTAGACCGATCTCTCAGGAGACCCCCGGCGACTAAGTGATCATGTAGTAACACCCGTTTTGTCATGTTGCACGGTCCTCCAAGCCCCGACATAAATTCCTCCTTTCATGCGGGGCCGGAGGCCCAAGCCCCACGTGAGGGCCATCCTTATGCTTATATTGTCCCATTGTACCCGTGGGGGAACTATCACCACACCTATGGGCCCCGTTGTGGTCGATGGGGGTTTTCGACTGGTTAGCGAGCCTTTTTCACATCCCCACCACGTGCAGGTACACTCGCTAGAGCATACAGTGGTAGCTCACTGGGAGCCATGTTCGCTTCCGTTCTTAGCCTATCTACTTCCCTGGGCGGACGTTTCCACGGAGGTGCCATGATGAGGCGACGGGAGCTGGAATTCCTCCGTAGAGGGGCTTAAAGAAAGTGTCATAAATGCATGGGACGTCCTCACGGTCGGGGAGTGTCTCCTACGAATCAGTGTGAATGTTACCTTACAACGGGTGCCCCATCCATTGTGGAGTGGTCAATCACGATTTGGCGGACCACCTCGCAAAAAGCCGCGGTCACATCAACACTCTAGCATGATGAACCGTGCACCTACCAAAGTGTACGATCCCTGGCCGACAAACGTTTTTTTGGCGCTTTGGTACGATGGCTGGGATTCTTCGGATAAGGGCCGTGAGCTGCATAGGGCAATGAGTAGACCAGACAAAAGAGATGCGTGGTAGCAACTTAATTATGCGGAACAGGCCATCCTAGCCCAGTTCCGAGTCGGACACTGCCCAATAGATGTTTACTTCGGACGGTGGAGGGAAAATTACGACACATGGTGTCGCCACTGCATGGAGGGCGACGAGACAATAGAACATGTTCTCTATGAATGCAGTTCTGCATGAAAGACAATTGGAACAAGGACCTGATAGAGAGAGAGAGAACTGGTACATGTCCGGCATTAGGACAGACGCTGTCCTTGTACGGAGACAAGGCCACCTTAAAACTCAATGCTCGCTTTATGTCACGTGCTCTAAGGGAGTAATTCTCAGCATGGTTCGCTACCATTGGGGTTTCTGATTCGGTGTCGACCCTCGAGCCCCCTTCGTAGGTAGCCAAGCAAAGTTCAAGCATACTTAGCCTCTCGACCACGCATGCCATACATGTATACAGTATGGGTGGTATTGCCCAAACCGAAAGGCTAACAGACTTGTTCGATCTATGCTGGGAAAAGTGCGTGATCCCACCTGAGCTTCGAGACTCCGTAATCATATCCCTATACAAAAAGGGTGACAAGTCTAACTGTTCTAACTATCGAGGCATTACACTTCTGTCAGTAGCAGGAAAGATCTTTGCTCGAGCATTGCTCGACCGACTAACCCACTCTTTAGAGGACGAGGTGTTATCTGAGAGCCATTGTGGCTTCAGTGCCGATAGAGATACACATGACATGATATTTGTTCTGCGACAATTACAAGAAAAATGTAAAGAGCAGAACCTAAGCCTATACGCTTCCTTTGTGGACCTCACCAAGGCTTTCGACACTCTCAGTCGCGATGGTTTGTGGAGGATTTTGGTCAGGCTGGGATGCCTACCTACGTTCCTATCCATTCTCAAGCAGTTTCACGTGGGACAAAAAGACCAGATTAGACACAATGATGACCTGTCTGATCACTTTCCAATAGAAAATGGCGTGAAGCAGGCTGCGTACTTGCTCATACTCTATTCGCTATCTTCTTTGGCGAATATGCTGGATAAAATGAGGCAGCGGCTGCACGAAAGCATCTACATCAGGTTTCGTTTAGACGGCAATGTGTTCAATCTTCGACGCCTACTATCCCATACAAAAACAAAGGAGATGGTCATAACAGAGCTTCTCTATGCCGATGATTACGCCCTGCTAGCTTACAATGAACATTATCTCCAGAACACGGTCAACGTAAACGGACATCCCTTTAACGTGGTAGTATAGTATCAAATGACGCCTCACTTTCAAGGGAAGTTGATAACCGTCTGGCCAGGGCCAGTAGCGCGTTTTGGACTCCTTTAGGCGAGAGTTTGGCGAAATAAATCGCTCCGCCTGCCTACGAAAATCCTGCTTGGACATACGGTGGCAAGACCGCACTATAAACAGCGATGTCCTTGCGAACGCCGGTATTGACAGTATAGATGGACTTCTTATGGTCCGACAGTTAAGCTGTGCAGGGCACGTATCCCGTATGGGGGACGAACGTATGCCAAAGGCAGTATTATTTGGTGAGCTAAAAGGTGGTCGACGTAACAGAGGCGCCCCACGGAAACGCTTCAAAGACCAGCTTAGGTGCCAACATGCCATAGCTGACATAGAAGAGAGCAATTGGTTGCATGTGGACTCAGAACGAGACTGCTGGAGGACACTCACAAAGGCCGCGGGATACACATTTGAGACCAAAATAAAATCCGCTGCCGAGGACAGACGCAGACGGCGAAAAGAAAATCTAAATCAACCACTTGCGAACAATGGTTATGCTTGCCCTAGGTGTGGCAAAATATGTAGGTCACAGTTGGGGCTGTGCAGCCACGGGAAATACTGCATTCCTCACTAATCTTCAGACACGAAGGCAAGCCTTATTATTATTATTATATATATGTGTACTTTTTTTTTTTCGAAAACGACTCTAATGATTTTTTCTCAATCTCAAGGTAATATATACATATATATATATATTGTCTTGTTTTGCCTAGTCAAGTTAATTAATGTCTTCCATCATATCTGAATTGAAGCGGGGTTGAGGTCAAAACTTTGTGATGCCTGTCAGCGAAAATGACAATTAATGGTACTTAATAATTATTTAGCTCCGTAATTATTATATGGATTTATTTATTATATTGAAATAGCCATTGTTGAACCCAGCCATCACAGTAATACAAAATATAATTTTAAAAAAAAAGTATAACAACTATTGTTTTACTAAAACTGAAAGGCATTTTTAAGTTTTAACAATGTATTATTTAAAGGTAACTGCGAAGTTATAGATGGGACATTATGTCCCAAAATTTGACTTATGATCGTTCCAACTAGACCAACAAATTTATGTTGTTGTCTCTTCCCATTGCCCGCTAGATGGTTTTCTTGGTTCCCTACATTTTGAACTTCGTAAATACATTGTTCTGGTGTCTACAACGCACCATTTCTCCTAGTTAGAAGATCGCTTATCATATAAAGTGGAGTGATATTGTACGTGTAATGGGCTTGTTTATCGTAAGGTTATCCTTGTGCTCAGCAAGACGTCTTGTAAAGTACATGGGTTGTCGTTTTCTCTCAAAAGACGTAACCGAATGAATATAGACCACTCGGGAAATATTTGGCCGTTCTGACATAAGTAAGACAGGTAGTCTAGACTCTAGAATTCCATTGGCTTAGACGTATGGAAATGTCTTCTTCAGAATAACCTTTTCAAAAAATCTTGTAGAAGCCTATCGAGAAAACAGTAGGAAAGGTCCTACTAATGCCACTTCATATGATAATCCAATGTGTTAAACATGGTTAATAATGTCATTTTTAATTGTAAGTACTAAAAAAACTATAGGTAGATCTAGATCTGAGCCCTCGGCTGAGCGACTGAAGGAGATCTAATTAATTTGAATCTTCATAGACTCTTCTAAAAACTTTATTAATACATTTAATAATAATCCCTTATTATATAGACCGCAGGCAGACAACAGCTTTGGCTAAACGAAATGTGGAAAAAAATATGCAGGTCGAATTTCATTATTATTATTTCTTTTGTGTTTATTGTGATAAGATTAAAAAATCAACTAAATCTAGATCAAGACCTTTGTAGAAACTCAAAGCTACGAAAAGCTAATTTCTATATAAATGTCCTGTTCACGCATCTCTTGCGACTTTCACATATACATTACGTGACATTGACAATGCAACTAGTGCATTTTTTTCTGTAGTTCTGTTAGCGTAATATTTTCTTTTGATGTATAGGGAATATAAAGTCCAGTCCTCTGAAACATATAAAATTGAGATAAGAACTACAGCACTTTGCTACTATGTTTAGCCCTGTCCTTGACCAGACTTATTCTTCTTGTCTGTTAGAGGTGTCACTAGCACATGTTAATATAAAGTAAAAAATAACGTTTCCCTACCAGACCTTGTGGTTTATAGGGCAGATGATGTAAAGGTCGTCTCTTTCTGTGGCTCAAGCAACCAGGCCTCACGTGTTGATATGGCGCTAATAAAATAAAAATTTCAAAAGTTTCTGGCTATCTATAAATATTTTCGTATTCAAGACTACTGCATTAGGAGACGGCAGAGCAGAATGTCAGTTTT
Source organism: Biomphalaria sudanica (assembly GCA_036873155.1). Taxonomy (NCBI): domain Eukaryota; kingdom Metazoa; phylum Mollusca; class Gastropoda; family Planorbidae; genus Biomphalaria; species Biomphalaria sudanica. The sequence goes on along the minus strand of JAZGLO010006656.1, from coordinate 216,596 downwards.
TTTTATGATAGTCTGTCCAAAATTGTTCAAACCTTAGTAACTAGGGATATTTTTTTTTTAAGAACTAAAAACAACAAGAGTTTCAATTAACATTCGTCTTCTTAACTCCAGCATCTTGTTATGATTTTGACCCCCCCCCCTTTTTACACACAGTCCGGACTCCCACACTTTCTTTGCTGTTTACTCATCCATGTACAATGAAAGTCAATTGGTCATTTCATACAGTCACACACAATATACTACTAGCCACTCAAAACACACACTATCACAATCTGCTTCAAGTGAGATATTTACTGCGCAGTTAACAATAAATGGAAACTCTCTAATGCAATCCTATTCAATTTTATTCTTTATTTTTACCTCTGTGTGTGTTGAATAGACCTGCAATAGTGCAATGAACGCCCTTCTTGGCACAACATTGCGCAGCTTTATTGAAACATGATCTGTCAGCCAAAGGGGGTTTTAAGCTTAACCCCCCCCCCCCCCAACCAGCTGGGTTTGAAACTAAAAAATACCTCTTCAATATAAACAAAGAAAATTACACACTCAATATTCTATGAGCGTCGCCTAGCCAATGGGGGGTTTTGAGTTTAAACCCCCTCTTCCAGAAGGCTTTTTATTTAAAGTTAAAAACCCCTCCTGAAGGTTTTGAGCTTAAATACCCCAATACAGAGAGTTTTGAGGTTGAAAACCTCTCTCTTAAATTTAATTCTAAAACAAACTATAGTCACCAAATTCTAAGACCGTAGCTAAATGGGGTTTTGAATTAAAAAAAACAAAAATTCCCCAGATTTTTTAGTTTACCCCCCCCCCCAGATCATTTTGACGATAAAATCTAAAGCAAACTAGTCACCTAATTCCAAGCGCGTAGTCATAGAGGTTTAAAATTTCTACCAGTGGCTGGGCTCCATTAATAAAGTACAGTGAATAGTCATCTGCCGAAATTGAAAAAGTCTAAATGTGGCTCAACAAAGATGACAAAGACGGATTTTAGGAGTCAGTTATAGAGATCGGGTCTAAATCAAGGAAATCCTATGTCGAACTGGGAGTCGACCCCTTAGTAAGGTTGGACAGAGCGTCGCATGAGGTTTGCGGGACATGCTCTCCGACAAAATGAATTACGCATAATAAGAGTTGCGAAGACATGGAGGTCATTATGATGAAAGCGCAAACAGGGACATACTAGTACAACTTGGCGCTACACTTTCATGGAGGTCTTCAGAGCAGGTGGGAAGAGGCTTCAGACATTGCCAGTGACAGATTTTTGTGCCGAACGACGCGGGAGGATCTAAGTCTTTAATAATAGGTTTTTGAAATCTAAACCACGTAGGTGGGCTACAAGCCACACATCTACACGAGTTCCGTACCGAGTTATCTTACTTGGATATACTTGGATATAAATCTCAATTAGTTAGATGGGCTAAGGATCACACACCTAAACGAGTGACCTTTTGTTACACAGAACACAAATCGAGAGATTTCATAGTCCAGTGAGCCAGTAACTAATTATGTTGTAGAAAAAAGTACAATACTAAGATGTGTGTATCATGGGCGTAGCCAGGATTTTTTTTTTGGGGGGGGTGGATTTTTTTCTCCTCCCCCCCGCAAAAACAAAATTAATAGTATGTATGTGTGTGTGTGTACATGATCTTTATTACATTCTGACCCTTCATTCTTTCGAAAGACGTTTATTATGGCCTACAATATTTCTTCCTGGAGTTAGTGGAAAATTTGTAGACTCCCGACATTGACATCATTGGGGTCTGGAGGAGCGCTTGGAGCTCCCCCAGCGCGGGGCTAAGCCCCGCCGCCAAGCACTATTTCTGGTATTGAAAGCCAACAAAATGAATGTTCTGAGGTATCTACAGTAGATTTTCCTGCTATTAAAAAGTTTTATTTCAAAAACCTATTGCCTCATTGGCGCTAAGTTGTACTAGGATGTCATCGCAACCCTTAATATGCGTAATTCATTTTGTCGGAGAACATGTCCCGCAAACCTCATGCGACGCTCTGTCACAACCTTACTAAGGGGTCGACTCCCCATTCGGCATAGGATTTCCTTCATTTAGACCCGATCTCTATAACTGACTCTATCTTAGCCATCTTTGTTGAGCCACATTTAGTGTTTTTCAATTTCGACAGATGACTTTTCAATGCACTTTATTAATGGAGCTGGTAGAAATGTGTAACCTCTATTGAATATGCTCTTGGAATTAGGTGACTAGTTTGCTTTAGATTTTATATCGAAAAGGGAAGTTTTATCGTCAAAATCATCTTCTGTGGATTTTTTACTAAAAAATCTATAGAGTTGTTTTTTTTAAATTCAAAATCCCGTTTAGCTACGGTCATTGGTAACTGGTATTTGCTGTAGTTTGCTTTAGAATTTTTTTTAAAACTCAAAACCATCTGGAGGGGTTTTAAACTTTTAAGAAAAGCAAACTGTATGAGAGGGGTTTGAACTCAAAACCCCCAATTGGCTTGGCTACGCTCAAATAATTTTAGTGTGTAATTTGCTTTTTTTATATTAAAGAGGTATTTTTTTAACATCAAATCCCGCTGAAAGGGGGTTTAAACTCAAAAACCCTTTTGGCAACTCTCATAGCATTTTGAGTGCGTAATTTGCTTTTTTTTATATTGAAGAGTTATTTTTTAGCTTCTAACTCCACTGGAGCGGAGTTTAAACTCAAAACCCCTTTGACTCTGTGGCATTTTACGTCTCGAGAGACGATCTCTTCCCTTTGCAACTTCTTGTGTGACTAAAGAGGCCAATCCTTGATACACAGCTGCGATCGCAGGTTGGGGATATATAATCACCAGGCGCCGTTGCATTTTCACCCTTCTTTCTGCTTCTGTTGTGTATGACATCTGCAATCTGTGACCTTTCCTTTATGCGCTCTCTCCATGTGGATCTGTCCAGTGCCACCTCTTCCCAGTTGCTAGTGTCGATTTTGAAGAGCTTCGTGTCGCGTTTGCCTACATCCGTATACCGTAAAAGTGGGCGACCAGCGGCTCTCCTGCCTTCTATTAGATCGCCATACAGGATGTCCTGTGGAAGTCGACCTACTGGCATTCTACGAACGTGGCGAAGCCAGCGAAGGCGTCTGCTGCTGATAACAGAGCGGATGTCTTGACACCCTGCTCTTTGTAGCACTTCCTCATTGGTTATCTTATTTTGCCACCTTATTTTAAAGATCCGCCTTAGGCATCCGAGGTGGAAGACATTCAGCTTTTTTTTTCTGCCATGAGTAGATTGACCATGTTTCACTTCCGTATAGCAAGGTGCTCAACACACAGGTCCGGTAGACTAGGGCTTTAGTTCTGCTAGTCAGCAATATGTTGTCCCAGATTCTTTTCTGCAACCGTGACATGGTGGTCATTGCCTTGGCTATCCTGTTGTTTATGTCTTTATCCAGTAGAGTGTTGTTTGATATGATGGAGCCAAGGTAACAAAAGTGATCAATTTCTAGTGGTTGGCTAATAATGCTTACTTGAGGTTCAGTGTTTGTGTTTTAAGCCGAACTTATGGCAAGCAGCAGATAGTTTGTCAACCAGGGACTGTAGCTGAATATCAGAATCAGCCACAATAGCTGCATCCTTGATACATTAATAGTTTTCCACAGGATCTTGTATGGAGAAACACACCTTCGTTGATGTCGTACGCATAATGCAGTAGACAGGAGAAGAATATGCCGAAAAGAGTAGGTTCGAGAAGAATACATCTCTGCTTGACACTACTGCTAACCTCAAAAGGTGCAGATTGGGCTCCATTGAATTTGACAGTACATTTCGTTTCCTCATGAAAGCACTCAATGAACTTCAGTTGTTTGGGAGGGCAACCTATTTTGCTTAGGAGTTTGAAAAGGTCACTTCTGCTGACCATGGCAAAGGCTTTAGTCAGATCAACAAAAACACCTATTCAGACCACCACGGCTACTCCCTCCTCCATGCACTGGACCCAGCGCCGCAGACTGCACTAGAGTTCAGTACCGCTGTCCATGTCGTCTGATGCCAATCACTGCGTGTCGCTCATCATTTTGTTAACTGGTCTTCGCCACTGTCGCTAACATCTATTTAGTCCCGCTATGATTAGACTGTCGCATATTCAAGACTGCTACCCCAACTGCCATCTACCGCCTCGGGCTCACGGAGTCTAACTGTGACTGTCACTCTAAATAAACAACCAAAATATCGCTAACTAGCTAAGGTGAAATTTTTTAAATTTGTAATCAACCATCATCTAATGCTATAACTAAAAAAAATTTCTTCTTACCCTGTTCCGTTATAACTATTTCCTACTTATTGTCTCTGGCAAACAACTCACACCTCTTAGAGCCAAGATCGCGAGCCAGCCTCGGTAACTTGCTCTCTAAGTCTGTATGTGTCGTTCAGCAGAAAACGTCTAGCACATGACACACGCCCCTGCTACTAACACTACATGGCGCTGTGTCCCAACAGCCCCAAAACTCTACTCTATATAGGCTGAGGCCCTAACCCACGCCTAAACTAACGCTACTAAATCTTCTGTGTCTGCCCTGACCTAAGGGTATCAAGCGACCTACAAGGTATACATCTATTCGTCACATTATTACTACCCTTTGTCTGTACTCTGTCAAGTCTGTCGGTGAGCCGTGAAAACAGCTTACAAAATAATTAACTTTTCTCTCTCTCCCTCTCTCTTTCTCTCTCACACACACACATATCTGTGACACTGGCCACCTAATTCGTAATATCCGGAGTAGGCAAAAGTAATGTCAACACATTCAAAGTCTAAGGGTCGAACATGAAAAGGAATGGACCATCCTTCAGAATGGTTTAAAAAATTATTGGCCTGAACTTATTATTGAGTAATCAGAGAAACTGTATCCACCTGTTGTTCTATTAATTTGTATTCAAGATGAATGTTGTCGGCAGGGGCGGACTGGGTATATAAATCGGCCCGGGCATTACCATATAAACCGGTCCACAAATGGCATGTCATATATATTCGGTGGGGGAGGGGATTTTCCCCCCACTCCACAATTTATATATATATATATCTTGTTTTCATTTAGTTTAGGTTAGTATAGTTAGTATGTCTGGTTACTTAGGCGACTCTAGCCCCTTGGTCACCATACCGAGGTGCACAGATTGAGCCCACCCAGTAGTGCAAACATCTGCCTACTGTAATAAAATTTAATGTTGAGCAGAAGAGAATAGGTCTCTCCCACTCGCGCCTGCCTGACCTGCTCACATATCTTATCTTATATAATACAGACGTTACTTCAAAAAAGAAGTTGATCACGTCCTACGCGTCATGCATTTAGTCATGCATATTAACCAATGACTTAAATTCTGCCAAGTCACTGGTTTTCCTAGCTAGCTCAGGCAACCCATTCCATGCTCTAATAGCACTAGGGAAGAAGGAGTATTTGTACAAATTTGTCCTAGCATATGGGACGAGGAATGTGCCTTTATCTTTGTGTCTTTCAGAGTATTTTATTAAATTTTGTTTTTGTATTTGAAGATTATGGTTCAGTGTTTTATGTATAATTGCTACTTTACTTTTGAGTCTTCTGTCCTGAAGGCTTTCTAAATTTAGTGATTTTACTATAGGTGTTACTCTAGTCAAATGTGAATATTCATTTGTTATGAATCTCACTGCTCTATTTTGTGTCTGTTCCAGTTTCTTAATGTTTTCTTGAGTTGAGGGGTCCCAAATGGAGGATGCATATTCTATTATTGGCCTAACCAAGGTTAGATAACATTTTAGTTTTATGTTCTTATTTGATTTATAGAAATTTCTTTTGATAAATCCTAATGCTTTGTTGGATTTTTTTATAGTTTCATCAATATGTGGATTCCATGACAGTTTTTCATTTATTATAACACCTAGGTATTTTGCGTTTTTAGTCTGTGTTACTGGTTTGCCATGAATAAGATAAGTGGAATTAATTTGTTTTCTATATATATATATATATTAGTGCGTGTGTATGTTCTATATGGAATTAATCTTCATTACATTCTGATATTTCATTCTTTCAAAGGTTTTTCTACCATAGAATACTCTCTTCCTATAATTAGTGGAAAGACAGTACACCGTCAAAGGGCAGCTAGTTAGTCCGGGGGAGCGCTGTGAGCTCACCTTAGTGGGGTCCGGGGCGAAGCATTATTTCCGTTATTTTAAGCTTTACAAAATGGATATTCTGAGGTATCTACAGTGCAATTAGCCTGCTACTCTTCCGCTAAAAAAATTCAAAAACCAAAACTGTTATTCAATGGAGTCCATCGACTGGTAGACAAATGTTAAAAATGCTTTAGTTTCTGTACTGGAGGAGGAAGGGAAACCAGAAAACCTTTTGGCTGCGCTCATGAAATTTGGAAACTAGTTATCTTACGTTGGCTGCAATGGGGCAGTAAGTAAAGTTTCCCTTTCAGACAATGAGGTCTGAGGCAAGTGATGGTTTGAAGAAACTCCCCTCCCGGCTACGCCCATGTGTTATATTATAGGTGTAAGCCTAATTCTCTACAAAATATATAAAGTTTGATAACGCATCGAAAACTGAATGTATGCATTCGTACGATTACATAATGTATTCTTTTTATACATGTATGTAGTCTGAAAACTATAAACAATACAATAGCCGCCTAATGAGTTTAAAGCTTTTTGGTATTACTTATAGATTACAGACGTTTCTTCAAAAAATAAGATTGTTACGTCTTACGCATTTCATGTGTCAATCTAGTCATGCATATTGATCTGTGACTTAAAATCTGCTAAATCATTGGTTTTCCTGGCTGACTCAGGCAACCCATTCCATTAAAAGATAAGGAAAAGAAGAACGGTTAAAGAGGCACTTACTTAATGTGAAAAGCTCTTGCTTCCTCCTAGTACATTCTCAAAAACGCGATTTGTATATGAATATTCCATAACCCATTATTTGAAATATAAATCTCCTTTCATTAAATATCGGATGTGACAGCGCTATATAAATTATTGTAATAATTTTCATCATTAATGACTTCATACTAAGCATACGTTTGCCATTAATTATAATAGGATAAAAATTGATGAGATCTAGATTTATTTTTTAATTAAATATTTTTTTTGTAAGCCTTAAGTGTAGTATTGTTAGATCTACGTTATTAAAAATAAACAAAAAGAAACTTACTTTTTCTTTTAAAATCGAAGAAAATGTGAGCTTGCGCTCCCAGAGCTATATTTTAAGTATTCTATTTTTTTAGGCTAGTGCCAAATTTATTATTTGTACTTCCGCTTTTTGTGTAGGTAAGGGTGGGGTGTATAAAAAGTTCAGTGTACAGTTGACCAGTGGTCAGTATAGTATGTCTTGTGACAGCCGAAGATCTTTGTGGTCTGTCGTGTAATTATTTTATTATTCTGTACCTGGGACGGCCTGTAAGTTTGTAACTATTTTATATTTTCTTTTACTAGATCTATGTCACACTGTGTGTAAATATGCTAGATATATTTTTATTTAGTCTTATTTTCTAGTTGGCAGTTTATGTTTTGAGCATGTTAATTTAAAGATGGCGGCGTCCACCAGTCCTGCTTTGAGTTTTCTAGACCTAATAGATATATGATTTTATGTATTGCAGGCTATTGTTACTGCTTTTAGCTGCTGCTATTGAGTATTACTCTGCTGTTTTAACTGCTGAATATAATTCTGCTGAACATAACTGCTATCACTCTGCTGTAGATCTAGATTTATTTTGTTTCTGTACTAAATCTAGTTTAGTATTGCCTTAGTCAAGGCTTAGTTATAGTCTGTTTCTGTTCTTAGTAAGGTACTAACTAAGGTGTTCTTGTTTAAGTGTTAGTGTTATGGGTTGGTTTTAGTAGTAGGATATTGTAGATCTAGACTAGTTTATTGTAGTGAGTTTGTGTAGATCTAGGGTAGTAGTTGTAGTGATTTAGTTAGATAGTTGGTTTGGTTAGTTTGTAGTGGTGTAGATTTAGAGGGTTTTAGTTAGTTGATGGGTTCAGTAGTAGTGGTTAGTCAAGTTTATATATTATCAAGTGTATATATTATATTTTATTTTTGATTCATTTATTTTTATGTAAATAAAGTTTCGTTTTGTTTATTTATCATTAACTAAAGTTTCGTTATCTTGCTTTCATTTAGTTTAGGTTAGTATAGTTAGTATGTCTGGTTACTTAGGCGACTCTAGCCCCTTAGTCACCATACCAAGGTGCACAGATTGAGCCCACCCAGTAGCGCTAACATCTGCCTACTGTTGGTAAATTTTAATGTTGAGCAGTAAGAATAGGTATCTCCCACTCGCGCCTGCCTGACCTTCTCACAAAAGTAAAGCTTTATACTCATATTGAGCTGTGAATAAGTTGGATGGTTTGCAATTTCGCAGCTGTGTGTATGTGTTCAAGTTAATTTCTATTTAGTATTGTTAAAGAGCTCATTGTCGCGCCTATCTTTTTTTTTCTGCGTTATATCAATGTTTTCTAACTTAACCTCTCTCATCCCTCTTTTTGGTTACATTTCATTGGAACCATTAAAAGACGGGGGAGGGAAGGAGCAAAAAAAATGGGAGTGCCATCAAAGGCCCATGCAAAATTATTAGGCGAAATACAGCCTCGAAGACATCAAAGCAGTCCGTGCCGCTCGTGCAGGTAGCCAAGCCACTGCGATTTTCATAAATAGAGAAATTACTCTAAGAAAATTTCCTCCTGTAATTGTTTTACGGGGAAAAAATGAATAGGGTTTGTATCAACTATATTGAACCGATCACAATAAAACGATAGCCATGTTACTGCCAATAGCTTTGAGTCCAGTAAACCTGATCGTCTATGGTTTCAATTAACACTGGCAGAATTTTCGAGGGTACGAATAGTACCAGGGTCCAAAATGGCACTAGATCTGTGGTTTGGGCATCACAAGCCAAGATTTTTCTTCTGGGTACCGCAGACCAGTAAAACAAAGTGTCCAGAATATCTCTTAATACAATTCCGGCGACTTTTTCAAACCACGGGCAGCTTAAAACCCTGTCTCTGATGCTATGGAGTTTATGTGACAGTTTCACGTAGCCATGAGAAAAGGTGGACGAATGGTTTGTTCAGGTAGGCTGATTAGGTTCTGATGAACTCACGAGATGGTATGATGAAAGTCTAATAAAGGAGAACAACAGACGACAGACAGAAGGACGTTTATTTTTTGTGAATTAGATATTTTTTGAAGTAACAAGCCAATAAAAAATTATTTTTTTAAAATATTATCTAAAGGGAAAAACTCCATCCTTAAAACTATATTTACCAAAGATGCACACGTTATTTCCCTTATTCCATATCCAACAAAATAATTACCAATAATTAATTGACTAATTTAGTTTTTATTTATTGATTCCTGTTTTGTTAGATACTATAAATGATTGTTTAAAGTATCAACCTGATCGAAGTTTGCGTGAGGGAGAAATAGTGTTAACAATCCGACACATTTAGCATTGTAGCTATTAAACAAAATAATAAATTACCAATAGTTAATTGCCTAAGTGGTTACTTTTACATTGATGTATGTCTTGTCTATATCAATAAATAATTGTGCGAAGCTTCAGCTTGATCCGAGAATGGGTGTGGGAGAAATGACGTGTACACACTTTTTACCAGACAGATAGATAAAGTTTGTAATAAAAAAGTACAGTAATGTTTCTTTTTTCAGATCTTGCGATCTATGTAAAGGTCATCTGTTTCTGTTGCCAACTGGTTAACGAGAGTATCACCCCAACAAGTGTCAGTTTCAGCATAAAAATCTCGAAATTAAAAAGTCTTCTCTTGGAGTCGAACCAGGGACCCTCGGTTCGGAAGCCAAGCGCTTCAACACTCAGCCATTGAGCCTTGTTAAATTAAAAAAAAATATTCTCTCTGGATTAGATACGTCTATGTTGATTTTGAAACATATGTATCGTTACAAGTAAAAAAAAATGAAGTCACTCTTTCAGATCTTGTTAAAATCATACATGCCCATGGCCAACGGTTAACGAGAAGGGTGTTGGGTACCCATTAGGGTTGGCTGGATTCAGGGGCGCGCTAAAAATGATCACGAAATTTAAAATCAGTCTTAACCGAGATTTGAAACCACGATCCCAGGTTTGAAGCCATCGTGCCTTGATAAATCTTTCAAATTGAAAATAATATTTTGTTTTAAAAAGAAGTACGTTCCACTTTATTTATTAAAACTATACTACACTTACACTGGTTTAGTTGAACTAGATGTTTGTAGCAACAAACCGACAAACCAACGACTGAGTATCAACAGCTGGCACATTGCAACTGTTCTATTCATGTTGTGTGCGTCATTCAATGTTATTGAGTTATACTAAAAGGGAAATAATCGTGTTATGGTTTGACGTTTTTGCTGTTTTCTACCTTACAAGGTTACACGTTTATTCGTAAACGATGTATAAGTATCTTTCTATATTGAAAAATTAATCTACGAAAATGTTTGCCTTCAATGGTTTTATGAGAACAAAAAAAAAAGAATAGGGTTTGTATCAATTATATTTAACAGATCACAATAAAAAGATATTTCAATGCAATATATATATATATATAAATTATAACAGTATCCACGTTGAGAATGTAGTGAAATTATCATTTATTAAACCTTCTACAAACATTCCATTTCGCTATATTTAAAATGTTGGTTCTGCTTTTTCTAAAATCATCCATAGCATAAGACCAACAGATGTATTTCATCATTTTGAAAAATTAAAACATGAATTAAAATTAGAATGTTATTATTCTCGTTTTGAGGGCCTAACTATCAATACGCCTTCTCATAGTCTACAAAACTGATATAAATTGGTGAATTCAATCAGTGGCGTCACTAGGGAGATCGGGGGGGGGTGCGGTACGCACCGGGTGACACCCAAGTGGAAAGTTATGCACTTCTTCCCCCCCCCCCCCAAATACCAACTATAAATTGTGACAGAAGCAAGATTATAAAGAATAAGAAAGATGGAATAAACTTTTTCTTAATGGGGAAAAAATCATTTAGCAAGATTTTCTTGTTTGGTAAATAGTGGACATGTCTACAATGAGATACTCGCGAGAAGAGTGAAGAACATGTACCAGGCTTTCAAATTTGGAACATTTTGGCAGCCTGACTTTAGCTTTAAAAAAAATTGACAGGAAAGTCATTGCTATGATTAACGTGTAGATGGGAAAACAGAGCAACATCTTGTACTTATAGATTGCTTACTGTCGCATTGTTTCTAGCAAAGCAAAAGTTGGTATAAGGTGGCGAATCGAAGAAGACTTTCATTGAGTAATGGAATTTTTTTCTTGGGATTTTGGAAATGTTATCTAAATATGACTTGTGCTGAAATAATAACTTATATGATTGCAACGCAGCGATGCCAAAAAAAAAGTTACTTTCCAAGCTTGTACCAAAACTCAGAGAGTTTATAAATGTTTTAACAAAACACTAAAGGGATATACTTATTAGAGATCAGAGACATAAATGCTGCAAGGTACTCTGGTATCAAGTATTACAGCACACCCAACATAGATCTCTGAAGTTGTAAAATATATTAACAGTAGCAATGGTAATGTTGAAATGACAAGAGATGTAGGATATTCCTCTTGAAGTGGACCAAAATCTGATTGTATAAGTTCTGATAATCTAAAACGCCTAAAATAGATAGGCTCAAAGTATTAATATGATGAGCTCAGGGACATGGTAATGAAGCTACAATGTCAAAGATTCATGAAGAAGTGCAGGCAGTAATAAATGAAGAACAGAAAAGAAACTTGAATGGATGTGTACACCGTTTACTTGAGCTTTGTGGTCAAATTTGTTAATCAGAAAATATTCTTAACATACATTTTCTCGGTTTTCTAGAAAAAGGTTTTCTTTCTTTGCCGCTTCTAACAATCGATAGGATATTTTAATGAATGATAGAGGGTCATATGAACAACTCGCTGGTGTGCTCATCGTGTTGCTGTTAGACTTATGAAAGAACAATTTTATGAAAGTGTGACGGCGAAAATATTAGCCATCGCTCTGAAAATACAAACACTAGAGGCGCAGCGCAAAGACGATTGCCAGCTGTCTGTCATTGCTTGACTTTTTTGTTGGCAGATGTACTAAAAAAAAGTCAACTAAACACAAGAGTACCTTCAAACTAAAAAGTTAATTATTGGCAAAGTGATGACTAAGCTATAGCTATAGCAATTAAACATTTACTCTACGAAATGTGTGACAAGTTTGCTCAAAATATTATTGATATCTTGTCAAATCAAACTAGCATGTAATTGCATCAGAAAAATAAGTCTTAACAATATGAAAATATCAGGAAAATAATCTTAAGACGCCGTTTTCACTATTCAATTAGAGAACACGAGGTTAATACTGAGTGCATCAATCTCTTTTCTACTGGGCCAGACGACAAGATCTGTGAACAGAAATACTACAACTAGAATGCAGCAAAGTTTTGAAGGACGTCAACGAATCTCTACCAGCCTTTGATTTAAACCTTTCACTGTGTCTTGCCGAATGCATGTCTACGTGGAATGTTTAGGTGGCGTCATTTGAAAAGATGCTTTTTAAAACCAAATTTAATTAACAACTATTAATAACTTTTGAAAAACGCTTTTCCAATAGGATTTGTTGCTGAACATAAAAATTATATATGTGTCAGACGCGAATAGCCCAATTTTCATTAATAGAAATTACAAAAGTCATTTCTCTATAGAAGAAGTTACAAAGGCTATATAAAATACAACCACAGACCTATATATACTACAATAAATATAGGTTTTTGATTGCTAGTTACGATCTATTTAGGTAGGTGCTGTTTTACTATTACATACCAAGTATTAGAGTTTAGAAAAACCCAGGTTTGTTTCTTGTGCAGCGCTATTAGCTAACACCTCATATCATCTCTCCATTAGTATATTTAGATCTATAATCTAATTCTAGTCTAGATCTATATATATAAATCTAATAGATCTAGTAATTGTATAGATTCTATATTGAGACTAGATTGCCGAGTCTAGCCTATGCTATGCCTATATTCAGTTTTTATTAGAAAAAAGTCTAGATATTAATAAAGACTAAGATCTAGTAATACTTTACTATACGTTTACTATACTCTATACTAAACTAGAGATCTATCTATAATCTAGTCAATCTAGATCTATACAATATTCATTATAATACTTCTACTTATAATGACTTATTTAATAAGTTAGTACTTAGACTTAGATCTATTATAGTTTATTAATAGATTTACTTTTCAATGCCTAGACCTAATAATAAAATTGCGAATGATTCTATAATGACTGATTATTATTGTTATTTTTTATAATAATAGGCCTACTAAATCTAGGTCTAGACTCTACTTAAATCTAGTCTAAAATAATGACTGTCTAAGACTGTAGATGATTGAGAAGTTCACATAGAGGTGTTTTTAATAATACGGCATGTCGCGGGAAAGTATACAAAGTGCTTTTTTTTTTTTTGTAAAAATAAAAAAGAGGCTTCGGTACTCAGTGATAGATTGCCTAACTTTCAACTAATAATAAATTAACAATTAACGTTGAATTACAAGAAAAGTAATCATTTTTCCCGACATTGAAAAAAGGTGCCGGTACCCCGTATCTGTGCGTACCGTCATAAAAATATATGTATATCTCAATCTTCTTTCATTTAATTTTTTTTTGCGTGGCTATTGCTACTAAATACATTGATACCGGATCGATTTAAATAGGGCCTAAGTATACAAGCAGGATTTCGAGCATTGGATAAATTTATTTTCTAAGTACAAAGTTTTATGGAAGAGGCAATATATTAGTTGTTTGAAGTTTGTAACTTCTTATATTCAGGCTAAAAATATCGAAGCCTACATTTTTACACTCATTTCTAAACAATTAGAAGAGATGGACTGATTCATAGTGTAGCTTGTGTACATCTGCAAAAACACAAACTCAGTTAGACTTTCAAAACTATTAAAAGAAAAACTTAGTGATTATTTTTACTGTATAATTCTATTATTGTTCCTTTTTAGAATTAAGATATAAACAAAAATTTGCCATATGACTTTATCTAACAGAAAAAAATTAAACTTACGTCTATTTATGCGGTTATTTATAGTTACCTAGTAATATAAAACATATTGAACTAACACGTACATTCAGCATAATGCAGCCATGCGATTTTTCGTTTATAAAAATAGCATTATTTAGGACCAATATTTTACAAAGGCTGCTTGGAGAAATCAGGTATACCCATTAGGAGAAAAACGACCCCTTTACTCAAGAAAAATTTAAGAAACTAGAACAGACACAAAATAAACAGTGACATTCATAACAAAATAATATTCAAAATTGATTAGAGTAACACCTTTTTAAGTAATCATTTAAAGTTTAAAATAACTACAATTTTTTTCAACAATTATTTTGTGTATGAAATTGTGTATCGAAAATTCCGGGTACATGAAATAAGCTAGTCCTAAAAAAACAACATAGAGCTTGGGTAAAATACTCATCAAATAAAGTACTGTAAATGTGTAGTTTCATGCGCTAGTTTCAGGTCTTTTCTTTTTATAGCCTCTATCGGGTTATATCCCAACTACCCGTATTTTTGTGCAGAATTTTTTCTCTATCAGGCACACTTAAAATTATAGCATAATAATGTCAGTTTAATTTAAAAAGAGAACTGAAAAATACAAAGATATATAGGGAAAAAAGCGACTTCCGGCCCAATACTTTTTAATCAAAGAAACGAAACGGACTAGTCCAACAAACCCTATTGAGTAATTCTATCAATTGAAAACGAATTGGGCTTAAAGTTATTTTTATAAGTTTTCAAATTTGAAATCCTGAAAAGGAAATTTAAATTTTTATTTTCTAAAGTTATTGTTAACTTTTAATTGTTAAAAAGATATTTTATTTTAAAGTTTTTGTACCGGTCAATATTTTTTTTTCGTAAAGTTGCATTTTTTCAATAGTCGTCCTCAGGAAACTACCGCTATAATGTTAAAAAGTTTCCACTAAGAGCTGTTAAATGTTTACTTAGAAAAGCATGTTCACTTGATGTTTAGTTTGTTTCTAATTTAAAATCGTAAATGTTAATGTGTGTAATAATAATCGATAATATGTCAGAGACAAAAAAAAACAAAAACAGAATCGACAATCATTTTAACATTTTGTGTAACAGCAATCAAGGAACTGTATTATTAACTAAACAACGATTGTTTTTTTATTGGGAAGAATAACTGGAACGCTTGGGGGGGGGGGGTGACACCCTAATCTTATCGCACCGGGTGACACCCACCCTAGTGAAGCCACTGAATTCAATTCCGTGGAATGTTCCAGAAGGATTTGTAGCGTCGAAATTTGATTTGTGCTTGATCCCTTCTTCAAGAGCGATGTATTGGTCGTGGATCTACAGCACCTGGTTTAGCAGGTCGAGGAAAAACAAATCGCGATAAAAAATCTAATAATTGCACTTTAAAGCTGCGACCTCTAAAGAGACTACTAAAGCTTATACCGCCACTTCAGTCAAGTATAATTTCTTTCCTTTGTTCAATTCCCACAATTTATTTCGAAAATAAAAATAATGACCAAATAGTTTATTAACTAATTTTTTTTTTAAATTGTGCTTGTCATTTGCCAAGTAAAAATATAATATCGAAAAATTTCAGCCTGATCCGAGATAGGTTGTCAGAGGAATATTGTGTACACATTTTTTTACCAGACAAGCACCGTTGATATAAGCTTTGTAAAAATTGTATATTGATAATGATAAACTGTATAAAATCAAAGCTAGTTCAAACCAAATTATCAAATATTTCGCGAATACTAGGAGGTTGAGCGAAATTAACTAAGAAAATATCTTTGATTGAATTTCTTTGAGATATTATCTCCCTTCCTTTTCCTCCTAGCCATCGACTACATAATGAGGCGAGCAATGAACCAGACTGCTTTTGGTATTCCATGGCTCGAACAAAACCGAATGACGGACTTAGACTTTGCTGATGACGTTGCACTACTCGGGGCTACAAATAAATGCATTCAAGAGATGACGGAGAGCCTAGACAGAGAGGCACCCAAAATTGGCCTCCGCATAAACTTGGATAAGACTAAAATTATGCGAGTGGGATATAAGGCAAAGGGTGTCCCCGTCAGACTTGGCGAGTCAAAGCTTGAAGAGCTGGACAAGTTCACGTACCTTGGCAGCATCATAACAAATGATGGAAATGCTTACCATGATGTAGCGTGCCGAATAGGAAAGGCACGGAGCATTTTCCAAAGGCTGCAGCCTATTTAGACTAGCCAAGCTATTGAACTGGAAACAAAAATACACCTTTTTAACACAATCGTCATTCCAACTGCTACATATGCATGTGAGACATGGAAGACATCTGTCAAAATTGAGAAAAGACTAAATGTGGCTCAACAAAAATGGCTGAGGCGGATTTTGGGAGTCAGTTACACAGATCGGGTCTCAAACAATGAAATCCTATGCCGAACTGGGAGTCGAACACTTAGTGAGGTTGTGACTGAGCGTCGCATGAGATTTGCGGGACCTGTTCTACGTCAAAATGAACTACGCACACCAAGAGCTGCGATAACATGGAAGCCAAAACGAGGAAAGCGCAAACAGGGACGTCCTCGTATTACTTGGCGACACACCTTCATTGAGGACCTAAGAACAGTAAACACAAGGTGGGAGGAGGCTTCAGACATTGCCAGTGACAGATCTTTATGGAGACAGCTTGCCGCCCAATGCGCCGAACGGCGCGGGAGGACTTAAGCAAGTAAGTAAGTAAATAATTTCTTTGATCTGAAATAAAATGTCAATAACATTAAAACAATCTTTCAGCAATTATGTCAGAAGAGTGTCACAATCAAAATAGTATTTGCTCAACTTTACATTCATAGAAGATGGGAAGAATTGCTTTTTCTTATGGGGTATCGTAGACAAATCGAAGAAATAGGCTCGACGCGGCGGTCGTAATTGGAATTCGACTCATAGACCTTACTACTCTTCATATCAAGAAGTTTTTCTTTGCGTTTGAATATTTAATGTGTACAGTTTATTATAACTTTAAACTTTACAAAAAGATGCTAGCTAAAAAATCTTTATTTTAATAATATTATATTACGAAATGCTAATTGTTCCCATATTTTTGCTGAGCATGCCGAGTTTTTCGTTGTCCCTGTGGGTTTAAACGAATTAAATTTTAATTGATCTATCTATTTAACATTTGGCACGAAGGTAACATATAGTCATTATGGCGTTTAAAACTGTTCGTACATTATTTAATAGAAATTCTGTTTAAAAAGAATATTTGCTTTTATTCAAATGTATTGGCTAGGTACAATACTTTAATTCATATGTAAATACATATTTTAAACTTTTATGGAAATTTCCGTAGGACAAATATAAATTAGTCTAGCTATCGATCTAGACCTATTTGGCAACCCCACCTGTCGACTAGGATGGCACCTGCTTAGGATGGAATTTAGAGGCCGACCTCGAGGGAAGGGTGGTGGGCTGGCTTACCGGAACCGAATGTGTATGTGTGTGCGGGATAGAAAGCCGCCAATCTCGCACGTATAAGAGGCGCACACTGGCTTAAATGCGCTTTAGAATGTCCACAAGCGATAGGACTAATTAGTGCGATATACGACTATGAATTTTATATACTTTCAGCTTCTATTGTCAATATTTAAAGCATTCTAAAACAAGGTAAGAAATTCATGTACTCATTAAAAGTAAAGCTGCCTATTTCAATCCTTGCGATATATGGGGCAGATGTGTAAAGGTCATCTGTTTCTTTGACCAACGGTTAACGAGGGTGTCATGTGGCCGGCACAACGACCATTCGCCTTTACTTTTCCTCAACTAATGTAAGTTACCCAATAGAGATGGGTGGACTCAGAAACGCCATAAAAAAAAAAAATTGAAAATTCCAGTCTTCATCGAGATTAGAGGTTCGTTAACACAGAAATGGACTTTAGGACAATAACGGACTTTGCATGTTATATGATTTAACAACAGTATTCCTTCTTTATGTTCAGATAATCTATTAAAATTTAACATTTATATTGCTTAGTTATTAATTTAAAAGTAAAAAAAAAATTGCACGGGGATTGAGCCTAGACATTCATGTTATTAGCGCGATGTCCTTTTTTTTTTATTTCAATGCGCGTAACGCACAAAATTTCGATTAATATTTTTGGACAATGACGAAACTATGAGTTGTTAGGAGGAAGTGAAACAAAAAAAGGATGTTGATAATAGAATGGATGTGAGGGGGAGGGGTGCAATAAATGCTACTCCCCACCTTTGTTAAAGATTTGAATAATGTGTATTATAATTTGTATAGGTATACTATTTTCTAATCTATTTGTATTCTTATATTTCTCCCCCCTCCCGGGGCCACTAAGTCTTAAAAGGAAAACAATTAGATTAAAACCAAACACTTTGGCTCAATGTAAAATAAGGAAAACATAGATCAGCGTTATTTTGTGTATTTTCATTGTTTACATTAAATACTTACATACTCTTCGCTTAATATTCACGTGATGTAAAGAAAACTCAAACATTGGAAATTATCCCACATTGACAGACGACATAGAACTGAGCGTTCCAAAAATCCTTTTATACCCCTTATTAATTGAAATCTGTTAGGAAACAGATCGCATAATGCAACCAATCTTTCATGAAGATCTATTATAGCTGTATTAAAAACAAATGGTAGGAGGTGGAGGGGTAGAAAAGAAGCTTAGAGTGAGACATTGTCCATTTCAATAGATTATACTCTTCAAGTTAGAATGCAAGGAAATCGAGATGTATTATTTTTTTATTCTGTTGTTGTCGTGACCTGGATGCACTCACGATGTATGATCACAAATAGCAAAAGACGGGTAAGGGAGGGGAGATTAGAAGGGGCAGAGGGCGGTAGTCCAATTTAGGACGTCGTCATGGTCTATGTATTTATTTCATGTCAGAGATCTTGGATGCATTTCCATACATTTCCAACCATGTCCTGATAAGATGATGTCTTTAAGAAGGCTAAGAAGCGTAACTCTGGTGTAATCACTGTAATTTTTTTTTTTTAAATTTATTATTATTAAAATTTTCTCCCAGGATACTATTTCCTTGTGTAGCAGGTGGCCCCATAACATTTGTGGATTAGCAGTGAAAATAGTATTCCAAAGAGGGTTAGGGCCAGGACCCATCCTTGTTTAACTCCGCTGTTTATACTGAAACTTTCAGAGCTGGCACCGTTGAATGGCTCTGTACCCATCATATTTTGGTGGAAAGATATGATTACATTTAGTAGCTTGGGTGGACAGCCTATTATCTGTAAAATTTTAAAGAGGCCATCTCTGCTAACTAGATCAAAGGCCTTTGTCAGGTCAATAAACGCAATGTACAAAGGCATCCTTTGTTCTCTGCACTTTTCCTGGAGTTGGCGGATGGAGAAAATCATGTCAATCGTGGACCTCCCTGAGCAAAAGCCGCATTGTGATTCTGGATAGACCCGATCAGCGAGTTTTTGTAGCCTGGGAAGTATTCGAGCAAAGACTTTGCCTACAATACTTTTTTTTTTATAGCTTTTATATAGCGCTACTTTTCATGCTTATAGCATGCTCAGAGCGCTTTTGGTCCAACCTCGAGCCCCCTTCTAGGTAGCCAAGTCAAGCCAAGTTCAAGCGCACTTGGCCTCTCGACCACGCTTCCCAGATTATCGTCAATAAGGAGGGAGATTTCCCTGTTATTGTTGCAGTCGCTTCTGTTACCTTTGTTCTTATACAGTGTAATGATTTTAGCATCCCGCAGGTCTTGTGGCACAGCACCTTCTTGCCAACATTTGCAAAGCAGTTCGTGTAGAGGTTGGATTAGAGTAGTTTTGCATTGTTTTAGAAGATCTGGGGGGATACCATCGCATCCGGGTGCTTTGCGGGCAGCAATGATGTCTATGGCTTTGTTGAGCTCTGAAAGGGTGGGTGTTTCATCTAGCTCGTTCATTGTAGGTAATTGTATGATGGCCTTAAGGGCTGAGTCAGAGACTGAGCTTGTTGTGGCGTAGAGCCCAGAGTAATGTTCAACTCACCTGTGCATTTGTTGGCACTTGTCTGTGATAATTTCCCCAGTGGTTGATTTAAGAGGTGCTGTCTTGTTTTGGGAGGGTCCGAGAGCCCTTTTGATTCCTTCGTACATCCCTCTTATGTTGCCCACTTGGGCTACGAGCTGAATATTCTCACTGAGCTCTACCCAGTATTCATTGGCACAGATTCTTGCTGTCCTCTGTGCATTGGCTCTAGCTTCTTTCAGACTTAACAGGTTGTGTTGGGTAGGTTTGGCCTTGTAAGTAGCGAGTGCATCTCTCTTTGCTCTGATGACAGGTGCTAAAATAGCTGCTTTAGAGTCGAACCAAATATTTTGTTTTGTAATTTTTCTTCCAAAGATTTCCAGGGAAGTCTTTTGTATGGTAGACTTTAGGTGTTCCCATTTTTTCAGTTGCTGTATTTCCAGAGATATTTTTATACTCGCGTTCAAAAGATTCTGCAAACTGTATCTGGAGATCAGGGTGACACATCTTGCTTACATCGGATTGGGGTCTTCCAATCTACTTGGTATGGTGGATTTTTTGAGGGAGAAGATTGATCTTACAACATACCAAGAAGTGATCTGTGTCGCAGTCTGCACTGTGATAGGACCTGGTAAGCTTGACAAATTTTAAGTACTTTTGTCTTACGATGGTTAGGTCTAGTTGGTGCCAGTATATATATTGTTACGAATCTCACTATGCAGGCTCTCTGCAAACTGCATCATACACCACCAACTTATAGAACTTGACAACTCAGGGCTTCAAAGTAACGTAACACTTTAATAGTTGAATAAATAACAGCCAATACGGTACAATTCTCTCCGATAACACCGTACCGCCGTATCAATTCTTGCACTGGCCTCTCCGTCTCGTTCCGGGCTTGCACTGGGTTCAACATTTTAGGACTGACTTCACACACTAGGCTCATTGTGTCGGACTCGATCGCAGACCAAGATCAAGACGCCAGTCGTCTCAACTGTACTTGACAGTACTTTGCACTGAACCGTCGTAATGCTCCGTACAGAACCACACCGACGCGACGCGATAGGGTTAATTGTGTGTGATCAGCTGACTTATGTGACACAGGCCAGAAAGACAGTTTAGCGTGCTATATCGAAGGTCAAGGGAAGTCCTGGTATGAACGTTGCACGTGAATATGACCCGTGTTATGGTCATCGGATCATAAACCTGCGTGGACCAGAGACAGAGTGTGTAAGGCAGTGCAGTTCAAGACAGGACAGCGGGGAGACCGGGACTGTTAGTCGGCCATGAAGTCGGTCCTGGCGGAGTACTCAAGTGTTATGTACGAGTCCAGGAAGAGATTGTGACAGTAGAGTTTAGTACGGTGATGTTCAGTGTAGCATTTTTAGTTGTTGATGTGTGCCAATTGTCTAGTATTGGCTGTTATCTATTTAATTAGGAGAGAACGTAACATTGGTGTCAGAAGTGAGATTTCCTATGGTTTCTGTAAAACTGCTAGATGAACTGAATCTGAAAGAACTGAAACAAGAGCTGAAATGGTCAGGACTTAAGTACTACAAAAGGAAAAACGAAATTCTAAAAGAACGTCTCTGGCAAGCCCTCGTGGATGAAGAGGAAGATCTGAACACGTACCAGTTCGAACTCAAACCAGATATCGTAGAGCTCATAAACGAGTTCAAACAAGAGGTCAGTGCTATGATTAAAGATATTAGTACAGTAGCTATGCTTAGCAAGACTGATGGACCGATTTATAGCCTGCTGAATACGACAGATGAACAGATGGCTACCATGTCGAGATGAATAATCGTTTATTTACTTAACGGACACGCTGATCATGGTAGCGCTGCCTAATACAGTGATAACGAGTCGTGAGAGCTTGGCTCTCACGACAAGAAGCCTGACGATTGCTGCAAATATCACAACGATGTGCACAGACCTGATTATGTCAACGTTATTCCTGCTGCCAACACCCAGGTGTTCTGCGTGATCTGTGCTGACGAACTTTGCAGGGAGAGTGCAAGTACCAGAAGACTTACCAACAAGGTCTGGACCCAACAGACGCTTGTCAGATGCCACAACCAGCGAAAGAAACCCTGAAGATGGTCAGGAGAATTCAGTGAAGCAGTTGATGAACATTTGCATATTGGACGTTACACACTTGCCCTACTCACATGTCTTCCAGATGCTGCTGGGTTTGGTGACCTGTTAGAAAACCTGACTTCCTGAAGGCCTCCGGCTCAATTGCAAAGCATTCATCGAGAGAGTCTGTTGAATAAACGTGTTGTACCAGCGGTCTTGATGACCACCGCCATGACATCCACAGCCTCGCTTCTTAGCATGTGGTGACTAAGAGAAAGGCCAGACAACGAAAACGACGTCCCCCTAACCAAAGACAGTTCAATTGGAGCAGAAATAGAAAGAGACGTGGCAGAGTACAACGCAGATGGTTCCATCGAGATGGCAATATAAGCCCATAGTCGCTCCCAGGGATAGACCTCCACCTACATCGACTAACCTCCACTGCCCATGTCGTGGGAAAATCTGAAAAGGGGGCAATGTTGTAAGCCTATTGGTTAATTGTGTGATCCGCTGACTTATGTGACACAGGCCAGAAAGACAGTTTAGTGTGCTATGTCGAAGGGCAAGGAGTACTGGTATGAACGTTGCACGTGAATATGACCCGTGTTATGGTCATCTGATCATAAGCCTGCGTGGACCAGAGACACAGAGTGTGTAAGGCAGTACAGTTCAAGACCTTTATTAAAGTACCAAATTATTTGGAGCTTTTGTTTTCAGGTTCTTGTGCTGATGTGTTGTGTGTTTAGCAGTGTTTACAGAAGGCCTGATTAGGAGAGAGAATCGTAACAATATGTACACATATGTGCATTTTATCTATATTTATATCTATCTATATCTATATCTATCTATCTATATCTATCTATCTATCTATCTATCTATCTATCTATCTATCTATCTATCTATCTATCTATCTATCTATCTATCTATCTATCTATCTATCTATCTATCTATCTATCTATCTATATATATTGTTATAAACCCGGTGGTGGAACAGATGGAGGTAGTGGTGTGAGTGTAGTCAGCCGACGCAAATCGCCCCAGGCCAGCGCTAGGCGAGCGGTCAACCGTGACGAGTTACGACGGTCGGCCGAGACGAGTGTCAACATGATGGTTCGGGAAGGATCGACGTCGTGAACAGAGCTCAGGAGCGTCACGAGAGTTGTAGTCATCTGACCACCTAGAAACGTCGAGCGGCGTTCTGTCGCAGGTGTCGCAGTCAAGACGGTTCACGAGAGACGGTTCAAAGCCCGGTTCACTACAGTCCGGTCGACTACAGCACAGTTTAGCGGTGTGGTTCTGTACGGAGCATTAAGACGGTTCAGTGCGGAGTACTGTCAAGTACAGTTGAGACGACTGGCGTCTTGATCTTGGTCTGCGATCGAGTCCGACACAACGAGCCTAGTGTGTGAAGTCAGTCCTGAACTGTTCAACCCATTGCAAGGCCGGAACGAGACGGAGAGGCCAGTGCAAGAATTGATACGGCGGAACGGTGTTATCAGAGAGATATTTGTACAGTGTACGTGTTGCCATTTGTACAGTATTGGCTGTTATTTATTCAACTATTAAAGTGTTACGTTACTTTGAAGCCCTGAGTTGTCAAGTTCTTTAAGTTGGTGGTGTATGGTGCAGTTTGCAGAGAGCCTGGATAGTGAGATTCGTAACAATATATATATATATATATATATATATATAAATATATATAAATTTATTTCTACAGAGAAAATTTGATTTCTGAAAAGTGAAGAAATGGCAATGATTATAAGGGACCAGTTTCAATGTTTACTCAACATTATTCTAGGTAAAAGTAATTTGTTGGTAAGAGAATAGAAAGAGAGACAACTCATAGATAAGTGATACTCACGTTATGTTCTTGTCATGATACAAAAAAAAAAAAAATATCGCAATCAAATAAAAGATATAGTCCTAGATGTTTAACCTTAAAGTGCTGAGGTGTTTTACAATGACTGCATCAAAAATGACAATCCCGCATATCGCACAAAGTTTAAACAGACTTATACATTTCTTTGTAGACATCAGAGTTTAAATGAACGTCTAAGCGTAAAAACATTTACTTACTGTTTCTAATAGGATTTTCAACCTAAAAAATATCTGCTTCTTAAACAATCATTAATTTTCAAATGTCACTACATGACTATAATTCTTTTACCTCAAAACAACATGTAGATTTAATGCATTAAATGCATGGGCGTAGTTAGGATTTGTTTTCGGGAAGGAGGCTTTGGGGGGGGGGGATTCCCACCCCGCCATATATATATATAGGGTGCGTCAAAAATCTGTATTCACACTTTGAACTGTCATAGACAATTGATTTCCCGTTCTACAAAGTTAAATTTCTGTGAGAAAGTAATGTTATGTTTCTTCAACTAGTTGCAGCAGTGGCAAAGAAGTAACTGCAACATGGTGGACGTGCGTTTGAGTTTTGAAGAGCGGAAACAGATAATTAAGTGGTTCTGGAAGTTTGAGAATGTAGCTGCGGATCGAAGACAGTGGAGACCTGAGCTTGCTGACTCCATATTCCCTGCCATCATAGCGACGTACGAGCATACCTAGGTCACAATGTGCCAGGCCAGTGGATAGGACGCAGGGGACCAATCGAGTTTCTGCACGCTCTCCAGACCTCACGTCACACTATCACAGGGACGTACCAGCATACCTGGATCACATTGTGCCAGGCCAGTGGATAGGACGCATGGGACCAATCCAGTTTCCTGCACGCTCTCCAGTCCTCACGCCGCTGGATTTCTTCTTATGGGGCATAGTTAAAGATGAGGTGTACAAACGTAAACCACGTCACTGTGGAATTAGATTCAGGCGGTGGGAGCAGAAATCTCAGTGGACACTTTGGTACTCAGTGTTGACTCGTAATCAGCAATGTATTGACGCTGAAGGCCACCAGTTTGAACATTACTCACATTAGTCACATTTAGTTTTGCAATCGGACATTAAGCTTTTCATGTCCAGAAATTTAGCATTGTAGAACGGGAAATAAATTGTCTATGACAGTTCAAAGTGTGTATACATTTTGTGTGATTGTGTGTGTGTACATAATTAATCTTTATTACATTCCGACCCTTCATTCTTTCGGAAGACGTTTATTGTACCCTACAATAGACTCTTCCTGGAGTTAGTGGAAAAATTTTAGACACCCCGCCCTTACCAGCAAGGGTTCTGGGGGAGCACTGTTTCGGGTTTGGAGCTATGTTCTTGTAATTTGGAAATTATTATTTGCAATTTTTTTGCTTTATAAAAGAAGGGTTTTAACTGCAAACCCCCAGGTAGGTGGTTTCAAACTCAAAACCCCATTTTACTGCACTGGGGCAAGGGATGGTTTAATATTCAATCTCACCTAAAATACAAATAAAAAAATCAAAGCGAAAAATAAATCAGTTGCTAAATTCCGCCCCCCCCCTTTTTTGGCTACGCTCATGATATTTATATATTTTTGTTTCGAGAGACGATCTTTTCCCTTTGTAACTTCTCGTGTGACTAAAGAGCCCAATCCATAATACTTTGGCCTAGTTGTTTTTCAGTTCAAAAAAAAATTGCCCGCATTTCAACAACCCCCGCTTGACCAATGTATTCTACTATATGTTAAGTTTAATTTAAAAAAGCCCGCATTAAGACAGCCTCCCAAAGAAACTCACTTCCGTTCTGTGAACTTTATATCAATGTTCGCTCCCCTTCTCTTTTTGCTCGCGCTACTCACACCCCCACCGCCCTCAAAACACTGGAATTTCGGTGACCGGTCATTTCATCCCCGGGGATATAAAGACCAGGGATGAAGTAGCCGGGGCTGGTATCTGTTACATCTAATATTATTGCCCGATTTGCAAAGCTACCCCTCTCAAACAAACATCTATTGCCAATGAAATCTACGCCTTAGAAAATAGTCCTACATACAATAGGTGTAAGAGCAGAGATATTTCGATTCGATTGTCTTTTTAGTATTATCCATTAAACTTGAAACTAATATGTAATTCTTACTTGAATCATAAGTAAAATTAAATTTTTTATACGACATTTTAAATCTTTTCAGAACTTCAAAGTTGCCCCACGTGTCACCAAAGAGATCCTGCTTGCTTAGTGAACAGACCGTGTTTTCACATAACTTACTGTGTCTCATGCTGCAATGGGAAAACTAAATGCAAGATTTGTCTCAAAGAAGCAAAATTTCAAACATTATTTGATTTGCTACATCAAGAAACATCTGGACAGGAAGACGTCGTTCTCAATGTTTAATACATATATATATATATATATATAATACATACATATGTACATAAACATAAGAGTTATTGGTGTTGGCTAACAAGGCCAAAAATAATTTAAAAAAATAAAAATACATTAGTTCGAAGCAGTCGTATTTAGAAAATGAATGTAAAAAGAAACATATAAAAAGGGGGGGGGGCACATGTTGATTTACATCTCTATGTGTGGATGGATGCTGTTTGGCACTTTAAAACAAAAAAAAACTGTCTGTCAGTGGACAGAGTGTTTCTGTCGCTGTATTTTTGTATAGCAGGAAAATCAGTGCTCACCTCTTGTTGCTTACTATTGGAGAGTTTAAAGTAGTATAAGATAAAGGGAATGAATCATGCGTATATTGATATGTTTTTTTTTCTCTCTCTTGAAGAGTTCATATTTAATTAAATTAAACAAAATCCTATAAATGTGGCGACTTTCATCAATTAATCATCTGCGATCAAACACCACATTAATGTATTTTAAAAGAAAATAATGTCTTCCATTCTCTATAAAGTTAGTTTTCTTCAATTTTATTTCATTTTCATCATTTATTAAATTATATCACCTGATGTCACTCGAATCTTAACCCAAATACTTATATATATATATATATATATATATATATATATATATTTCTCATCTCGGTCTAATCATGCACCAGATGTGGTTAAAGAAGCCATAGAATATAACTCTTTTATTTCTGCAAGTCGGGCTTAAATTGCCCTACTTGATTTTCGCGGTGAGAGAGCGAGGCTGAGAAAAATGGGGGGGGGGGGGGGCGTATACACTACGCCGCGGGTCGGCTCATTTCTATTTATATGAGTGCATAGTTATGACCACCAACATATACCAGGGGGACACCATGCTTCCCTTTTGTTAGTCCTCTTTTGGGAAACATAAAAAGATAAATAGGAAAACATTCATTTACTGTCAGCAGGAAAATACCCACCGACTTATACAGTTGTTTTGTTTTATAATGTCATTTCTATTATCTATTTAGTTCAAAAAGGAAATAGTAGTCGGATCTGTAGCAAGTAATTGATGAAACATGCACTTTAAAACAAATATTATTCCAACTCATATTAAAATCAGCAAAATATCTTATGTTTCTGTAGGTTTTGGTTGTCCATTAGTCTAAAGTAGCTTGGTAAACATTTAGATAAATTGGATGTAATTAATCAGGTCTGTAGTCGTTCTATTACAATGGTTTGTTGGTATAATTATGAACGATGCCTCACTGATGAAACTCGAGGTTGATTCAAGAGGAATAGAAAATGTCTACAAAAGGTTCAGCCAGTTGTTGCGCAAATTCTTTTTTAAGACACTTCCTTTTATTTTAGAACACACACCGTAAAATCACTGTTTGATAATGTTGACTTTGGGGAGATACTGGGCTTTGGCCAGGAGGTGAATTTCCTGCAACGGTTTGATTTGTAATGGGGCGGAGAAATTGTGAATTTATAATATTTACAACAGATTTTAATAAATTAATACATTTTTACTTTTTTACTATCTTAACTGTAAATAGTCCTTGTTTTTAATGATTTAACTGTAAAGAATTTAGCTCTTAAGTATGACCCTTGAGGGAGTATGGGCACGACATGGCCTGTATTGTGCCGTTGAGCCAAAAATCCAAAAATATCAAAATATTACATCACATAATTGTAGATGCTAAAAGTATGTCTATGATAGTCTTTCTATTACTATTTTTGTTAATTTGCTAAAATAATAGTAATGATACTAAAAATGTTTCTCTGTTACAATGAAGACAATGTCTCCAACTTTTCCTTTCAAATACAGACGTTACATAAACAAAAATAAGAAAATGATTACGTCGAAGATATCACATATCTCTTCATTGTCACGTGACTCTAGTTAATCAGCCATGCAATCATGTGACAGACTGTATATGATTTTAACAAAGAGCCATGAAAGTATCTCAAAACAATCGTTATAGAAGGCCTAAAAATTGAACTGCCACGTCGCAACCAAACGGCAGGTTAGAGCAATAGTACCTTGTCACGTTCCCTGACACTGTCAAAAGAGTTGAGCCCAAGACCCTTTAAACTCTAGGTGTGAAAGCCTGCTTGAACAAACTGTTCTGTCAGGAAGAGGTCCTAACCAATGCATATATAAAACACTAGTATTTCCAATGTGTCTGACACTCTGGGGGCATGGACTAGAATTCATGGTCGAAGACCGAGCATACCGAAAACTCCTGCCATCTTCCTATGTTTTACCACGCTAACCGTGGAGGACTTGCCTATAGTGTAACGGTCCCTTGAACAATGGCGCCTGCATTATCGACAGGGACGTGGAAGCTCTCTTTTAACTCCGCACTGGGCAACGAGAAAGTTTTGCTATTCATTTAGCCTAATCACTTCCTTGTTTTCACTCGGATGCCAAGCTGAGGCAGAATAGTGTACCCGGGTTTTTACTTTGGGGGTTTTGAAGTTGGACCTGTAACATGGTGACAAGCTATTTTGAAATAAAAATAAAATGGGAAAGTCCCATTCAGACGATGAAACAAAATACCTCAAATCAGAAATAGAAGGCACGCGGCTAACGTGGCTGGCACACGACACTCGGGTCTGTGCAAAAGCTCCTTCTTCCCTAGTGCTATTAGAGCATGGAATGGGTTGCCTGAGCTAGCCAGGCAAACCGGTGACTTGGCAGAATTTAGGTCATTGGTTAATATGCATGACTAGATGCACGACGCGTAGGACGTAATCATCTTTTTTTAAAGTAATGTCTGTATTATACAAGATTAGAAGATAAGATTTGTATCTATAGTTTTAAGTTGAAATTAAGATTACTGCTTTAAGAATCCTGTCATGGCTTCGGTTTATAATTCTCTAATTAATTTTATTTATCTTTTTAGAATCGGTCGTACAGTTACAAAACTAAAACTCATAAGTACTAGAAATATAATTTTGACCAGGAACTGACAAAGTAATGAAAATAAAAAGAGAAATATATTCATTGTGTTCTTAAGTCTCTTATTTATCATTAGAATAAAGATTTGATTTGTTTTGTTTGTTTAGTAGTTTCACATTCTGGATGTTCCTTCAGAGTTCCTAGCGGCCTAGCCCAAACCTCCATTAGCACGCTGGGGACAGCAGCGGGCAAGGTATGAACCCTGTATATAGAGACAACCAATTGACAGTCCTGCGAATCCGGAGTGTGGCCGTTGTCGTATGCTGTTGACAACCACTTGGAGCCACAGATGAGAGCTTATCTCTGAGTACAGACTAAAGTCAATGAGGTAATTAAGGAGCCCAGATGACAGGTAGTCCACCTCCTACAGAACCCCTTTACACCCTTCAGGAGGTCAACTTCTGATTCATTTCATCCCAATAAAAGTTAGGGTCAGATCAGTATTTACTCATGCGATGAAGAACTGTGTTCAAAGTGTAGGTTTGGTATGGAACAAGATGGCGGGTGTAACAGCTGATAGTGTACGTGCTTTGACGAGACAAAAAACATCGGTTTTGTAATACAATAAAAGAACAATATCCCAAATGTTCATGCAAAGTTATATTACATATCAAACATGCTATTGACCCAATTATTTCAAGGATCAAACTTATCAGAGCTAGAGGTCTTAATCATAGGCAGTACTTAAAGATTTGGAAACTAAACATTCATATAATTACAGCAGCTTCCGCTAGTTTAGCATGGGCAAGGTATTGAGATGAGTA
The DNA here is from genome assembly GCA_036873155.1 of Biomphalaria sudanica. Classification (NCBI taxonomy): domain Eukaryota; kingdom Metazoa; phylum Mollusca; class Gastropoda; family Planorbidae; genus Biomphalaria; species Biomphalaria sudanica. Next base: position 186,492 of record JAZGLO010006656.1, on the reverse strand, counting down.
TGGGAGGTTAAGAAGAAACTGTCATGTTCCTTAAGGGGCATTGACTGTGACTTTGTTACTAATATTTCTAATAAAGCGTGGAAGACAGACTTCATGGTTGTCGCGCACATCATTGCAATGAGGTGTTAGCAGATGAAATGTATATGCATGATAAATCTTTTCAAACAAAGCTTTCCCATTTCTTCAGGCAAGCAAGAGAAAGCATGCTTTATAATTTTACTTTGCTAAAAGGGGAAACTATTTCTAGTGAAATGGTTTAAAAGTTAAAAACTTAATCGAATTCCTTGATTGTGGAGCTTGAAATCAAATTTCAAGACAAGAATTTGAAACCAGTTTTAAATACTCTCTGTACACCATTTAGTACAGTAGCTGATTCAGCTCCTAAGGACATACCTGCAAGCTAATTATGACCTGAAAGAGAAGTTTAAGTCAATTCTTCCATGGGATTTTTATGGGTTTTACCAGGAGCTTCATTACCATACTTAAAATCTTTGCTGCTAAACTTTCACACTATTGGGATCCAGATACATCTGTGAACAAGTTGGGTTTTTTTTGTTTGAAAAAAAAAAAAAAACAAGCGTTAGAACAAGTCGATGTTGACTTACTGTAAGCTAGTTCCACAGTTCCTGAAATGCAGCTGTGCATTTGTAGTGAAATTGTGATGTGAAAAAAAAAAAAGTAAAATTAAAAAAAAAATTATTAGTAAAATTAGTTTTAGAAATGGCTAACTCTTGTTGTACTTCCCGATAGGGAGTGTTAACAAATGCGATGCAAATGTATTGTAAAATATAAATTGGATATGCCCCCATTTCCAAAATTTTTTAATGCAGTCCTCTGGTGGAATATGTCCCTCAGGCTACCTAAGATACATTCTAACTACATTTTACTAGTTCGAATAATAATTGTTCTATGGGAGCTGTCAGGTTTAGGATTTATTTGTGTTGTTAACTAGCTGTACACCATTAAGGTCCCGGGGTTCAACCTGACAAGAACATCACTCACACACAGTCGTACATAGAGTAACCAACTATGTGAATAGTTTAAAAAACAAAAATAAATGAATTTAATTGTATGAAACTGATATATGTATATGTGTATGTACAATGAGGATGATAAATAGACAATATATATATTAGATATATATATCATATGTATATATAAAGATATTATTCAATAATGAATTAAAGCACCTTTGCTACTGCTATCAACTTGTCACCCTGGTTTCATAGTCCACCAGACTCTGACCGACTTGCGTCACAAAACTGCCAACCTCGGTAATAGTAAAGTTAGACCTCAGATGATCGCCAATTTGACAATGACACTGAAAACTGTAATATATATTTCTGAGACGGCAAGCGACGCCCACACTTGCATAGACTCAAGCTCAGTATATACAACTCCAACACTGGCACCCTATAAACGAAATAAACACAATATTCTCAACTTCTACACTAAAAATAGAAATAGTGACAGCATCATACAACATACAATAATAGATATCACAAACGAATAACTCACCCTAAACAGGGGTCCCAAAAATCCTACTGAATAATAAGTCCGAGAAATGGTACAGACAAAGAACGTTTTACGGGCCAACACACCGTTCGTTTCAACCAAATTCAGAGGGTGAAATGCCTCATGACAAAGAATGACCAATAGATGTCACCGGACTTTGTGACGTAGCAAAAACAATTCAAAACAAAACTACAAGACACTCTCGCCCCGTACAAGTACTACGACTACGAGTAGAGGAAATACAAAAACATAGTTAGGAGAAAGAAAAAGACACTTGTCTATACTACGCGACAGGAGCATCATACACATATAAATGTACAAGACAGGGGCATAACTGAGGAGGGAAACAGGGGGACCATATTACAGGGCCAACAGGCAAACAAGTCCATGGTCGCTCGTGACCAGAGAACCGTGACGAGAAAAAAAAAGGGGGGGGGTAGAATAGGGCGCCTGGCCAATGCAGGTACAGGTTGAAAATGAGAAGGTAGAAACGCAATACTGATTCTCGGTCCTAAGGGTGCATGGTAATAGTTCAGTATGTGCATAATAAAATAAGCATAATTAGATGTACACATAGGTACATAAGTACAGGTAAGGAATTAATCTAGACCTTATTAGATCCAGATGACTAAGTACATGTATAAATAATAAATACATAAATAGACAATAGAATTAACTAAATTGTAGGATGGATGTTCACTGTTGAAAATACAGTTAACATCAACAAATAAAAGAGGAATACATACTTATGGAAATTTACACCTGCAATATTTAGAAGCCGACAAGTGCTAATATGGTAACGATATATGAACAGAAATGTTACAGGCGAAGACACACCAAATATTAATGATAAGATTTCCAACTCACCCGCTTTGTCTAGCACAAGTTCCTAGACTTCTTTATCCCGCGACCTGGGGGGGGGGGAGCAAGGGAGGAGGAAAGCGGAACCACGTTGCAATTATCAGGCTTGACCTTCGTCCGATGCCATGGTGGAAAGAAACGACTTGAATAGCAGTAGGCGTTAAGAACGTGCGTGTGTGTTTAGGTGATTGGGGCGTTACTTGGGATGTGCGTTTGAACGTGACCTCCGTGTCGAAGGTCACGGAGGTCACGGTCGAAGGCGCCGGTTTGAGGCCTATAACGGGTGGTCGGATCTAACATCGGTATAATAGGATATTTGTACAATGCTAAACTAGTGGTTAAGGGGGCGGGCATTCTACACTGCTAAGTTTGGTATTGAGAGGGGACTGTACAATACTAAACTAGAGGGGCATTCAGCTCTGGTTAGTTCAGTATTGAGGAGAACGTATTTCGTCACACCCTCGATAGAAAGAAGTTGTCCACACCTGCCATAATGAATAGATTCATTATCTCTGTGTATAGTGGGGCTATAATTAAGGCCTATTTAATAAAAATTATAATACACCAGCACTTGGCTTTAAAACTTAATTTGATCGGTAAGGATACACCTCCTTATTACGAATACTCACCACAAGAGGTTTTCAAGTGTACGGATCATCTGCTGTACTGAGATATGCCTATATTGACAGACAAAACGGTAGATTTTAATCGCCCTGTTCTGCTGCTCATTGATAAAAAGAAAAGGCCGCTACCATTATTGACATAGCCGTACCATCATCTCATAATATAATAAAAACTGAGTTGGAAAAACAACGAAAATATGGAAACCAAGGATTGGAGATTAAGCGTTTATAGAAGTTATCTAAAATAACATTACCAGAAAATTCCTAAGTGGAAACTGATAAAGGGACTACGATGAATTTTGTTTCCCTTTAAAAAAACTCGACCTTGGCAGCGCCAGAGAATGAATACTGTTTTTTTTTTCTAACATAATAATAATAATAATAATAATAATAATAATAAATAATAATAATTTATTATAGAGCGCTGTTATTAAACATCATATAGGCTCAAAACGCTATAATAACAATGTAATATTTGTGCATTTCATTTGGCATTAAAAAGTCTCATGCTCGTAAATCCCTCCCTAGACTTAGTACAATACTTATAACCAAATGATTCAGTAGTATTCTGACTTTAAGGAAGTTGCCCTAACCTAATGTTATGTTAATGAAGCAAATTTTATTATGTAGATGGTTTCTAGCTATGCTTCTCTTGTCTATCTGTCCCTTTCATTATTTTTGTAAATGACGTGGGACTTAATTAAGATATAAATGTGTCGATAAATCCTTAAATACCATAAGAAACTGTTAGTTGGAAATGAAGGTAAATCATTGTTGACCATCAACTTGAAGTGTTCATTTAGAATGCCAAGTATTCTTATTTATCATATCGTCTATTAAAACACTATTTGCATTTATTATATGAGTTCAAAGTTACTTTTGATAATTTTCTTTCTAAACTACGTAACTAGAGGGTGTACTACATTCTAACTAAAAAGAACAAAAAAAAACAAACGCTCGAACAAAAAAAATAGAGTATTCGGGAAAAAAAAGCGGTGGGGGCTTTTTTAATAAAATCATAAATATTGAGGTGTGTGTGTGTGTGGGGGGGGGGGTAGTTGAGATTCATCTGATACAACCTTACTGACTCCTCCCTAATACATCTAGACTTGCATTCACCAGCCTGTTGACACGTAATTCTATGAATCGTCTAAAGCACAAATTTCGTTTTATTGAATACGTGTATTGAAACTATTCAAGTCTTTTAACAACCGTTTTAAAAAAAATATAGAACAGTTAATATTAACAACAAAGGAAAAAATCAGGCACGCGACTTGAAAATGAATACTAAACTGTTTCCACATGAATGGGATATTTTTAAACACCAAGTCAGGGTTACCAGACATCTACGACCCCAAAGCAGGACTGAAAAGGGAACAAATGCTAACAAAAGCAGTAAAAAAAAATATTTAAAGTTAACATTAAAAGCGTAGGTAAAAAAACATAAGACAAAAACATTTTTCCTATACATTTTTTTTTCAGCAGTTCATCATTATAATCAGGATTACAACAACCTTGAAACCGAAAGCAGCATTATGGCTATAGTACAAGGTCCTCATGGCTCGCAAAGACCTTCCTACAAGAAAAGTACCATGAAAAAAGAAAAGGCAAAGAAATCGGTGGGAAAACAACATCGATGAACGGGCTGGACTGACTTTAAGGGGCCTCTATTCAAGACATATGAGAGAGGTTTGAAGAAAGACGTTCGACAGATCACGTGTGGCACCCCAACGTCTGAATAGACTATGTGATAGGAGAATGTGAAGCTCATTATACTCGCGAACATTCTTGTGAATTTCTATACACGGCATTTTGTTCAGATTACATATACATATTTTGAAAAGAAATATCCTTCCCACCTTTGCAAAATATTCAGAAAGTCACAAATACGAAGTTGAATTTCTCATTCCATATACTAGGACAAAGTCATACCAGTGCTAGAGAGCATGAAACTGGTTGCCTGAATCAGCCTGGAAAAACCAATGACTTAGCAGAATTTACGTCTCTAGTTAACACACACGACTAGATGAACACTCTGATACAAATAGGACATAATTCTACTCACTTCTTGAGAAACTCAGTAACTTTAAAAGAAAGGTCAAAGAGAATATCATTCCTTCTAAAAAGCATCAACTCTGTCTGTTTGTTTGTCGGGTACTAGTTTTATACACTTTATTCTCCCAACAATTATTCTCAGGTCAAGTTGAAACTTTGTAGAATTATTTGTTGTACTAACTAAATATGAATCAATGAAATAATTTAACAACTAGTAAATTGTGATTTGTAATTGATTAATTTGTTAGATATTGAACTAGAGAACTAAATGATACTTATTGAGAGATGTCGCTGAGTATGTGGAATTAATTCATTGTCTGATCAAATTGAAATTTTCCATAACAATTCACAGTTGATGACAACACATGAATCAATTAAAAAACAACAACAACAACAACAACCAATAACCTTATCAGTGGTAATTAAATATTTTGCTCTTTATTGCAGTAATGAGTTATGTGGTAGTGTTTTTTTTTTTATTATTCCACTTTAATAAACCCTGTTTACAAATTATAGATTTTGTGTTTATTCTGCGTGTTCTCATTTTTTTCTTTGCTGTTACAGTTTTAAACGGCAAACCATATTTTAAAAAAATAGATAAAAAAAAAAGTTTCACATGATTGTACTAACAAAAATGTTTATGAAGAACGTTGTAAAAATCTATCTCGAAATGATTTAGAGCAGTGGTTCCCAAACTTTTTTGTCTCGTAGACCGGCGCCTTCGACATACACGCGTAGACCCCCTTACCATGTTTTCTGAGCTACGGTAGACCCCCCCCCCCTGATTAACTTTTATTGCATTTTTTGCAAATTTACCTATTCCATTTTTTTACAAACTTATTTCTAACTGAAGTGAGTCGAAGTATGAACAAGTTATTGAAAGCTACATTTCAAGTAAGAGAACGCTATCTTTTTTTTTGTTGATAAAATTCAAATTTAAACCAATAAAAATATATATTACTGGGATCACCAAACACACTGGAAAAGTGTTGTTGTTTTTTTTGCAGGCTCATCACCATTTTCTACAGATATTATTACTATTGGAACTTGTTGTCATCTGAAGTAGTCCTGAATCATTATATAATTATTAATTTATTAATTAGCCTTAAGTATTATTGTTAAAGTTTTCGCAAAGAGCAGTTTCTCGTGCATTTCTTGATCTTTCACGTCTGGCTTAAATATTGGGTCTGTGGAACTGTTTTCATTTACAGGAGAAGGGGCAAAGGCAAATAGCAGTCGACTCATTATCCTTCGCTTGCAGCCCACCTAGCATATGGACAACTGAATTCAAACCTCTGCTGCCTTGCAACTATACCCAAACATGGGAAAGGTTTCTTGGGTCAACTCTGGGGAAAAATAAGGAGCCGGCGTTTCTTAGGCAGTTTGCAGCACACAGTGCTACACCCTGTGAGAGCTTGTTATGCCTCTGATCCCAAACTGTATATGTCTTTTGCAAAGAAATACATAAGAAGCTTTTAATGTTATAACTAATGTCATCGATGTGCACTTGAACTGTATTGTTGCTTAAATAATAATTTCAGAAGTAAATTTGTGTAAAACAGTTTTTTAAACTACTTCAACGGCTGGCAAAATCTAATTTTTATCTATAGTGTTTTCTGTATTTGGCTATAAGTAAACAGTTATTGTAAGACGCTACAAACCATCATCTTCTCTATATGATATTGAAGAGAGATTTAGTGGGTCTATTTTGAACCTTATCTTCGAGAGTTCGAAAGTTTTTCAAATATTTATCTTTTTATCAGTGTGGCATAGTCTCCAGCCTAATTAGTTTCATATCGTCATAAAAGACACATAAACAACTACTTGTTTGACAAGGAAGGAATGAGTCCCAGTTTAAAATAAATCAACCTGTAACAATATACATTTCTTTTTGTTAAACATTAGTTACATGTAGACAAAATTAAGCTTTTTAAATCATTATTAAAATTAAATACAACAGTTTTTTTTTTGCTTCATTAGCAGGATAAATATTTAAGGTACAAATCATATACAAGTATATGAAATAATTACATTAATGGGATCAGAAAATTAAAGTAACGACCTGCAGAAATCCATGATCATAGACCCCCGTGGACATCTCATAGACCCCCCAATTTATTTTTTCACTTTCGTAGACTCCTTGGAAGTCTTCGTAGACCCCTGGGGGTCTATATAGACCACTTTGGGAATCACTGATTTAGAGTTTCACATTGTGGGTGTGCTTTAAGCGGGTCGTGTGACATATCATGTTTGTTCATATTTTGCCTTTAGTAATGAACAGACTTAAGGGAACGTATGTCATTGTCCCCGTAAAGTAGTGAAGCCCAAACATGTCAAGCCTGCATGCCATATTAAATTGAAACATTCCTGTCTATGACCGCATCACAAAATAAAAGAATGAAATCATTAGTATGGGGATGAGGCCCTGTGGCTGAGTGGTAAAGCGCTTGGCTCGGGGATTCTGGGTTCGAATCTTGGTGAAGACCGATATTATAATTTCGAGATAAAATTACAGTCCAACCAGCGCTTTTTACAAAATTCAACTTGATCTGAGAATAAATGTGGGGAGAAAAACGTGTACCAAAATTGTACCAGACAGACAGATAAACAGACAGATAAACAGACAGATAAACAGACAGATAAACAGACAGATAAACAGACAGATAAACAGACAGATAAACAGACAGATAAACAGACAGATAAACAGACAGATAAACAGACAGATAAACAGACAGATAAACAGACAGATAAACAGACAGATAAACAGACAGATAAACAGACAGATAAACAGACAGATAAACAGACAGATAAACAGACAGATTAACAGACAGATTAACAGACAGATAAACAGACATAGATGATATATGCTTTTATACCTTTTTAAAAAACTAAATTACTGAGTTCCTAAACAAATTATTAAGAGTAACAAAAAAAATCCACATATCATTAACCATTTACTCAGAGACTGATATAATGCTTACATTTACAATAGCTGGTTATTTATTTACAAAAAGGATGCGATTGTGGTTTGAACAAATGAAAATTTACAGAGGGTGGATGTACATGAGTTTGGGGTTTAGATAATCACTAGATGTTATGGCCAAGTGGTCCTTGTGTATCTTTTAAGTCTGGTGGTGCCGTGAGTAGAGTGGTATGTCTAGTTGCTGTAGCTGTCTGCGTTGAAGTGGGTCCAGGCCGTGGGCAGTTCAGCTGTAGAGGCAGAGATCAACTGCCGCTACCAGTTGCAAAAGTCAGTGACGGTTCTTGGCAGCGGTCTGCTGTGTCGGTGGAGACTTCTGAACAAAAAGTCTGCCGCGTTAGTGGAAGTTACGGAACTAAAAGGAGCAGCTCACCTAAAGATATAGGCTACAACAATACAAAATAAGAATGTTAGCCTAAGTGACACTGAGGGGATGTATCGGCCCTTCTGGGAAGGACATCTTCATAATGGATCTGATAAGCTTATGTTTAACATCACAAAGAAAAACATATACCACTGATTCAATAGTGTGTGATATTCACATGAGCTAACAAGTAACTAATAAAGAATCTCATCAGGGAAAATTAAAAAATAATAAAAAATAATAAAAGGATCCCATAAGGGGAGAAAACAAAATAATTTTTACACGAGGTATATGCACACTAGACACAGTGCCTAGTAAATACAGGTGAAGACCCGTACACTGAAGTACTTATGTCAATGAATATTTACTTTCATTTGTGTTGTTAATAAGAAAAAAGTAATTACACTCACTATAATGAAAACGTTTTGGTGCTTTGAGGTAACACAATTTTAAATATTAAAGAAGTTTCTATTATTTTTTTTTACGTAAGATTATCACTCAAGTGGACAATTTCAACAGGCGAACCTTTATACGTTTATATGAAAACAATAAATTTCCACTTAAGTAAGAGTACCCACATTTTTTTCTCCAAAAGAACTGAGCCCTTGGGGGGAAATCGAAATGATATGTTGAGTCCAAAAGGTAGCTAAACCTTTATCACCGTAACATGGAACTCATAATGCTATCTAGAACTCCGTCACTAATTTATCTTCGAAACGATGCTTACATACCAAGGAGGTTATATTTAGATGGAGATGGCGGTTGCTATCAAATGTTCATTATCGGTTGAAGCCAGTGAGCGGAGCCTATTCGCCATATTGGTTTACTCAAAACATTCCGACCGTTTTCATTGCGATACCAGTTTTCTAATTCTCGTAATGACTCAAATTAGCCTCGTATTTTGTCATCATGTTTTTTTCTAAACTCCTCTAAGGCCCAAGTTCATATCTGGTGGTCTAGATATTCCAATGGATCAATTACAAAACGCTGTAGAGCATGTAAAGTGATTTATACGATCACCTGATCGAGGCCTACAAAACCGAAATATAATGATTACATCGAGATTAAGCACTATTGTGGGCTGAAAAAAGCACAAAAATGATTTGCAAGAGGTTTGTTTTTAAAGTAGTCAATCATGTGAATGATATATAAAATCAAATAACTTTTATAAATGAATTCATTCCATAATTTTGAACCTTCAACGAAGATAGAGTTGTAGTTTTCAATTATATTATCTTTTCCACATTTTTACCCCGGCATAACACCTAAAACAAAAAATATCTAATCTTATTAGTTAATTTAATATAAATATTTACATGCCCTTATTTTATTTTATGACTTATGTTTATGTGCAACTATAACAACAGCGTGCAGATAGGTAAATACACAAAAAAATATGCCTAAAACAAAATTTAGGTAAAAGTGCATTTTAGCGGCGTCTATTAATTTCGTAATGTAAGGGTTAGGATCAGGGTTAGGGTTAAGGTTAATATTAGGGTTAGGATTAGGGTTAGAGTTAGGATTAGGGTTAGGCTAATCCTTACCCTAACCTTACTTACATAAATACGTTACAAAAATAATAGACGCCGCTAAAATAATTAAATGGCACTAACAACATTAACTAAACTCACTAAAGTTTAGTGTTTAGAGACTAAAAACCAAACTAACCGATGAAGCGATATCCCGTTTTCTGGTCGTCGTTGCGTACAACCGTATGCCGAACAAGAAGGCATTTGTAATGTTTATTTTATTCTATACACTGTGTTTTTAACGTTTTATAAGATATTGTACAATGTACAGATATTTAAATAATGTCGTGAAATATTGTCGAACAAATTTCTCAAAAAAAACAACAGACTACACGTTTTAATTTGAGTAGACCAATATTTTTCCGTATAAAACGATTATGCAATCAAAGAATAAGCAAAATATGATAAATTTTCCAAAAAGAAAGCTCCCGGAATTGATTGTTAATAAATTTCTGTAGGATATAGACGACGGCGAAAGTGTTCATTGCTAAAAAAAATAAAATCTTAGAGAGTTTAAAACACGGCCAAGTTTTCATTACCGAACAGATTTATCCAGAGTTAGATTTTGAACGATGAACTGAAACGATCTATTTATAATTCACAATAGCTTTTTTTTTTTTAATACGTTATAGCCTGCCGCTTCTGAAATTCGACTTTCATCATGACAAATTTTAAAAAATAGAAAAAGACAACGGTTGTCATAATCTTAGCTGTTGTACCTAATGCAGGGTGAGTGCGATAGTGTTGGCTGTCTGGTGTTTAGGTTAGTATTTAAAAGAAGTACGCTTGTACACACTGGCACAAATTGAACGGTAGGCAAGCAACAAACTAGTGAATTATAGTTGGCAACTAAAATAATTTAGTTAGAAAATGCATATTTAATAAAAGTAGAATATGGCGTAGGATTACAGTGGGACGGGATCTTTGAAGTGCAATGGTAATTAGGTTTGAATCATCATTAGATGATATAGGCAAGTAATATTAGTCTCATTAGGCGCGGAGATAGTGCTGAGTGAAGACTAGAGGGTTGCTGCTACTCGTGTGCTAGTGGAGCGAATCCAGGCCGGTGGCAGTTTAGCTGTAGTGGCAGTGACCAGTTTGCAGTTATAGGTTGCTAAGTCAGAGCATAATTCTTCTCAGCTAGAGGCAGATAGATGACCTAAGCGGGAAGCAAGTTGTGACGACACAAGAAAAAGCAGGTCAGCCTCAATGACACTACTGTGATTTAGATGCCTTTCTGGTAAGGTCAACTTCAGAATAAATCTGATTCAATCTAAGCTAAACATCATGAAAAAAAAATGACACTATCTGGTTCTACAAAGTATGAGATTCAAACATAACGAAGGGAGCTAATAACAAATAAATCAATCCTTATAAGATTAATGGTTTTATCACTTTAGCAGGCCATCATAGTAGGTACATTTATTTACATAGTACATTTTTATTAACATTGTGTAAAATAGAAAGGTGAAAAGGAAAAGGGGTGATAATAAATGATGCTTATCTGTATCTAAATAGAATAATAGATAGATATACATTCATCTAGCTGTAACAAAGTCTCTAAATTAAGATATAGAAAATGCTATTCTATTGACTCACGTAAAATTCAAACCATAACATAGCTTCATTTGGTACAAATGTTAAATGTTACAGTGAAATGAGCTACTGCGAATATGCCATCTAGCATTGGGGACAAATCGGAAATATAAAAGTAGATTTATTAATATTTAAATTTCCATAAATATAAAGGATGTTATGTTGTATAAACGTAACAAGTTGTCATTAGGACTAGATAATCTATCTATATATCCATATATATAATATATATATATATATAATATATATATATATATATATATATATATATATATATATATATATATATATATAATATATATATATATATATATATATATATATATATATATATATATTATATTTATATATATATATATATATATATATATATATATATATATATATATATATATATATATATATATATATATATATATGTATATATTGTGTATCTTGGTAATTATTTCACTAAAGTGTGATTCACTCCGCTCCCTCTGATGAAAATTTATTCTAAGCACGAAATGATTCTAATTATAGATCTAAATGAAAATAGTAATACATTATTTACATACACTTTTTTCTGTTGTTGTTTTTTTGGCAGACCATCGTATCAATCTAATGTCATATTTTTTTCGTTTAATATTTGTTTACTTTAATGTTGCGTTGCAATACTTATTTAGCTCATGGAACTTTCATTTTTTAGCTAAGTGAGATAACCTAATCAGGTAGTTCCGATACTTCATTTTACCTCATTAGCTCCCTTAATCTAATATACAACATTTTACAGCCTATCTATGTGCTTTTGTGTGTAGTACACTAGCCCATTGTATTATTATGTCTTACGCATTTAATGTGTCAATCTAGTCATTCATGTATATCAGAGACTTGAACTATGCTGTAGTTTAGATTATTCATTTTATGATTTAACACTTGGGCATATGGAATAAGAAATGTATCTTTTTCTTGGTGTCTTTCTTTATTGCATTCCGACCTTTCATTCTTGTGGAAAACGTTTATTATACCCCAGAATAGGTTCTTCCAGGAGTTAGTGAAAAGACACCCCCTTTTGCCAGTCAGGGGGTTCCAGCGCCAAGCACTATTTCCGGTATTTAACCCCCTCCCTCAAAAAAAAAAGGTATATTTTGAGGTATTTACACTGCATTATCCGGCTCTTAAAAAATATTTTAGCTAACAAACTAACTCTGTTATTGATTATACTTTATGGATGGAGCCCAGGACAAAAACCTTGCTGAAAAACGCATTTCCATAAGAATCAATAAAGCAGTCTTAGTCTTAGATAATGTGAAACACAACTAATAGGACTAATTGATGATTTTTCAAAAGGTTTAGATAATAGTGAGCAAATAGATGCTATCTTATTTTGAAAAAGTTTGAAAAGTTCATCACCATAGTTTACTTAAAAAATTAAAATATTTTGGCATTGATTCATCAGTAGATTAAGGATTTTATGATAGGGAGAGGACGAACTATAATAATAAATGACTCTAAATCAATAACAGTAAACTCAGGTGTACCCCAAGGAACAGTCTAAGGTCCGCTGCTATTTTTAATTTACATAAATGATATACAAAATTACATTAGTCCAGGAACAAAAGTCAGATTAGTCGCAGACGATTGATTGCATAAAATATAGAACAATAAAAACAAAACAAGATACAGAAAATTTACAAAGAGAATTAGATGAATTACAGAAATGGGAATCAAATTGGAGCATGTCTTTCCACCCAGAAAAATGTCAGTTATTGAGAGCAACAAAAAACTAAAACAATTCTACTTATCTTCGTCATGGTAAACAAGTAACAGACTAAAATACCTCTCATCATCATCTCATCTCTGCCTTGGTCCATTCTGGAGCATAGGCCACCAACCAGCTTTCTCCAAGCATCGCTGATCTGGGCGAATCTCTCTGTCATGAGCAGGGGTGTGTAAGATGTGAGATTGTGTGTGTGTTTGTTTATTTTATTAGTTGTGAGTGGTGAACTGTTTTTTCACGGGGTTTTCAAAAGGGGGGGGATAATAAGGTTTCCTGTGGTCAGTCTAGTCAATTGGAAAGCTGACCTGGTCTGAGTAGGGTGTTGGTGACTATTGACAATTGTATTGCTTAGATTAAGGAGATATTACCTCCGCTATATGTGTACTGAATGTTTAGGGTAATGCTTTGTTGTGTCATGATACCTTTAAGTAGTTTATTATTAAATCTAGTCTGAGTGCCCTAGAATATTTTAATTGGGCACATTTAGTACTTTTAGTATTGATGATTGTGATTCTATATTATATATGTAACCAATGGTAATGTAAATAAATAATAATTTCTACTCTGTTGTTGAGTGTACTTTATAATACTTGTATATATATATAAATATATATATATAGTTCGTCCATCGTGGTTTAATGATGACCACTTTGTTATCCAGGGGGCTGAGGGCTTTGCACTGGCGTTTTTCTTCTGCCAGCGTGGTTCCTCAGCAACCTGTACGCCAGTTTTCACAGTGCGACGCCATGATGCTCTGTTATGTGCCTCTGTCTCCTAGGTGGCTGAGTCTATGCTGAACGCCTTCAGATAAGCTTTGAGGGTGTCCCTGAAGCGCTTTCTTTGACCACCTTGCGGGCGCTTCCCTTCGCTTAGTTGGCCATACAAGAGTCGTTTAGGGATGCGGTGGTCTTCCATTCTGCCGACGTGTCCTGCCCATCGCAGCTGGGACTGCATCAGGATTGTATAGATGCTTTGCAGACCCGCTTTTCGAAGGACTTCAGTATCTGGTATTTTGTCTTGCAATTTGACATTCAGTTTTTTTCTTAGACATGTAATGTGGAGGTGATTCAGTTTTTTTTGCATGTTTTCTGTACACTGTCCACGTTTCTGAGGCATAGAGCAATGTAGGGAGGATGACGGCTCGATAGATCCCTAGCGAAGTATTTTTAGTGATACCACGTCTGTTCCAGACATTTTTAGACAGTCTGACATAATACTTGTACGATTTAAGGATCTACATTTTAGAATCATACCCCGTTAAATTACGCCCCTCAAGGAACTAACCTAAGTTCTTTACAGCTGGAGGCTCTTGGTGAAGAAAGCCAGGACCTCTCGCAGCAGAAATCGTATCAGTACATAAAGTAGTTACAAATTGTAATTGATGTACTATCATTTACAAATATTATTCAACATTTTATAGTTGTGTTTAGATAAAAATCATTGTAACTATTTTAAAATACTTTCCCTCATATGTTATGCCCCTTAATTTGACATGAGGAACGGTGGTGGTTTTAAAGTACCAAAACGAAGTGGACTGCGACAGCCCAAAGTTGCATCACAAGGACAGGTTGGATCACGTGCAGGGAGTGGCGAGTTTAATTATTGGTATTTCCTCTCGTGCAAGTAAACCCTCAACCTTCCTGCCTCTATTATAATTTGTTTTCAATTTGATTAGCATATATTTTCCTGGCTTTTCTTCGCTTTTATACTAGCCTCTCAATTTCTAGACCTCAGTCATTTCACTCTGTTTTTATCTTTTCCAATTTTTGCTTTAATAGCATGAATCTCTAGACCATAGTAGAATATCTTCCTAGCTTGAGTTAATAATCTGATTGTATTAATTAAATTTGTGATTAATCTTTGGTGATCCTTTACTTATTTTTTCTGATCTATTATATGATATTACCAGACATATTTTCTTAGACTAAAAATATTCTACAAAACTAGGATTTTGTATTTTAATTTATCTCATATTATTGTATCTTTTCTGCTAATGCTATCGTATTTATAGTAAAACACTGTAGTAGAGTTAGAAGGTGAACAATGGAAAAAGAGAGTGAGGCCGAGAAACAAAGAAGAGAAATGTTTGAGAGAGCAGAAGAGAGAGAGAAATGTCGAAGCTGCAACAAATGATAAGATTAAAGGAAATGGAGATAGAGGAAAAGGATAAAGAAAGACAAGAAAAAAGGAGCAGAGAGCACGAGGAAAAAATGCAAAAATTGGACTTGCAAATAGCCCAGGAAAAAGATAAAACGTCATACAGCGCAGAAACAGGAGTAGGCCCAGAAAGCAAGACTGAGCAAAGGGTTCCCTTCCATGACAACCGAAGATTTACCTTGCTACCTGGACATGTTTGAGATGGCAGCTGAAAGAGACAAGGCGTTAAAAGAGAACTGGGTGTCCCAGTTACAAGAGAAGGTAACGCCAAAACTCCGGCAATTTCTTAAGCATAGAAGGTTGGTAGACTGCACGGACTACGAGAAATTAAAAAAGAGCTCCTAGACTATGTGGGAATGACGGAAGAAGCCTGTAGAAAGAGGTGGCATGAAACTATCCCAGTCGAAGATGGCCCTAGAGAATTTTTTGTTGCTCTACAAAAAAACTTCAGACAGTGGTGTGAGGCGGCTAAGATAGAGCCGAACTTTGACCAGCTGGAAGATCTAATATTAAAGACTGTACTTAGTGCGTTGAACGATGAATAAGAGAGGAAATTTTAGACAGAGAACCAGAGTCTTTAGAAAAGTTAGTGGATCTGTTAGAAAATAGAAAAACAATTTTCTTAAGCAAAAGTATCTTTGAAAAATCTAGAATGTATCAGGCCAACGCAGTCAGTGACAGAAGAAATGTTAATAGGCAAAATTATGACTACCAAACCAGTCCCAGCAGAGCAAACTACATCAGGCCAAACAACCAATGTCATGAACCCAGATGGAATTTTAGCAGACAACGTATTACAATTTTTATAACAGAGCAAGAGGAAGTTGGAATAGGCCAAATTACATCTAACAACCAAGCCAACGGAAATAGAATAAAAACAATTATGGTAATAGAGCGTACTCAAGCAACCAAGGAAGGTATAGGAATGAGACCACAAGAAGAAACTACTCAAGTCATGCTGAATGTGCCGTTGTGCAACTGCCTGAGATACAAGGAACGTGTAATCTGATTCATTACAATCCAGAAAGTGTTGCCAACTTCAGTATGGATGACAAGTCAACCGTATCATTAAATATAGAGGAAGGAAACTAAATGGAAAAAAGGCGTCTATTCTTAGAGATAGTGGATGTAGCGTAATCACATTAAGAGAGTCACTTGTCAATGAAGAGGATATTTTGCCGATAAATGCTCATTGTATTTGGCAGACGGGCAAGTTTTCAGATACAAAACCGCAAAGGCGGTCGCAGACGTCTAATAGGAAATGTGAGAGGCTTGTTTGTGTCAGCCTAGAGACGAGAGGGATGAAGAACAGAGAAAGGGAAGAAACTCAAGTAAAGACATAGGTAGAATTATAGAAGGAAATCTAGAGAAGGAACAAAAAGAAAATGAAACTACCACTATTGAGACAATGCTCCGAGCAAACAACACATGTAACTAAAGAAGCTAGTATTACGTTTGTGATAAAGAAGAGCTTGCTTTACAAAAGAATTACGTCCCTTACAGAACTTCAAATAGTTAAAGACCTGTTAGTTGTTCCCAAGGGCAGACGTAAATTGATATTTGAAAATGCGCACAGCTCACCACTGGCAGGGCATATGTCTGTAAATAAAACCAAACTTCGTATTTATTCTGAATTTTATTGGTTAGGAGTTGACAAAGATGTAAAACAGTTAGTAAGGTGCTGCGACACATGTGAGAGAGCAAAAGTTCCAGGTCGAGCTGGTAAAGCAGTGCTGGGGAAGATGGATAGACAAGATGTACCCTTTAGGAAAATCGCTATAGACCTGGTTGGACCCCTGCCAATGACAGAAAATAAACATAGATACATCATGACTATGATAGACACATTTTTCAGATGTCCTGAGCTGTACCATTGAGAAATATAGAGACGACTACTGTTATAGTCTGTACGAGGATGGGTTTTCTAGAGGCCATTCTCTCGGAAGTCTGCAAATTCTTCAATGTGAAAGTAATCGTCTTCTTTATACCACCCGGCTTTGAATGGGTGCGTGGAACCCCTACTTAAATCACTTAAGAGCATATTTAGAAAACTGTGTTCTGAATGATCTAAAGATTGGGACAAATATCTAGCCTCGGCATTGGTTGCTATTAGAGAAATGCCCAATGATACATCAGGATTTTCACCCTAGGAACTGGTCTTTGGCAGAAAATTTAGAGGGCTAATGTAATTTTAAAGAAAATTATGACCCAAGAAAAAGAGGTCAACACTAATTGTAGTAACTTATTTTAATATCTAGAGGAATTAAAAGAAAGACTACAAAGCACAGCTAAGATAGCATGTGATAATGAAGACACAGCGAGGCAGGAACAAAAACGACTATATGATAGAAACACAGTAAAAAAAGGTGTACTACAAGGGAAATGGTGTTAGTGTTGAAGCCAAAAAGGAAGATAAACTTAATGTATACTGGGAATGCCCATACAATATAGAAAAGTGGTTATCAGACTTAAATTACATAGTAAAGAAAGGAAACAAATCAAATTTTTTTTAGGTAAACAGATTAATCAAATATTACACCCCAGTTGAAGTAACAAGTAACAATGTTGCCAACAGTAGCTGTAATAGTAACATTTTGTCTGCTGCATTTTTTTGAGTCGTGGATGAATATGACCATGATGAAACAGGGCAAATCATTGATAATGAAATTGAAGAATTAAAACTACCAGAAATGTTCCATGGAAATGGAGAAATAAACCAAAGGGCAATAACCATTAATAAACACTTAGACCAAACTCAGAAAAGGGAAATGGAAAAACTCCTTGAAGACTTTGCACACGTAATATCAGATGTATTGAGAAAAGCGAAAGTTGAACCCTTTAAAATAATTCTTACATCGGATAAGCCTGTCAATTTAAAACCTTATAATGTACATAATGGCGTTGAGATAAAAGGCTACAAGAGATTGAGTCGATGATTAACATGGATATTACTGAAGAAAGTGAATCGCCTTATGCATCTCCTATGATCTTAATTTTTAAAAAAGTACCTAATGCACACTATTAATTCAAGTATCTTGCTTTTGGTTTAACAAACAGTCCTAGTTTCTTAAACAGAACAATGCGTAGAGTACTAAAAGGCTTAGAACAAGTTGTTTATTATTCTGATGATCTTTGTGTGTACAACACTGATTGGCAGAGTCACGTGCTCTCTTTAAGGGAGGTGCTTGAGAGGTTAGGATAATTAAATATTACTGTTAAGCATAACAAGTTGCTTATTGATTTCCAAACTATCACATTCTTAAGCCATAAGATTGGCCATGGCTTTCTTCAGCCTGATCATTCTAATGTCAGTAAGATTCTGCAGCTCAGGTACCCTAAATCAAAGAAGGAAACCCGATCATTATTTAGTCTGCTCAATTATTATCGTTCCTTCATTCCAAACTTTTCAAGCTTGTTGTCTCCCTTTACTGAAATTCTTAAAAAAGGGCACACTTCTAAAGTTGCTAAGACTGTAGAGGGGGAGGTTGGAGCGTATACAAAGATACTTGACTTCTCACCCCATTTTAATGTTGCCTGATCCGGATAAATGTTTTTATCTACAGTGTGATGCTTCGGACAAGGGTGTTACAGTTGCTGCTCTACAGTACGTGGGAAACAAATTGCATCCTGTCCGTTTCCTCAGCAGAAAATTACTCCCACGTGAATGTAAATACAGCATAATGGAGCGGGAGTTGTTAGCATTAACATGATGGATTAAGAAGTTGGAACACTTCTTGTATTCACGTACGTTCATTGTTTGGAATGATCATCTGAATCTCAAGTATCTCAAGTCTGCAACCACGAATGCTCGTATTGATAGATGGATATTATACCTCATGGACTTTGATTTTGAAATTCAGCACATAAAAGGTACAGACAATTTCTGGGGTGACAGATTGTCTAGGTTGACAGTTTGAACTCATAAGATGGTCTCTGTTAGAAGCATACTTAGTATTGTAACGTTTTTAGACAATGCATGTCTCAGCAATCCAGTATGTTTGCTCAACTATGATAATCTCGCCCAAGAAAGTACTACTATTATTACCATTATTGCTAAATTACATAAACTGAACTGTTCATCTCTTTATCTTCTAATAATACTTTGCAAGAAGCATCGTCTCATTCATAATTGAGAAACATGGGGGGTCAAGTCTTAAGCTTTTTATTTACAAACATTGAACAGTATATTGCAAAGCATTAGGGTTTATTAAAAGAAATTTCTATAAATTAAATAAGAACATAAAACTAAAATGTTATTTAACCTTGGTTCGGCCACTAATAGAATATTATACATCCTCTGTTTGGGACCCCTCAACTCAAGAAAACATTAAGAAACTGGAACAGACACAAAATAGAGCAGTGAGATTCATAACAAACGAATATTTACATTTGACTAGAGTAACACCTTTAGTAAAATCACTAAATTTAAAAAGCCTTCAGGACAGAAGACTCAAAAGTAAAGTAGCAATTATACATAAGACACTGAACCATAATCTTCAAATACAAGACAATAACAATCTAATAAAATTGTTGATTTTTGGATTTGAAGATTTATATTTGTTGACAACACCTTTATCTTCATCTAAATTTTAAAATATGTCTCATAATCGAATATATTTATTGAGTTTAACCTAAGCTGTCTTGTAGTAATAAATAAGACTTATTCACATTTTTTGTGATTAAAGTTTGGGCAATATGACAATATGTTTACGTTATGCATGAGCGTAGTCAGGAATTTTTTTCGGGGATTCCCCCCCCCCCTAACATTTACATATATCAGCTCTGGCTGACATGGTTTGTGCACGCTTTTCTGGTCTAGGGACTTTGTCTATACAAGCCTAGAGCTAAAGCTAAAATTGATCAGCCGCCGCCCTGGAGACTAATGAAGGGACAAAATGTTTAAATTCTACAGGGTCTAAACTGATGGTTTCACAAATATGTATCCTGCTTAACTTCACTTTTGTGGATTAAATTATATGAAAAGAAATAATTTAAAACAAACGAGGGACAGATTACAAAGGATGGAAAAAAGTTTGAATACGGCTATATTAGTATGTGAACAAGCAGCTGGGAAAAGGTGGCACTGAATCCACATGTAAAGCGAGCATAAAGGAAGGGTTCCGGATTGCAGATGCCATACACAACAGAATTAGAAAGAAGGGTGAAAATGCTACGGCGCCTGGTGATTATATATGCCCAACCTGTGACCGCAGTTGTGTTTGAGACATGAAATGCCACAGATTGTGTGAACATTTTGCAGGATGTCATAAGATAAAAAAAGGGCTATGGCCAACAACAAAAACAATAGAATAGCATAAATAACTTTATTTTGTTGTTGTTGCTGTGATTGGCTTGACAATTGTGTTGCAGGGCCTGATCTTGATGATGGTGCTTAGTTCCCTACTCTATCTTTGCCATGTTCCTCCATGTTTCTCTGGGATACTGCTATGACAGGTGAAGCGTTCAACTTCTTCTAAAGCCTCAACTTCGACTGTAATGGTTGTGCTGTTGAACGCCAAAAACTCCGCTATAATATTATCAGTTTTTATGCATTAACTGCATCATCCCTAGCATTGCTTCTCAGCCACAACTATGCACTCGATTGGAAGTGGTCATTAGCCATTAGTCATTAGCGGAGTGAAAAGATCTCACATTTGGGTTCCTAAATACTCAGTTCGTTGCGCTGGCCAGAATAAATCAGATTCAAAACAAACAAAAAAAACGCGATATTACCCAACACCTTTACTCAGGGGGGGTCATTTGCATGGCAGAAAGAATCGCATCTGATCTAATGCAGAGAAGAAATATTGCGGACACTTTCTGTGTACTTGGCCTGAGCAATGGTTTTCTAGTCTAGAGCGACTCAAATCGCCATGTACAATGACATTTAGAACAAGTTAGACATAACTGTTCCTGATTTAAAAAAATGTTTCCATAACGAGTTCTGGAAAATATAATGTTTCACGATTTTCCTACAAATCATTTAACCGAGGAAGGCTCGGTCACCTGGTGCTTGTAATTAAATGGACTACACAGTACATCGAAAAAAACAAACAAACAACAAACGTGTATTGTTTTATTAAAAAAAAACAAAAAAACTAAAAATCAAAGGGAAAAGCTCTTCGATACCGTACAATGGCTATATATTTCAATAATACAATTTTAATTCTTTCGTAGAAAGTTAGAATGTTAAACAAAATATTGTTTTTTTTTTATTCTAGAAAAATTCTACATCATGAGCTACACGTTGAGCACCAGTCTTATGTAAGTTATAACTTAAATTGCATGCCATTTCTATTAATATAATTCCCCATTTTAGACACTGCGATCAATAAGAAAGGTGATGTAAATGTCATCTCTTTCTTTGTCCAACGTTTAGCGATATGGCAAGCACATCGACCAACCAATTTTACATTCCCCAGCCGATATTCAAGTACCTATTCCAATTGGGAGGACTCAGGTGAGACCTTCAAATCAGGAAGAACAAAATCCCTGTCTTTACCGACATTCGTTACAACGGATATCTAGGTTCATAAGCCAAGTCTTTTTCTAGTGATCTATCACACTTCCGTTAATTAATATTGCAACTTTATATTCTGATTAAGCTAACACATTTTTAAAAAATTAAAATAAATTTTCAATCAGACCATACGTCCGTCAGCAAATTCTACTTTTAATTTTCATAACTGAGAAATGTTGTTTTTTTATCAAAAATGTAAATATTTGAATTATCTTTTAAATAAGAAAAACATTTTAAAAATTAACACTTTCATAATCTTCATTATTAAACTTAAACTGTTGCTGAGAGGTAAAGCGCTTGGCTTCCGAATAGGGTGTCCCGCCGGCAGGGGCGTAGCTAGGAATTTGGGGGCCCTTGCATTTTTACATTCGACATATGACATGAGATAATGTACGCGAAAAAAAATATTGGCCCAAAATCAAATTGGTTCAGTATATCAGTAAACGTAACAAAAAATAATGATTAAGACTCTTTTAATGAATAATAACGTTGTTTATTAGTTAAATAATGCACAAGTGACAAATCTCAATTGATATCGCTTCACGTCGTGCATTCTGTGCAGCAAAGAAATCTATAACATCATCTACATCGATACTTTCTAGTATTTGTGACTTCACTGACAGTAAAACCATGATAAGCCTTTCTTGCGTCATTGAGCTCCTGAGATAGTTTTTGATAAACTTGAGCTTTGAGAATGATCTCTCACATGACGTAATGGAAATGGCCTGAGTTAGCGGTATTCGGAGGAGGTTGCAAGGTGTAAGCACACGTAATTACCTACCATATGAAGCCTGTTTCCGCAATATTTCTATCGGTAATTGTATTAGTGGTTTGTTGATGCAAAGTGCTCGTGCATCAATGACATCATTAAACAAGCGATTTGATTTGCCATTTATTTCATTATATAAACAGGAAAAAGTAACACAGTTTGTCATAAGCGTGTCATCATCCAACAAGTGTCTTGGTTCAAGAAGAAACCCAAAGGTATCCATTTTCTTTCCAGCCTTTGTAATCTGTCCCTCATCTCCATATGAAATCTGTCCAGCACTTCTGTCGCATCACGTTTGAATTGCAGTTCTATTGACAATCCTACATTAGAACTCAACTTCCCATCAAGTCTTTTCTTTCTTCTGTTTTTTTTTATTACAGGTAATCTATAGTATTCACTACCTTCTTTTGCTTTTTCGATGGATTGGGTTTTTGTTAGTTTCTCATCATTTTGCAGAAACCATGAAAGGGTACTAATTTCTTCAGCAGCTTCCCGTATATGCGGTCCAGACTTTTGTAGTTTCGTCTGAACTATATTAATTGGGCACAGGATAGGCGAAAATTCTTAATTTTCCACTGCATGAAGAAGATTATGTGTTAATATTATATGACATTACGTCATTGTTTGTTGTTTATGTTTTGTGCGAAAGGAAAAGGATTCAAAGCATACAAAAGTGGGAAAGATCCATATCTCGCTATGCTCGAGTATAGAAATATTCCGATAAGCATCACAACTGCTGATCACAACTGATCCCATAATTGAAACCATCGGTAGCTGAAAATGCAGAGACATTACTCAACGAACGACAGATGAAAAGCAAAGTGAAATACGATGCAAAAGCAAGACTACCTAAAGATTATTCTGTCGGAGAGTTCGTCTAGGTCAAACATGGCAGAAAGCAGTTGTCATAAAAAACATTCAGCACCCAGATCTTACATCATAAAGACAAACGAAGAAATCAACGCTTTTTGAATAAGAGTTTCGATGAAGACATCTCTGGGTACTATGATACCGATGAAGACAATGAACTGCAAACTGTTGGAACAAACGAAACAGACAGTTATAGACCAACGTCTAGCGAACTTGTTGTGCCAGTCAAGACAACCAGAAGTGGACGAATTGTTAAAGTTCCTAGTAGATATCAGTCTTAAGAACTTTAAAAAGAAGGTTGTGATAATAATTTCAAAATAAGGATGTGTTAATATTATATGATATTACGTCATTGATTGTTGTTTATGTTTTGTGCGAAAGCACAAGGATTTGACGGAAATAAAAAGATAGTCTTCTATGTCTACTTTGATAATCACAGTCTTCGTTATTATTATCATTATTATTAAATAATGTCTACAGTATGTTAATGTTAATATTATGTGTGTGTGTTATTGTACACATTATTAGCTCTAATAATTTATTGTTATCTGTAATGCATAGTTGTAAATCAAATGTCCTCACTGATAATAAAGATCAAAATTTTGATTATTATCATCTGGTGTACAGTCTGAGAAAGTATAGATAAACTATAGGCCTATAGTTTCAAAACCATATAATACGTTGTGTACGAAGAATAAGCTGAAGAATAAAAATCATTGGTAATTAGTAGTAATTACTTATTAAGTGAATAATTATATCATGCGGCCTCCATGAGGTTTTTAATTGGTATTGCCCGCTAAGTCAAAACGTTACCGACCCCTGAGGGTCTATAGTCATGCAACTCAATCAACAATATTGAAGCAAATACCTGATCTTTTACCTGTCAGTTGTTTCCTCTTCAAATGTACATAGCTTACATAACAATACGCAGTCTTCAAATGTACACAGCATACCTAACATTACGCACTCTTCAAATGTACATAGCTTACATAAGGTTACACACTCTTCAAATGGACACAGCATACATAACATTACGCACCCTTCAAATTTACACATCATACATAACATTCCGCACTATTCAAATGTACATATCTTACTTAACATTCCGCACCCTTCAAATGTACACAGAATACATAACATTACGCACTCTTCAAATGTTCACAGTATACATATCATTACGCACTCTTCAAATGTACATAGCACACAAAACATTACGCACTCTTCAAATGTTCACAGTATACATAACATTACGCACTCTTCAAGTGTACATAGCTTACATAACATTGCGCACTCCTCAAATGCACATAGCACACATAACATTACGCACTCTTCAAATGCAAACAGTATACATAACATTACGCAACCTTCAAATGTACATAGCATACATAACATTACGCACTCTTCAAATGTACATAGCTTACATAACATTACGCACTCTTCAAATGTACACAGCATGCATAACATTACGGATTCTTCAAATGTTCACAGCATACATAACATTACGGACTCTTCAAATCTACATAGCTAACATAACATAACGCACTCTTCAAATGTACATATCTTACATAACATTACGCACTCTTCAAATGTACACAGCATGCCTAACATTACGCACTCTTCAAATGTACATAGCATACTGTGACAGGTTAGCGAAAGTGACGTGTGTTTGGCGCGTTTAATGTCTAGGGAATGATTATTTTTAAAGCTATCACACACCAACCCCTCAGCATATAAATCGGGAGCAGGCACGCAACGAGACAAGCAATGAAAGAAAGATACAAAGTTAAAATGAAGAATATTTAATTACATAAATATTTACATAGAAGAATAAAAAGGGGGAGGGTTTGCATCTATCTCTAATCAATACTATATTTAATCATCACTCTTGCACTTAATAAGAGAGTATATCACTTTGTCTTCTGAACTTAGCTGGTTTTCCTTTTGTGTCGCAGCTGGCTGTGTCCTGGCTTGAGGTTCTGCAGCTGGAGGTAGCGCTCTAGCGGATGAGGGACGCCGGTGATACAGTTCTTGTGGAGTCTCAATCCAAAGTTCTGATATCTGTAGTGGGCACGTAGGGCGGGTGGCCAGCTACCTTGAGCACAAGTGTACTGCGGGCAGAGCGGATCTGCCGTTTGCAGCGTAGTTAGCAAGATAAGTCCAGTGAGTTGCGGAGGGTTTGGCGTAGCTATGACGTCTCGCATAGACTCTTGGTCTATAGGGACGTCGTACTTAATAAGTTGACAGGTGGGCTGTCGAATAGGCAGGCAAGTAGAGCCGATAGCGCCAAGTAGTAGAGTTGAGTAGATCCACGTAGGCAGTAGAAGATACTCAACAGCAAATAGGCCAGTGTGCAGTGCTGAATAGCACTAAGTACAAAGGCAATAGGCAATTGATCCGATAAATAGGCAGTTGACTAGGCAGACAATGCCAAATAAATAGGCAGGTGAGTGATCCGATAAATAGGCAGACACCTGAGGGAGGCTGCGGATAAATAAAGACAAGTTAGGACATGTCTCTCATGCATCTTATCGATTCCCCTTGATTGAGGTGCATTCGTCAGATTGGTAAAATTGCTTTAAAGCACAATGAGGAGATGATGACAAATGGGATTTGGAAAACAGATGGCTGATAGTAGCAATAAAAAAATGTACATAAAAGGGGAAATAATAATCTCAAATAAAAAACACAATATGGAAGAGAAAAAGAGGGGTGGAATGGGCGGTGGTCAGTGACCATGACGGTTTGTTTACATACGACCGTCGGTCGAGAACAATGGAGCGAGCTTGAATGGGGAGAGCGTCCGTTCAAGGGGCGCAACTCTCGTCAAAGTAGAATGACTACAGGGGAGATAATTCATATCTCTTTTCTAAGCGCAGTATTAGTGCGCTAGTAAACTTATCAATACTAAGACTAAGACTGCTTTATTGATCCTTATGGAAATTTGTTGTGATTACAAGGACTCTTTTCTCATATAAAGACTACACAACAGAAAAAAACACACAAATACAACAGACAACATAAAGAGTTCATTCAGCGACTACAGACAGGTATCTTGGTGCATTTCATGTTCCCTGATCAATGAGTAGCGGTGATAGAGTCTGACCGAGTGAGGTACGAACGAGTTTTTGTACCGCTCTGTTCTTGTTTTGATTGACAGCAGTCGCCCACTTCGCGACGACCTGTCGTAGTTCTGATGGAGCGGGTGGCCGTTGTCTTCCAAGATTTTTTCGATTTTTCTTAGGCACTTTTGTTCAAAAAGCTTATTTAAATGTGGCAATGTTGTAAGTGTAATTTTAGATGCTTTTTTAATGATTTTTTCTAGACGTCGCAACAGTTTAGACGAGGCGTTGCCTTGCCAACAAGTTATTCCGTATGTTAGCAGACTCTGCATAGTCGCGCGGTAAAATGTCTCAAGGATCTTCTTGCTTAATTTAAAGCTATTGAGTTTGTATAGAAAAAAAGAGTCGCTGGGCTGCCTTCTTTGCCAGAGTTTCAAGGTGGTCTTCCCATGAAAGCTTGTTGTTGATGATAACACCTAGATATTTATATGCCTTTACTTGCTCTATAGATGTAGTGTTTATTTGCAGTTCACGTATAGTATGTTTTTTCTTTCTATAATCTATTATAAGTTCTTTAGTTTTTGTTCCATTCAGTTCTAGAAAGTTGTCGGTGCACCAGTTTGTAAACTCTTCTATCGAGCTTCGATACTGAGTTTCGTCTCCTGAAATAAGACCGACTATGGCAGTATCATCAGCGAATTTAATGAGTTTAACTGAGTCATAGATGCTTCTTATGTCATTAGTGTAAAGAGTGTATAGTACAGGAGAAAGTACACAACCTTGTGGAGCACCCGTACATAGTACTCGAGTTGACGATTTGGTGTTGTTGACTTTAACATACTGGGGCCGTTAGGTTAAAAAGTTTAGAACCCATGCTTGTAAGTAAGGGCTTACATTTAAGTTACTCAGTTTGTTTATCATTAGATGTGGCTGTATGGTATTGAAAGCCAAGGAGAAATCTACGAAGAGGACTTGTGCGTATGTTTTGGGTATATCGAGATGCTTATAAAGCTGGTCCAAAAGCAATAGAATGGCATGCTCAGTTCCTCTAGCTGCTTTGTATGCAAATTGGTGAGGGTCTAGGCTGTTGTTGACTTTTGCTACAAGTTGTTTTAGCATATATTTTTCAAAACATTTCATAACAATAGGTGTTAGTGCTACTGGGCGGAAATCATTTAAGCAATCTATTTTTCGTTTCTTAGGCACTGGTATGATCTCTGAAGTTTTCCAGATGTGTGGAATTACGCACGTTTGCAATGACTGGTTAAAGATATGACAGAAGATAGAAGAAATTTGCTCCGCACACAGCTTGATCAGCTTGCCACTAATTTTGTCTGGTCCAGAAGCTTTTGTTACGTCTGCTCTTTTAAATAACAAGGTCACTTCATCCTCAGTTACAAAATTGACATAGGCCTCTTGTTTTCCTTTGGACAGAGTGTTGAAAAGTTCTTTGTGTACTTCAACAAAATCTTCTTTGTCAAAACGAGAATAAAAACAATTTAGTTCGTTGGCGAATTTCTCATCATCAGCCATTGAAATTTGTTCTCGTTTTGAGGCGCAGCCTGTTATTTTCTTTAATCCCTCCCAGCATTGTTTTGAGTTGTTCTTTGCAAAGAAATTCTCAATTTTTTCTTTGTATGTTTTTTTCCCTTCAATTATTGCTTTTCTCAGTTTATGTTTAGCATTTATAAACTCTTCGTTGCTAGCCTTATACTTTGTTTTCTTTTCAGTAATAAGGTGTTTACTTTTTTTGGTCATCCAGGGCTTAATGTTTCCATAGACTTGTATTGTTTTTGTTGGAATTGTTAACTCCTCGCAGAATGATAGATATGAGTTAACAGTTTCTGTTAGTTCGTTTATGTCTGGACAGTTTTCAATAAAGATTTCCCAGTTAGTTTTCTCAATGCATCCTCGTAGTCTTTCTACAGCCTCTTCAGACCACATCTTGACCGTTTTTATAACTCTATTTGTAGTTTTAAGATTAGGTTTGTAATTTGGTATAAGATGGACTAATACATGGTCAGATTCTCCAAGTGGGAACAAACTTTTACATTTGTAAGCCTGCTTAATGTTTACGTAGCATTTGTCAAGCGTTCTACCCTGCCTTGTGGGGAGGGAGACATACTGGCAATAGTTTGGCAGTGTGTTGTCAATATTTAGGTTGTTGAAATCTCCAGTTACGATACAAACAGAGTCCGGGTGTTTTTATTGTACATTGTGAAGCACATCAAAAATTATTTCCGACGCAGTCGCTGTGTCAGCCGTCGGTGGTATGTACACAACAACAACACACACCTGAGTGAATTCTCTAGGCAAGTAGTAAGGCCTAAGTGTGACACACATAAGTTCAATGTTAGGGTCACAAATTTTATTCTTGATGTTCACATTATTGGCGTTGCAGTATTCCTTGTTTATATAGATTGCGAGTCCTCCTCCATTTGACTTCCCACTATTAATTGTTCTGTCTGCTCTGTAAACGTAAAATTTATCGAGATCAACAGAAGATTCGGGTATCGTGTCATTGAGCCAGGTTTCAGTGAAACACATTAAGGAACACTCTCTAAATTGATACAGATGTTCACAGCAACCTGTTAATTCTTCCATCTTATTTTGTAAAGACCTAACATTGCCTGTTACGATGGGTGGAAGGAAGCCTCTTAGTCCTCTTCTTCTACACTTAACTCGTATTCCTCCTCTACGTCCTCTCTTCTTACGTTTTGTGCTAGGGATTTGTTCGGTTAGAGCCTTGGGCTTAGGCTCGGTATTAGGTTCCAAGATAACGGGTGTATAGTCCATACTGTCAAGCGTCAGCCGAGATAAAGGAAATAAAATAAGATGTACAAATATATCCATGGTTGCATCAACGATCAATTGAGCAACGTAGCATTATTAGATTAATGCAATACATAAATACATACATATGACAGGTTTATGTTTTCTAATTACGACAGTGAGAAATACACAATGCACTAACTAAATATAAATGAAGTAATAAAATACACATGATAATATTCAGTGAGAAATATACACAAAGTAATTAAGACGGAACTTGTGATTAAGTTCGGCTTACCACCAGGTATTCCTCTAAGAGTAAGAATAAATGAAATAATCCAGACTCGACTGTTCAGCTAGAGTGAGAAATGAGAGGGTCTGGCTTGATCTATTCTACTTTATAAAGGCCCTGAGAGAGACGGACGGAAACAGGAAATGTCCTAGGCTTAAGATTATCTCTCACGTAGGTGAATTCGACACGAGATGGGAGTCGCACCTTGGAAAGGTCAATAGGCGTGTTGATCCGAGTGATTTCCTAGATAAAAAAGAGACGTGGGAGAGGGGGGGAGAAAGAGTGGCTTGCATTCCACCCAAGGTAGTGTCAACTGCGACCGTCAGACATCCGGCCGGTAAGACCAAAGAGACTGTGTGTTTATCTTTCCCCGATCAAAGGGGGGTAAGTGAAAGGACGCGGCCTAGCTATCTCCAAGGTGGTGGACTTGGACTAGCCTGAAGAGGAAAAGGTGGGCCGGGTGAAGAAATTGGGGATAGAACGGGGAAATAATTAAAATAAAATAAATAAATAATAATTATTAATGCTGTGATAAATATGAGTGACTCTGACAGCAAACTTTGACTTGTCACACATACATAACATTACGCACTCTTCAAATGTACATAGCACACAAAACATTACGCACTATTAAAATGTTTACAGTATACATAACATTACGCACTCTTCAAATGTACAAAGCTTACATAACATTACGCACTCTTCAAATTTACATAGCTTATATAACATTACGCACTCTTCAAATGTACACAGCATACATAACATTACGCACCCTTCAAAAGTACATAGCATACATAACATTCCTCACTCTTGAAATGTACACAGCATACATAACATTAAGCACTCTTCAAATGTGCACAGCATTCATAACAGTACACACTATTCAAATGCAAACAGCATACATAACATACGCACTCTTTAAATGTACATAGCACACATAACATTACGCACCCTTCAAATGTACAATGCACACATAACATTCAAATGTACATAGCGCACATAACATTACGCACTCTTTAAATGTGTGCAGCGTACATAAGCACTCTTTAAATTTGTGCAGCGTACAAAAACATTCCATACTCTTCAAATGTACACAGCATACATAACATTCCACACTCTTCAAATGTGTGCAACGTACAAAACATTACGCACTTTTCAAATGTGTGCAGCGTACAAAACATTACGCACTCTTTAAATGTGTGCCGCGAACAAAACATTATGCACTCTTCAAATGAACGTAGACTTAATTTTGCTTGCAGTCTGTCTAGATCTAGATTTATAGTGATCTCCACATCCTTCGGGGTATTACGTCTTAGCCCAAACCTTTTGTAGGATGTCAGGGGCGGGGTTCAAACCAACAACAACAGTTCGGAGCGCACTCGAACAGGCAGAATGGTGGATGTCAGCACTAGATAAAAAAAATCGTGTTTAAAACAAAAACACGCGAAAAGTTTACTTAATAGGGGAAAAAGGAATTGAGTAAATGTGCTGAGTACGAGACAAGATTTGTGGATCCCAGCAATTAACTAAATCTATTGTTTCATTTATATGTGTATTTATGTTGTGTTTGTTTGTTTACTTGTAGTCTTTCTAGTTCTACTATTCAGTATGTTCACGTGCTCACATGTTTTTCTCAAGTCTGTTATTAGTGTGTATTGAAGTCACCTGTTAGTTTTTCACTTTCTTGTCATGTCCAAAAAATGGAGTTGTAACTTAAACAGCAGTGTTGTTATTTCATCTTAATTAATAGTATAACATCTATACTTCAAAGTTTGTTTCATTTTATTAATGCTACTTTTTATTGTACACATATTCATTGAAGGCTTTTAAAACTAACATTTTTATTCTAAAACAAATATATTCACTATGGCTTTTGTTCTGTAAACTTTTGATTAAAATTGATAAGACAACTAGATGAATTTTACATATAGTGTAAATGTCAATATACTGAGCTATATATATATAGCTCAGTATATTGACATTTACACTACCTGGTTGGTATGTCAAAAAAAAAATCATAGCTTACCCTATTCTATTAATAAAACCTACGTAATTAATCTTAGAAATTTATCGGTAAATCCCAGAGAGTAACAATAAGTTAATTTCCTTTATTCCAGTTCTATCGTAATCTTGTTTAGACAAGAATAAAGCTGTATGAGAGAAAAAGTATGTGGTATAGAACATGATAAGTTAGCTAGGTAAGCTGTTATAGAACAAGGTAAGATGTGTGAGTTTAATGAGTTATAGAACAATGTTAGATGTGTGTGATTGAATAAACTCAGATGTGTGAAATAGAACAAGATAAGCTCTGTGTTTGTGTGATAGAACAAGATAAGCTCTGTATTTGTGTGATATAGCAAGATAAGCTCTTGTGTTTGTGTGATAGAACAAGATAAGCTCTGTGTTTGTGTGATAGAACAAGATAAGCTCTGTGTTTGTGTGATAGAACAAGATAAGCTCTGTGTTTGTGTGATAGAACAACAATTTGGTGTAACGACTTGAGAAGAACTGACTGATATTTCAAATTTGAAAAACATTTGTTCTCATTGATGTAAAAACTTTGAGAGAATTCATAACGTCTCATTGATTTTAAACTCAAATTATTTTTTTTTAAGATGGACAAAGTAACTAATGAAATCATATGGATCAGTCAAGATCAATCTTATGATACCAAAGAAAAAGGTATTTTGTTTACATTCTTTATGAAGAAATTAATCAGAATCTGTTGTTGTTTTTTAGAGACAGAGAGAAAGAGAGAGAGAGAAACAGAGAAAGACAGATAGAGAGAGTTGTATGCAAGCTTTAAAAAATATGTGTATATAAATATTGACGGAATTTGTAAAATAAGCAATTAATTTAAAAAAATACTTTCTGTTTATTAGCGGCCCCCGAAAAGGGAAAAGACGTTATAGTTTTGTGTGGCCTGTCTGTTCGTCTGTCCGTCCGTCCCGCTTAGATCTCAGAAACTACAAGAGAAAATGAAAATTGGACATCATGATATTTTAGATAATTCAAAGTTCTGATGCAACGGCTAATTTTTTTTTCTTTTCCGAAAGTTAACCATCTAATTTTAAAAATTATATATGCAAGCAGACTTTTAGAAAATTACACCACTTTTCAATTAAAAACTTCAGGGGAGGCAACTTTTTAAAAAGGTCATGGACTTCTTCATTAATAAACCAAGCTTCATTCATAGATTCGCACATTGGTACAAAACATTTGCAAAAAAGTGTCAATGGATCATTATAAATATATTTTCCATTTATTAACTAATTCATTGAATAGAATACTGATTCAAATGTTGTTTTTAAAAAAGAATTTTGATAAAAAAAAACTTCGTTTTAGTTATAAGTTTCCAAAATAACGAACTACTTTTATAGCGCGCAGTTTAGTCATATCCTCATTATAGGGGCCTACACTTGACAGTCTAAAAAAGACTAAATAGAGCCCAGATCTAAATATATTTATAATGCTAGCTCTAGACTAGTAGATTCGACATCAAGATTCTATATCTAGTTCTAAATCTAAATCTACCCTTAGATATAGACTTAGATCTTACTCTAGATTCTAGATCTATACTTACAATAAGAGACAGATCTATTTTTAGAGTAAGAGATCTATTTCTAGACCTAGACTTATATCTTGAATCTAGATTTAGATCTAAAACTAGGCCTAGATCTAGCTAGATCTATGTCTAGTTTGTATGACAAATGACAATGGAGATATTAAACTTTATTTCCTAGTGGAAAGCTTAAAGTAGGTCAACAATTTTTTTTCGTGTTGCCAATTTATCTAATTTTGTTAGAAAATGAATATATTTGCGATGCTGTGGCCGAGGGGTAAAGCACTTGGAAACGGAAGTCCCGTGTTCGAATCCTGAGGAAGACTCTAGGCGGACCACTTTGGGGGCCGATTTTGAGTTTGTGTTTCCACACAAACTGTCTTTGTAACCTTTTGTTAAATAAAGGATTTATTTTGCATTTTGATTTGTATTAGTTACTTATTATTCATGTCTGCATGGTCGTTTGGAATGCACTTCTGTCGCCACGATAGGTCCAAGTTCAAAACCTGCTTACCGTCCTGTATGAGGTTTAGGTTAAGATGTAATGATCTTCTGAAAGTCAAAAACATTGAAAACATTGATAACTCCTTCCATGAATCCATGCATCCATTGATAACTCCTTCCATGAATCCATGCATCCATTGATAACTCCTTCCATGAATCCATGCATCCATTGACAACTCCTTCCATGAATCCATGCATCCATTGATAACTCCTTCCATGAATCCATGCATCCATTGACAACTCCTTCCATGAATCCATGCATCCATTGACAACTCCTTCCATGAATCCATGCATCCATTGATAACTCCTTCCATGAATCCATGCATCCATTGACAACTCCTTCCATGAATCCATGCATCCATTGATAACTCCTTCCATGAATCCATGCATCCATTGATAACTCCTTCCATGAATCCATGCATCCATTGACAACTCCTTCCATGAATCCATGCATCCATTGATAACTCCTTCCATGAATCCATGCATCCATTGATAACTCCTTCCATGAATCCATGCATCCATTGATAACTCCTTCCATGAATCCATGCATCCATTGACAACTCCTTCCATGAATCCATGCATCCATTGATAACTCCTTCCATGAATCCATGCATCCATTGACAACTCCTTCCATGAATCCATGCATCCATTGACAACTCCTTCCATGAATCCATGCATCCATTGATAACTCCTTCCATGAATCCATGCATCCATTGACAACTCCTTCCATGAATCCATGCATCCATTGATAACTCCTTCCATGAATCCATGCATCCATTGACAACTCCTTCCATGAATCCATGCATCCATTGACAACTCCTTCCATGAATCCATGCATCCATTGATAACTCCTTCCATGAATCCATGCATCCATTGACAACTCCTTCCATGAATCCATGCATCCATTGATAACTCCTTCCATGAATCCATGCATCCATTGACAACTCCTTCCATGAATCCATGCATCCATTGACAACTCCTTCCATGAATCCATGCATCCATTGATAACTCCTTCCATGAATCCATGCATCCATTGACAACTCCTTCCATGAATCCATGCATCCATTGACAACTCCTTCCATGAATCCATGCATCCATTGACAACTCCTTCCATGAATCCATGCATCCATTGATAACTCCTTCCATGAATCCATGCATCCATTGACAACTCCTTCCATGAATCCATGCATCCATTGATAACTCCTTCCATGAATCCATGCATCCATTGACAACTCCTTCCATGAATCCATGCATCCATTGACAACTCCTTCCATGAATCCATGCATCCATTGATAACTCCTTCCATGAATCCATGCATCCATTGATAACTCCTTCCATGAATCCATGCATCCATTGACAACTCCTTCCATGAATCCATGCATCCATTGACAACTCCTTCCATGAATCCATGCATCCATTGACAACTCCTTCCATGAATCCATGCATCCATTGATAACTCCTTCCATGAATCCATGCATCCATTGACAACTCCTTCCATGAATCCATGCATCCATTGACAACTCCTTCCATGAATCCATGCATCCATTGACAACTCCTTCCATGAATCCATGCATCCATTGATAACTCCTTCCATGAATCCATGCATCCATTGACAACTCCTTCCATGAATCCATGCATCCATTGATAACTCCTTCCATGAATCCATGCATCCATTGACAACTCCTTCCATGAATCCATGCATCCATTGACAACTCCTTCCATGAATCCATGCATCCATTGACAACTCCTTCCATGAATCCATGCATCCATTGATAACTCCTTCCATGAATCCATGCATCCATTGACAACTCCTTCCATGAATCCATGCATCCATTGACAACTCCTTCCATGAATCCATGCATCCATTGATAACTCCTTCCATGAATCCATGCATCCATTGACAACTCCTTCCATGAATCCATGCATCCATTGATAACTCCTTCCATGAATCCATGCATCCATTGACAACTCCTTCCATGAATCCATGCATCCATTGACAACTCCTTCCATGAATCCATGCATCCATTGATAACTCCTTCCATGAATCCATGCATCCATTGACAACTCCTTCCATGAATCCATGCATCCATTGACAACTCCTTCCATGAATCCATGCATCCATTGACAACTCCTTCCATGAATCCATGCATCCATTGATAACTCCTTCCATGAATCCATGCATCCATTGACAACTCCTTCCATGAATCCATGCATCCATTGATAACTCCTTCCATGAATCCATGCATCCATTGATAACTCCTTCCATGAATCCATGCATCCATTGATAACTCCTTCCATGAATCCATGCATCCATTGATAACTCCTTCCATGAATCCATGCATCCATTGACAACTCCTTCCATGAATCCATGCATCCATTGACAACTCCTTCCATGAATCCATGCATCCATTGATAACTCCTTCCATGAATCCATGCATCCATTGATAACTCCTTTCATTAAACCATACATTCATTGACAACATGAATCCATAAATCAGGTTGTAGTTTTGATTATTTGTTCTAATTGATCTTTTTTAAAATATATTTTAATAGATAAAGACAAAACCATAACAGATACAAACAAAGATTCAGCTAAAGAAAAACTTGAGAATAAAAAAGTATATCACTTCTTAAACTGTTCAACTTTATATTATTTTAAACCTATATTTATTTAAGACGTTATTCATGTTAAAATTTATTGGAGCTTCGTTAATATTTTTTCAATATATTACCAGACAGGTGAAAGCTCCACAAAGAGATTCAAAAATGGAGGTGCAGCAGTAACATTCAGAAAATATTCTGGTAATGAGTTTTTCAAATAATGTTCTAAACATTTAAATAACAAAAAAATAATAATGTCTTATTATGTAAATTTTAATTTCAATTAATAATTGATAAAAAAATATACCTAAGAGATTTTACTTGACACTTTCAGAAGGAGAAAAAAACTGCACTAAAGTTGGCAATCATTCAAGTTTTATCCCGTATAATGCTTTCAGAGTTGATCATTTTCCTGAGCCTTATCGTGATACTTTACTAGTTGACTTAGTGAAAGTTTTGGGCAGTTTGGTTGTTATGTTAAAAATTTCAAGCGTCAGCAAACGCCGCCCAAAATATTTCCCAAAAACTTTTTTGGAATATCCAAAGTCCTGTTCCAGTGGAACTGGAAGAATCATTTTTTCTAGGCCCATATGGGGCACTGAAACAAAGCATTGTCTATGCAGACAATGTGCACAGAGCAGTCGACCATGCATAAATTGGGGAGAGATTAAAGTTGTGACTTCAGCACATGTTGTCTTTGATGTGACAGAAGCTGAGAGTACAACTTGCGTTTTAAACTATGACTCCAATGATTGTGACGAGATTGTAAAATTGTCATTTTTGAGAAGAGAAATCATTGATGTCAGAAATGATAGGAGTACAGTAGTGTTTGTCACACATGATATTCAGATGGCTTACAAGTTAAGGGATAAAATCTATGAATACAAAGGACTTCACGATCAAGCCTACGCTAAATATCAAAACAGTTTAAGTACTTTGAACACTAATCAGCAAGATGACCGACCAGAGTGTCACAACGCATGTGAGTCTGATGATAAAAAGACTGAGAAATTAGAAACAGAAGATTTAGCGATTCTAATTTCTCATCCTCATGGATGGTCCAAACAAGTTTCCATTGGGACCTCTAAAAAAATTGTTTGCAAGAAAGACATTGACAAAGGAAGGGTATACACGTACTATGAGTATGTTCTGACGTCGTGTGGTGGCAGCAGTGGAGCCCCAGTGTATATACTAGGAAAAGAAGAAGTTTGGACCAACCACCCACATAAAGGCAGTAATGTCCACAATGAAGGTGTTAGTGGCATTGAATATGAGCCGTTAAGCAAAAGAAAAAAGAAATAAAATTCATTCATACATTTCTAGATTTACTTACATTCCACACATGTAGATTGTAACCAACCGAAGCAACTAATGATACCAAACTTACATACTCTGATACTCTCATAGTATATCTGCTGCAAGTATCCTGAGATGTATAGGTTTTTTTTTAGGAATAAATGAAGTATTAGAATGAACGTTGATGTTAAACAATTGTTAGAGTGTCTTCAACGTTTTACCGTGGTACTATGTGGCCACCACAATGACCAAATAAATGAGATGTAACAAAACATTTTGTCAAAGATAAAACTGAAATTAAATTTCTCCCAGAAGTTTCTATCTTATTTTACATCTAAAATGTTTTGCGCAGACATAATGTTTTTATTCTTTTTTCTTTGACGAAGCTTCTATCAACTCACTTTGTCTGTCTGGTAAACATTTTGGACACGTTATTTCTCCGACACCCAATCTGGGATCAAGCTGAAAATGTGCACAATTATTTCTTTTACCTGACAACAAAAGAATCAATATACAAAAGTTACGAATTAGTTAATTAGCTATTGGTAATTATTTAGTTTGGTATCTTGAATAAGGGAACGAAATTGTACTTGACTGAAGTTATGGTATACGATGAATTAGTTCCCTTTATAAGTCGTCGTCTGAGTCTTTGTGAACACAAACATGAACTACGACGAGACTATAGAAACTAGAGATAACTCTGCAATCGTCAATGTTCATAAGAACGTCACTAGCAGAGTGGTTACAATGTCGGTTTGAGTCATGACTTCGAATTCAGGTCGTTCCAGCCCCATTTTTTATAAATGTTTTTTTTCAATTGTTAGTCTTGATCTATTACAAATGTAATTACATGACTGATCCAAACTAATTAATACAACTATGCTTAATATAACACTTGTTTTGTTTTTTTCTTTTTCATGGTTTTGGCTTACATATATCAAGATGAATCATAGTTTTCTGTAGACTTTCCTGTGCCCATCCTAATCAGAGCCAAATAGAGTGGAGGCCTATTCGTAGTTTATTTTCCTAACTCGAATGACAATATTTGTTCCGTATTCTTAAACATTTTTTTAAATAAATAGTTTTTTTAAATAATGAAAACTCAATTGTTTCTAGTTTGGATCATGGAACTATACTAATGGAACAACAGCTCCTAGTTTTTACTAGGGGGAGTGCCGTCGCTCATCTTTTTTCGCGCATGGTGCAATATGGAGAAATTCAGGAGAATGCAAAAGAAGAAATTTACTCCTCCAGTCACTTGGACTGACCTGCAATGAGAGTAAAACTTTCCTACGCTTTATTTTATTAGATCTCTACAAACTTCATCCATTTTCTCACAATGTTTTGTGATTTATAAAATTTTCCTGAATAAAGGATCGTCATAAAAGTTATTTTTTTTTAAGGCCACCCCATTAAAATAGCTGTTTTCAGTACTTTCACATTTGGGTATTTTACACAAAATCTGGATTTTTTTTTTTATGTGCATGAAATCATTATCATCTGTCCCGCGTAACCAAATCCTCCACTTTTCCCGGTCACCAATGTTCTTAACAAGATATCAAGAGAGAGAGACTGGTCCATTATTTGCGTACTCCAGCCAGCTTTTCTTCTGACAACCCTTTTTTTCGTTTATTCTCTTGAAGGATATTTTTTTGAAGTTAGTCTTACAAAATACAATTCCAAACCAACTCATGCAGTTATAGTCTTTTCACAGTACTGGGGAGTCATCCTTTTTGTCAGCCAGAGTGTTAATTGGCAAAAGTAAAAAATTCATTAGTTTAATTTTTTTTAGTAAATATTCATAACTATATCTTTTATATAATATTATATTTTTAAAATTGTTAATAAGCTCAAAGATACAAGTAGAAATAGATAAACGACAAGGCCGATAAACAAAATACAACACAGGCTTTATTCCACCATATTAGATAACGAACAACAACACACACTTCCTAATCCGCTAAGGGAACTAACTCACACAACAATACATCATATATCAACATCCTTCTTTCTCTACAAAAATAACATAATACACCTGATCACGTATTCTATAAATAATACAAATCTTCCCCTTGTTCAAACAATACTATGACACATCTAAGTCATCATTCAATGAAGAAAACAAAATAGGACCAGCAAAATAAACGTCATAAAATGTCCTAGTATCTGTGTCTATATCCTCAGCAGAGCCATCCATCGGAATGGTTATAGAACAGTTCACAATGTTTCAGCAATTCTCCTTCATCATCAAAGCTTCCCTCAGACTCCTGGCTTTCTGTAATGTCTCCTTTCCATTCAACAGAATTAAACATATTAGAAGGAAATGTTAGTGAAAATTTTCGGCAATGGCGAAGACAGATGCAGATTTACCTCCTAGCGTCAGGCGCCGACAAGAAACGGAAATGTCAAAGAAAGGCTATAATCCTTCATTGTGCAGGAGCACAAGTTCAGGAAGTATGTGAACATTTTATTTATGAAGACCATGAAGATAGCAATGATCCAGGCATATTGTTACAAAAGCTACAAGAATACTGTCATCCAAGGAAGAACGAAGTACTTGAAGCTTATAGGTTCTGGAATATGACTCGTATCTCTTCATATGACTTGTTTATTACTAGTTTGAGGACACAGGCTGAGAAGTGCAATTTTAAAGACAAAGACCGAATGATAAGAGATAAACTAGTTTTTTCTGCTAATCAACATCTACAAGAGAAGCTACTATTGTGTTCAGATTTGACACTAGAAAAGGCTATAGAAATATGCCAAGTCTATGAACAAACTTCCAATAGTCTCAAGGAAATGAATAAAGAGTCTAAGCAAACTGACTATGTTCTGAAGCTTGAGAAAGCAGATAACCATTGGTATTTTTTCTGGCAACATTTCTATTCTAGTCTGTGATGAATTATAAATTTAAAAAAATGTTTGTAATGTTTCAGTTATTAACAAGTAGAACCATGGCAACCAGTTCTGATGATGTACCAGAATGGCTCAAGGATAATACTTATACTATTTCTACTCTCTGGGCAGACATTAATAATATTGGCATCCATTCAATATTTAATGTAAGTACTACTATACAATTTTTATTTTAGTTATCTAAAAGATGTTTTATGAAGTGTGATTTGCATGGTCAAGCAACATCCAAATATCTTGGAAGGAATTTAACATTTTTCTCGTTTTTTTTTATAACACTCTTAAGCAAATTCATCTTTCATGAACTAATATACCTTGGCTGTTGTGTTTACAATAAACTGTTAGATGAAATTAGGCAAAATTATGTCTGATAATTTGTATGTTTGATACAACAATGTATTCAATTTAATTATATTATTTTTTAATTTTAATGTTTTCAAAAGAAATTAGCCAATATGCCTAATTGTATAATAAACAGTTATGTTTGGAAATGCAAGAAAAAGGCATGCATTCCTGACAAGTCAATGATTGGTTGCACCTATTAAAGGTAAGATACTGCAATTTTTCCCTATGCACTTTTCTCATAGGCTGAAGTAGAAAACTAGTTTTCCATGAAAATGTAAATCACAATATATGTTATAGTTGCTTTTAGATGAGTGCAATGTGGATCAAATTAACTGAATATCTGCCTTCACCTATAGTAATAATTTATAACTATTAAGGTCAGGGCCATGTCTTCACATTAACGCAGTAGCTCCTTTAAGTACAGACTATTTTTAGAATGGCAAAATTATATAAATATACTTAATAACATATATGTAGGTTTAGCATGGTCAACACATGTCACACATATTTTTTAAAATCCTTTTATTTATTTTTATAACTAGATAACTTTCTGTTATGAGAAAAGATGAGATTTTTGGACTCTTGCATAGCACCACCAGAAAGGAAAAATCCCATCATGTTGCAAAATAAACGTCTTGGACCAATTTTATTTTAAGATATATTTTACTGTAAGCTCTATACATATTTATGTATATCCTGTCATTCAGCCAACAGGTTTGGATTTAGTATTTCTTTAAATCTGTTTGATATTGTACTTGAAAACTATTAATCTGAGCCCCATTAAAACAAGAGGGAGTGCAGTGAATGAGTTGTAAAGCACTTGGCTTCTGAACTGAGGGTTCCTGGGTTCGATTAAGACTGGGATTTTCAATTTCAGAATCCAAAAGGCTACTCTTGAGTCCACCAAGCTCTAATGGATACATGGCAATAGAAAGGAATAAGTAAAGGCAGTTTGGGGATCCATGGCTGAATGGTTAAGTCATGGGTTTGAATCTCTGTGAAGACTCAGATTTAAATTTTTTAGATTTTTGGGTGCCCCTGAGTCCACCTAACTCTAATGGGTACCTGACTTTCCTTTAGGAAAGTAAAGATGGTTGGTTGTTGTGCTGGCCACATGATGCACTGGCCAAAGAATCAAATGACCTTAACATCATCTGCCCTATAGATTGTGAGGTCTGAAATGAGATTTATTTTCAAAAGGTGGTTGGTTGGTCTGCTGGATACATGACACCCTCGTTAACCATGGGGCACAGACACTGATAAACTTTATATCATCTGCCCCATAGATTGCAAGATATGTAAGGGGAATTTTACTTTTTAAAAATTAAAATAAGAATCTAACAAAAGTAAACATATAAAATATGGTGCACGCTCCTTAAAACTAAAACCTGGTGCGAAGGTTTAAAATGTTGGCAAAAAAAAGCAGCATCAATTAAATATTCTTAATTACCTTTGCAAAACTTACTGAGAAGAACATGCATGTTGTTCCCTCATAAGTTTCTTGACAGAGGAAATCTTCTTTATATTAGATTTGAATTGAGCAAATTAAGAAAAAAATTATAATCATTATTTCAAATGGTTGTATCTAAACCTTATGAATTATTTTTCAGTTATAAGTCTATTGAAATGAATGGATAATCATGAAATTGTTAAATTATAATTGCTGCTATCATTCCATTGACTAAAGAACCATAATTTT
Organism: Biomphalaria sudanica; assembly: GCA_036873155.1. Classification (NCBI taxonomy): domain Eukaryota; kingdom Metazoa; phylum Mollusca; class Gastropoda; family Planorbidae; genus Biomphalaria; species Biomphalaria sudanica. The sequence continues at coordinate 143,854 of JAZGLO010006656.1, read as the reverse complement.
TTTTAAAATTAATTTCAAAATGATTTTTTTGAAGCATAGAGTTCACATAGATCTTGAGTGAATTTTTTTTTTATTTGACTAATGCTTCAATTTTATTGTATCATTAGTTTTTAATTTTTATTACCCAGAATATTTAAAAAATGAGTACACTATTTTCTTGTAATAATGTACTTGCACGCAATGCTCAAAAAACGTTATAATCTTTAGGCCATACAGATTTGTATAAATTAACTTGTTTAAATACATTGTAAATGTATATTGTTTGGATAAGAATAAATTTTTTCTGTAGACTATTATTGTTCAAGATTTGTTGATGCTCCTGCTTTATCAATTATATATACAGGTCATTAGTTTTAACACGTCTGATTATAAATGACAGTACAAGTTAGTGAATGAAAATTTGTCATTATTTCAGCTGCTTTAGGCCTACATCAATGTGAGGTAACAGTACTTTGATTGTGTCATATAACAATTTAAAGCAACATTTTGAAATGAATAGTCTGTAGAATTGACAGTAAATACATTTAAGTGATGGACTGTGATCTGCATGAACTGAGAGCTGATCATGTATTGAATTTGTGTTTTTGATCTTTACTTCAAGTAAATGTTAATGAACAATTAATTTTTAATGAATAAATAACTTAAAAAATAAATACAAAGGAACCATAAACATCTACTTTAGTTTAATAAATTTTTTTTCATCAGAACAGAATTTCCAACTTTGCATTCTTAAAATAAAATATAATTTATTTAGAGTAGAGTCAGAACACAAAATCATTGTTTTGAAATATTAAGTAAATTAAGCTAAGCTGTGATCTCTTATAAACATTTGCTATAGACTACACACAATTTAATTATTATTTTTCATCTAATTGCAGGAACTAGTACATGTACTCATGCCTAATTGACAATAAAAAACCTTAGTCAATGAAATAGTAATACTAGTAAATGAGATAAAAGTAAACTAAATATCATCAATGCTATTGAAGCCACATTTTTTTTTTATCTTGTTTGGTGGACCGCAATTAAAGTTGCTATTAATTTTACTGATCGTCTTAGCTGAAATGCCAGTGTCGTCTTTGTGAAAACTAAGCTTATTTTCTTGGTAACTGGAAGTCCAGATATTTGGAGTTTCATTTTAAACACTTATACTTTCCGAAATGGCCTTCTAAAATGCTTGGTCGTGCAGTTTGCGCGCTGGACTGTCGTTCAGATTTATCGACGGTTAAAACCCTGCCCGCTTCCATCCCCGTCATCCTGCTGGAGTTTTGGACTAGGAAGTAAACTATCTTCAACTCTGAAGGAACATCCGAAACATGTAAAACATTTTACAAACAAACATGTAAAACATTTTACAAACAAACCTATTTAATAAACATGTCATATGCACGTAAAGAGGTACCACAGAAATGCTTTAAAGACAAGCTTAGGCGCCAACTTGCTTTAACTGACATAGAATAAGTGAGCACCTGGTTGCATACAGCTTCAGAACGAGACAGCTGGAGGTCACTTACAAAGGTGTGGTATACACCAATGAAAATTAATTGCAGAGTGTAGACGGCAAAAAAAAACAACTGATTCTACCACAGATGGACAATGGTTATGCCTGTGCTCAGTGTGGCATAATATGTAGGTCACAGCTGGGTCTGAGTAGCCTCTGGAAACATAGTATTCCTCATAAGTCTTCGGAATCAAAGACAATCCTATCATCTTTGTAGCATAGTTTGTAGCTTCTGTAAATGCATGAATTGCCGTCACAAATGACACAAGTCCTTTGTGAGTTTGATGGATTATAAACAACTTACTTCTTTGCCTTACATTAAATGGTCCTTCTCTCTGTTCCACTAGGTACTTGCGTTTATCTAAATATCATTGATATATTTAACATGTCATCAAAATAAAAACTAGAATCTCTGCAACTCGTGTACAAGTCAGAAGTCATCAATAACACTTGCCATTTAAAAAATAACAACTTAGATTAGTCAGATTAGTGACTGATTATTCGATTCATTTAGGCCTATACATTTTTTAATTTGAATATATAATGATCCTTTACACTTTGTGACTTTACTAGTATACTTCGGAGTAGACTTGTTGAGCTAAAGTCGGAAGTACACATTGAGTTTTACTGTGATCTACTATATTACATTACTAGATCTAGTATATATAGAAGTAGAGTTGAGTTTTACTGTGATCTACTAGATTACATTACTAGATCTAGTATATATTATAATATATAGAAGTAGAGCGAGAGTATCTCAAGTATCTGTCGTATCTTATCTTATATAATACAGACGTTACTTCAAAAAAGAAGATGATTACGTCCTACGCGTCATGCATTTAGTCATGCATATTAACCAATGACTTAAATTCTGCCAAGTCACTGGTTTTTCTGGCTAGCTCAGGCAACCCATTCCATGCTCTAATAGCACTAGGGAAGAAGGAGTATTTGTACAAATTTGTCCTAGCATATGGGACGAGGAATGTGCCTTTATTTTTGTGTCTTTCAGAGTATTTTATTAAATTTTGTTTTTGTATTTGAAGATTATGGTTCAGTGTTTTATGTATAATTGCTACTTTACTTTTGAGTCTTCTGTCCTGAAGGCTTTCTAAATTTAGTGATTTTATTAATGGTGTTACCCTAGTCAAATGTGAATATTCGTTTGTTATGAATCTCACTGCTCTATTTTGTGTTTGTTCCAGTTTCTTAATGTTTTCTTGAGTTGAGGGGTCCCACACGGTGGATGCATATTCTATTATTGGCCTAACCAAGGTTAAATAACATTTTAGTTTTATGTTCTTTTTTGATTTATAGAAATTTCTTTTAATAAACCCTAATGCTTTGTTGGATTTTTTTATAGTTTCATCAATATGTGGATTCCATGACAGTTTTTCATTTATTATAACACCTAGGTATTTTGAGTTTTTAGTCTGTGTTACTGGTTTGCCATGAATAAGATAAGTGGAATTAATTTGTTTAATTTTTTTTGTTACTCTTAACAACTGACATTTTTCTGGGTGGAAAGACATGCTCCAATTTGATTCCCATTTCTGTAATTCATCTAATTCTCTTTGTAAAATATCTGTGTCTTGTTTTGTTTTTATTGTTCTATATATTATGCAATCGTCTGCAAATAATCTGACTTTTGTTCCTGAACTAATGCAATTTGGTAAATCATTTATGTAAATTAAAAATAGTAGTGGACCCAAGACTGTTCCTTGAGGTACACCTGAGTTTACTGTTATTGGTGTTGATTTAGAGCCATTTATTATTACAGTTTGTTCTCTCCCTATCAGAAAATCTTTAATCCACTGATACAGTGGACCGTTAATGCCGAAATATTTTAATTTTTTAAGCAAACTATGGTGGTGAACTTTGTCAAAAGCCTTGGAAAAATCTAGTAAGATAGCATCTATTTGTTCACTATTATCTAAACCTTTTGAGAAATCATCAATTAGTCCTATTAGTTGTGTTTCACATGATCTATATTTCCTAAAGCCATGTTGGTATGGGGTGAGGACATTATGTTTGTCTAAGTGGTTTATGATGTTGCTACATATTATGTGTTCTAGTATTTTACATGTGATGCTGGTAAGTGATACTGGTCTGTAGTTTCCTGGATCAGATTTTTCTCCTTTTTTAAATAGGGGGGTGACATTAGCTTCTTTCCAGTCCTTTGGTACTCTGCCCTGGTTAAGCGATGCCTGAAAGAGTATTTTGAACACTGGGGCTAGCTCATTGCTTAGTTCTTTGAGTAATCTAGCTGGAATACCATCAGGTCCAGACGCTTTATTTGGTTTGGTGTTGGCTAATAGTTTTTTAATTCCATTTTCTTGTACTACTAAATCTTCTATGTTGTCTACTTGGTTCAAATTAAGAAATATGTCTTTGTCTCCTGGGGCTGAGAATGCTGATGCAAAGTATTTGTTTAGGATGTTTGCTTTAGTTTCATTATCATTATGTATTATGTTATGTTCATCTTTTAATGGCGCTATGCCTGTTGTTTCCATTTTCTTAGACTTAATGTATGACCATAGGTTTTTGTTGTTATCTTTAGATATTACATTGTTTATGTATTCACTCTGCAGCTGTCTGCTTACTTTTTGGGTTAGGTGTTTAATTTTTATATACTTTTTGTAAACTCTTTCTGCCTTGGTTTCTTTAAATTTTCTATATAGGTTTTCCTTCTGTTTACAAAGCTTCTTTAGTCTATTATTAAACCAGCATTTATTTATTTTGTTTGATGTGTATTTAGTTGGTATATGATTTTCTATAATGCTTTTAAGATGGTTTTTAATGAAATTCCAGAGGTCATCGACTGGTTGGTTAATGTCTTTTTCTAATAAGAATGTTTGTTGAAAGTTTAATGCAGCTTGGTGTAGTTGTGTTAGGTTACATTTATTCCAGAGTAAGATTTTTCTTTTGGTTTTTGTATTGGCTACTGCTTTTATCTGACTGTGTATTTTTATGATCTCATGGTCTGATAGACCAGGGATAATATCATAATCAACTACTAATCCAGGTCTGTTGGTTAAGAAGAGATCTAATGTGTTGTTTAATCTAGTTGGCTTTTTAATGATTTGATCTAAACTTAGGTTGTGTAAAGTTTCTATGAAAAGCTCATTTATGTCCTTAAGGTTTTGGTGTTTATCTATGGTTAGTGTTTTCCAATTTATATCAGGTAGGTTGAAGTCACCCATAATCCAAAAAACTGCATTTTTATTTGTCTCTTTAAGTGTAGTAATCTGATTACATAGTTCCTGCATGTATTCTAAACTAGAATTTGGTGGTCTGTAAATGCTGCCTATTATAAGGGATGTTGAGGTGGTATTAATTTTACAAAATGTAGATTCTATGTTTTTTGAGTTAGGTAAGGTAATTTCTTCAGCTATAAGAGTGTTTTTTATTGCTAAAAGAACTCCTCCATGATTATCAGCCCTATCTTTTCTAAAAATTTCATAATTACTATTGAAAATTTCTGCATTATAAATTTCAGGATGTAGCCAAGTTTCTGTTCCTGCAATTATGTCTGGTTTCTCACATTCTAATAAAATTTCTAAGTCTGCTGTTTTGTTCCTAATACTTTGAAAATTTATTACTAAGGTTTTAAGGTATTTTGGTATTACTTCTTTAGGAGGTTTGTTTAGTGAGGCTGTTGTATTAATTTTAGTAGATTTAGGTTTAACAGGAGTGGATCTGGCTAGTGGTTGGTGAGTTGGTTTTGGGATGGTGTTTAAGATGTTGTATGGGTTAGAAGTGTCCGCATCAAAGGAATCAAACAGTCCTGATGTAAACTGAGGTAACCCACACGGTACACAGTGCCATGATGCATCTTTGTTGCCTAAGGCATAATACACAGGTGTATTCATATGGAGACATGATGCATGGTACCATTCATCGCAGGTGTCACATTGAATGGCTTTCTGTTTCATGGTGCATACTTTTTTGCAGATGTTGCATCTATCTTTAGATATAGGCCCTGGATTTGACTCTACATCTCCTGCTATTAATATTAACAGTGAAAGGTATTTATTTCTACTGTGTCTGATTGAGAACTTCCATTTGTGATGGGTAATCTTCTTTAATGTTATTGATGTGTATGTTAGGTTATTTTTGAAGTTGCATTGATCAAAAGTGTGATGATTGATTATGACTGTTGTTTCATTTTTAAGTTTAGTGTTGACTGAGGTAGATCTAGTTCTGTGTTCAGCTAGTGTGTATTTATTAATTATTAGGATAAATAGCCAGAGCAATTTCATGATGACTGTTGTTGATTTTAGTTTTAAAAGGTCTAGTCTAAAATAGTTTAAGGTTAAAAATGCCTAAGATGGCCTAAGCTAAGTCTAAAGTGATAGCTAATTTACAATGACAATCAAATGGTTTATTCAAAATATAGACCTAGACTAGATCCAGATCTAATTCAAGATCTAGATCTAATTGTAGATCAATATATTTATGTGTTTAACTATCGTGATCAGTTGGCGGCTGCAGGTTTATAGATCTATTCCATGACAAAAACCCTGGCTAGATTTAGATCTACTGGTCTAGACATCTAGATCTAACTAGAATTAAACTAGATAACTGAATTAGAGAAGTAGCTTTTTTACTTTCTGGATCTAAAACTAGAATCTATTTTACTAATTTTAAATCTATATCTAGTTGCGTCAAACGCTTAATTTTTGGTTGTTGTTTTTAATAAATGCACATAAAATACATTGTATTTTGGCAAAAAAAATATCCAGTTGGTAGTCAAGTAATTCTAATAATTAATTAAAGCATGACTCCATTAGTATTTGTTTATTAGATCTGTATCATATGACTTATTATTTATACTTATTTTATATCATTCGTCCAAGAAAATCTAGCTCTAGATCTATTTCATTTTAGATTAGGCTTTTTTTTGTTGTTATTTTATTTAGGCTACAATATTACCGAGATGAACTTTTTCATTGTTGCCCACGAGACGTGTATGCCTATAGCCTAGTCCTTTCGATAATAATAATATAAAAAACGATTAGAAATGCGTAGCTGGGAGTGTCAAAACTGTATTAGGCCTCCTATTTTTATTTCGTGCAATTTAGTATATCGTAACAAATACGCATTTAGCGGAACAGTAGACAGGTCTTAATCCAGATTTAGTGTAAAAAAAAAACAACACAGAAACACTGAAAGATTACATTTTCGGAATTTAGATTCTATTTTTTGGAAAAAAAGTGGCGTTTTTTAGGGTGGTCGAAAAAAATAACTTTTGCGACGATCTCTTATTCGGGAAAAATGTATCTATTATATCAGATAGTCAGAAAATGGATGAAGTTTTTACACATCTAATCAAATAGAGCGTACGAAAGTTTTACACCCATTGCAGGTCGACTGACGGAGTAAATCTCTTCTTTGGCATCATCATGGATTTCTCCACATTGCACCATGCGCGAAAAAAGATGCGCGACGGCACTTCGAATCTCTTTGGCTTTGTAAAAAAACTCGAAGCTGGTGTTCCATTAGTATAGTTCCATGTTTTGATCATTGTCTGCTGTCTCTTAATGGGAGATGTTTCTTACGTTCCGTTCAGATCTTTAGAAAAACAAATTTGTTGTTATTATGTATGCATAGTGTATTTATTAAAGATTTACACTTAAGAAAAAACTTTGTAAAAGCCTTTTATTGCACCATACAGTATTGTAGATCAACATTGTAGCAGTCAGGGGAGCCTAAAGTTAGAATAAATTACACATATCTTCCTAGAGAATGGTTGAGATGTTATATCAGTTTTGTAAGAGTATCTATAGCAACGTACTATCAGCTTTATTGAAAGCAGTTGTGATGACGTCATATTTAAGGTTGTTGAAAGTATTGTCGTCTTAATTATTTTTTTACGAAAAGTATTTGGCTTTTTTTAAAACTGCTAGACAACAGACTGCTAGATATTACATTGTTGTAGTTTGACATTCATAACATGATCGGTGCGATTAGATATATGACAATAGCTGAAAAGGTATTCGCGCTGTTATAGTAAAGATACCCATTCAGGCTTTGAGATCTATAGAGAAGATGATGTAAATATCATCTGTTTCTGTGGCCCACTGTTATCTCTTTATCTCCGTAAAACCATTTTCCACGTTCACATTTGTACATTCTACTCTTTTAGGATTAAACTTCAACACTAGTTGTGTTGGTCATCAGAACACGTGACATCTGGTATAGAATTCTAGGAGAATGCAGGCTCTTTTTACAAATTTAAGTTTATAATGCCAAAACTTAATTTAATGGGGTTAAATCAACGATTGTATCGTTAATTAGGAGAGAAAGAGTTAACGAGGGTGTCACAACAACCAGCCGCCTTTACTTTCCCCTAACTAATGTCAGGTACCCATTAGAGCTGGGTGGACTCAGAGGTGCCAAAATTGAAAATCCGCGCTGTTAACTCCAATGAAATTTATTTTCCCTAGTCGACATCCGGCTTCGAACTCAAGATCTTCAGATAAGTAGCCATCTTCTTTTGTCTATTTTATTGTTTGATTATTTGTGGGCTGAGTCAGAGACTGAGCTTGTTGTGGCGTAGAGCTCGGAGTAATGTTCCACCCATCTGTGCATTTGTTGGCACTTGTCTGTTATAATTTCCCCAGTGGTTGATTTCAGAGGTGCTGTCTTGTTTTGGGAGGGTCCGAGAGCCTTGTTGATTCCTTCGTACATCCCAGATTTGATGGCAAACTCCTAAATATTGCCAGACTGAGGGCCAAAACTAAAATCAGAGCCACCCTCGTAAGAGATATGCTATTCGCGGATGACGCAGCGGTAGTGGCACACACACAAGAGGAACTTCAGTCACTAATGTCCCGCTTCTCTCAGGCCTGTAAAGAATATGGCTTGACTATTAGCACGAAGAAAACAAATGTTATGGGACCACCTACTACAGCACCACCCTCCATCCTCATTGACGATAACAAGCTGGACGCCGTAAACGAATTCTGCTATCTTGGATCCACAATTACAGATGACCTGTCCCTAGAAGAGGAGATGAAAAAACGCATAGGGAAGGCTGCCTCGACATTCGCTAGACTCAAACTAAGAGTTTGGGATAACCATAAGCTAACCACGGTGACCAAAATGGAAGTCTACAAGGCATGCGTTATGAGCACACTGCTATATGGCAGTGAATCATGGACCACCTACGCAAAGCAAGAGAGAAAACTAAACTCATTCCATTTGAGATGTCTCCGTAGGATCTTGAATGTCACATGGAAAGAAAAAGTGTGCAATACTGAGATCCTTGCGCGATCAGGTATTCCCAGCATTTTTACAGCCCTCAGACAACGCCGTTTGCGCTGGCTTGGACATGTTCGCCGGATGGAGGACAAGCGCATCCCGAAAGTCATCCTCTATGGTCAACTCGCGACTGGCACAAGAAAAACTGGTCGCCCCCATCTCCGTTACATAGATGTAATAAAACGCGACCTCAAATCAGTGAACATCAATACTGACAATTGGGAAGACATAGCTCTGGACCGCAACAGGTGGAGAGAGACAGTGACAAAGAAAGCTATGGACAGTGAAGGTACTTGGGTCTCAGCCCAGGAAGAAAAACGCACAAACCGAAAAACGGCCAGCTCCTCTACCACCGAAGCAAAAGCCAAGGGGACCCTAACTTGCGCTATCTGTGGCCGGGAGTGTCTCTCCAAAATAGGGCTCCACAGCCACATGAGGAAGTGTGCTCTGAGATGAACCATAGTCGTCCTACGACTGAAGGAGGCCAATGATGATGATGATGATTTGTGGGTAAAGAAAAACAAAACAACAATAGATAAAAACAAAACAATATAAAAACAATATTTAAAAAATCAAAACAATAGATACAAACAAAATAATAGATAACAACGGATGATGCATTACAATAAGTATGTCGATGTGTATGTGTGATACTGAAGTTGAAAGTGTGTGCCAAGAGACATGTGAGCATCACAATAGAACCATGTCTCAGATTTATCACTTATTACGAACTATAGACAGCTACGAAGTTTTATCTTTTTTTTAATTGAAAACAAACAAAATAAATAGTAAAAATACCCTCCAATAGAAAAAAATACTAAGCTTATTTAAGTGGAAGAACCTCAATATCACTGCTATCTAATTCATTAGTGCAGGAATAGGCCGCCATATTGTCTATATAAAACATAAAATACTAATTACCACTAATTGATTAGATAATTGGTTAATTTAGTGCTTGATTCCTGTAAAGTGATCGACTATGAATTGTGCACAATTTCCACTTGATCCGAGACTGGGAACTGGGAGAAAAAGACGGGACAATATAAGGGGAATAACTCCATATATATAGTCACAGTCACATCTCTTAGTAAAGTAACATTTACTTCCCCTATTTGATACAAAGCAAAATTACTCATTGCCAAGAGTGCAAAGGAGACTAAGAGTGTTTAATAGACTTATAGCGTTTAAGTAGCTTACAGCGTTCAGTAGGCTACACATAGTGTTTAGTAGATTTAGAGTGCCTAATATATATATATATATACCGGTATATAGTTCTTCCATCGTGGTTCGATGATGGCCACTTTGTCATCCAGGGGGCTGAGGGCTTTGCACTGGGGTTTTGTATCTCCTCATGTGGCTGGTGAGACCTATGTGAGCCCGGAATGTTCGGCTGCACACTAGGCAGGTTATTCCAGAGTTCCTAATAAACTTAAGAGTGTTAAGTAGACTTGAGTGTTAAGTAGACTTAGAGTCTCTAGTTGACTTAAAGTGCTTAATACGCTTTAATCTACATCGCATTCGTAAGTAGAAGGGAACGGGGTTAGTGAAATGTAAGCTAATAAGAATTTGCTTTAGTCATTGTTTTCAAGAAAAACACAAATACCGTAGGGGAAACAAATCCTAGTAGTATCCTCTGAGATTGTATATTATACTAAAAAGAAAAAATGTCAAATTCAAAAGAAAATAAGTTAAGCCATAAGTTAAGCCCAAATTATCTCAATCTATTTTTATTGTTTTGTAGCTATAAACTAATCCATTCATTATAGACACACCACTGCAGTTATACAGCATTGTATACATGTGTTTTGTGAGTTGAATCAGCAGACTTTTATAGTAGTAAGTATACATATTGATGAACACAGCTAGATTTACAAATATAAAAAAAAATGCTGCCTGATTTGTGAGATTTAGATCTAAATACACATAACTGTGAAATAAGTATTGAATAGATCGTGCAATGTTTTACAATATCATCGGATAGTTCTCGAAACATCTAATATATAAATATTTGAATTGGACTATTTTAACAAAAACAAAAAAATTCTGAATTTATGTCTTGACTATAAAATCTAGTATAAATCTAACCATGACCTTAATAGCAGTTTACAGTCTGATTCTAATGTGTGAGCTATAAAAACAAGACTACATTCTGACTCTAACATGTGAACTACAAGTAAAAAACAACAGTCAAACATTAATGTTTTTAATAATATTTTTAGAAATAATAAAGTCCCAATCTGATTTCCTCACTAAGACAATAATAGTGAATAAAATAAAAATTCTGAACTCGAAATGTGAACTATTATCAATCCCTATAGATCAGTGACAATTACCTTAGCACAATAGTGGGATCATAGAAATTGGAGAAAAAAAATGTTTTTAATTACCATAAAAATTTAATTTAAATTACATAATCTAATTAGAGGCGCATTGGCTGAGCGGTAAAGCGCTTGCCATCTGAATCGGGGGTCCCGGGTTCGAATCCTGGTGAAGACTGGGATTTCTAATTGCGAGATCTTCGGACGCCTACCCAGCTCGAATTAGTTGGGGAAAAGTAAAGGAAATTGGTCTTTGTGCTGGCCACATGAAACCTTCGTTAACCGTAGACCACAGAAACAGATGACCTTTGCATCATCTGTCCTATAGATGATAGGTCTGAAAGGGGAATTTTTTTTTCTTTTTCTTTTCTTTTTTTCTTTACTATATGAAAATACTTAAAAAGAAAATACAAGTAACAACCAGTGGCGTAGCATCCATGGCGCGAAGGGGTTCAATGAACCCGGGCCCACGACCATTATGGGCCCACAACCTATGGCGTACCGGTACATGAGAACTTGGGGATGACACCAAAGTGGAAAAATAAATGCACTTTTGTAAAGACCGATACAAAATAGACTTTAGAAATCTCTCAAAATATCCTAAACGTAACAAATGTATAATAATTTCAAAAAATTAACCAGTGTTTCCATCAGGTTTTGTAAACTGTAATGGTGGCTAGCTCTAATCGTGCCTTTGAAGTGACCATTATTTCCATGTCGTCCCATTATTTTTGTGTGCACTTAATTTCTCACACTTATCGATAGTATCACAGGAATGTAGAGGGGGGGGGGAGAGGAGATGGGGAAAGTTTGGTGAAGTAAATAGTAATGTGTTGAACAGTGGGGAAAAAGGGGTGGAGGTGGAGGCGGACAACAGATAGTCCTGAAGGTCACGAAGTACATTTCCATACGTCTGTTAATGATTCAATTTTCTTCAATTCAAACTTCCCTTTAGTTCAAATGTACCCATTGGTACATGATCTAAGCTAAGTCTGAGATCTTAACTGAATTTGTAATATGTTCTGTAGACATTGAATTGTCTTCTGAATTGTATACACAATGCTAATTTAATCATTAAAACAGAATTTAAAAAAAGGAGATGAAATCTTAACAAAAAATACATAAAATAAAAATAGCATTAAATATTTATCAAGCCAAAGAAACATCAGAGTGTTACATAGGAATCGTTCAAGTTGAGTATGTTTGTTTTATTGCAATTTATGAGGAAACCAAATAAGGGAGCAGGTTTATAATAAAGATCTCAAAGATAGAGAGATGACTTAATTAATCATGAAATAGTGTCTTTCCCTGACCAATGCTTGGTATTTGTTTGAGACTTAAGAAAGTTAACACCATTATATTTATACAAAAATCTCAGAAAATTGCTATGAATATTGACATTTTAAGGAAAACAAAGCCACACAGATTCAAAACGAGATAATAGACCTGTCGGGCAACGCAGTGCTGGCAGAAATACCGGTACCTAAGGAGGTTCCATTCGAGCCATTTTTGCTTTCATTGTTGACAACACTGATAACATGAAATAGTTGACAAATTATTAAAAAATTGTTATACTGTTTAGTGATATCCGATGATGGAACATCCAAAGAAATACCAATTATATAGTCATTTCTAGGTTGAAATATTTGTGAGAGCCAGGCGTATGCAGAATTGGCTGAACAAATGCTCCAAATAATTAAAAATCCCCAATTCTTAAATAAACTACGAAACTAAAGCTATGATGGTGATTCCAATATGACTGGAAACTAGAATAACTTTCGGGCATTGTTTCATTAAAAGAATTTAGAAAAAGACGCACTGGTTTCTTACTTCGCTACTAAGAAGGCATGAAAATGTTAGTAAATATATTCCATCTATTTACTGTTAAATTATGGACGAAGAACTAGTTACTAGTTTGTATCAATGTTTCAAAGTTTGACACCTAGAAGTGTTTTAGGAATATAAATGTGTAGAATGGGAACTAGAACTCCTAAAACCTTTCTTTACATATTTGAAACACAATTAACTCGTTTAATTAATTTTGTTTCAAACAATGGAATAAACATTAACTTTTAATTGGATTAAACGTCATGAGAAGATTAAAAAGCTACTCTACTTGCATTGGAATGTCTTTTGGTCAATTTGCCGATACATTCAGATGACTCAATTGTTTTGTCACACACTCTCACGTTACATTCGTCTTTTTGGGAGGGGGGGGGAGGGCCCGCCAATACATTCTTGAACCCACGGGTACCTTGCTACGCCACTGGTACCAACCAGTTACTTAAAATGCATAAACATGTACATTTACTAAGCTGACCTTCCACATACATGCACAAGTTTCATAATAATTGACATATAGTTTCAATAGTAGGCTCCATATTTCTCCAGCTCTCGGCAATGTTCTGTGTAACATAGGTAAAACTCATTCAGATCTACGTTCTGGGGGGTGTCTCCCGTTTCTGGAAGAGCCTTGTCCTCCACGTTGCTGTGTCCAGACAGAGAGTGTTGTAAATACAAAGAAGCTAAAGAGGAAAAAGTTTGTGTTTAAATAGTTTTCATAGAACATGGATCAGGCAAAAGTGTATATAAATTCATATTAGAATCTTTAAAAGTTAAAAACATTATTCTAAAAGTTATTTTAAAAAATTAGACATTTTGAGCGTGTTTTTGTTAACTTCTTATTCTGACCAAAACTGGCCAACTACAAGATGTCTCACTAAACATCACAGTAATGTTACTATAAATACGTCTAATAAAGATTATCTTGCACTACTTGTATCTCGATTGTCACTCATACTTCAGTAACGGCCCTTGCCCCTACGTTACTTTATTTTACTAAATTTGAACTGCTTTTTTAAATAAGATGAATAATGAGCTGTAGATGTAAGGAGAATAAATTTCTTTAGTGAAGAATGCAAGAAAAGGCTTAGCGTTGGGGCTCTGACCTTAACCCCGCTGAAACTCCCCCAAACCCCTACTATCAAGAGAAGGCCATCAACGTGACTTCTTTTTCATCCTTTGCATGGCCCACTCTTCTAAGGACTTCAGTATCAAGTATTTTTTTCTTTCATTTTAACATTCAGTATTTTTCTGAGACAGAAGTAATTCAGATTTTTTTTTCTATATGCTGTCAATGTTTCTGAGACATAGAGTAATGGAGGTAGGATGACAGCTCGATAGTACTTGTGGTGATACCTCGTTTATTCCAAACAGACAGTCTGTCATAGGATTCACTGGCCTTGGCAATATCTAAGTCTATTTCATCCATTTCATCCGCTTCTGGAAAGTGTGCTGTCAAGGGAGGTGAATCTGTCTACTGCATTTCTTGTCCATTATCGTAATGCTTGGATCCTATTCAAGCAAAATCGAAAACTAAATCAACAATAATCAGGGACATGCTATTTGATGACGCTGTGCCCTAAATGCCTGCTCTGAAAAGGATCTGTTGAGCATCCTCGGTGACTTTTCAAGAGCATTTTCAGACTTTGGCCGTAAACACAAAAAAGACTGAAGTCCTATATTTGTCTGCTCCAGGTTAAGCCTATTTCGTATCCAAGCATGAAGATAAATGGACAGGAAATAAATACAGTGGCCAGATTTACCTCCCTTGGCAGCACTTACAATTATAAGTGAACACACACATACACATTTTGTTTTCTTCTTCTGCTCTCACTCTCTCGATATACATATAGATTTCCGTTTGTATGCACAGGAGCTGCAATTTATTGCCCCGTGAACCCTCCTACACCAAGGCACAAAGTGATTTGAATAACAAGTTGAAACTTTAAGAACAGCAGCCATTTTGTGGATCTATATTTATGTATAATATGCCCTAGCAGAGTTTATAAAATGACTTGAACACGTTATTCTCTATAGGGCCTATACTTCGTTTTTCTTCTATTTATATTCCATTTAAGCCAGTCAATTATCTTGTCAATGTTGTCATGTATAAAATACCTGTAGATAGTAGACTTTCTTTAGTTCCCTTTAAACCAGCAGACAGGTATTTGAAGATAAAACTTGGAATATCATGTAATCTTGACATTTTTTGTCAATTCCAACTTTGAATTCCTAGAGAAAATCATATGAAAAGTATTTGTTAGGAATTTTCAACTATTTGTCTAAAATTAATTTAGAAAATTTCTCGGAAACAAAATGAAAGAAAGGGAAACCGTAAGCACCCTAAAAAGTGAATACTCATAGAATTGAACTCAAGTCATCAAGTAACAAAAGTAGGTCTAGGTATATGTTTATGGTGTTACCAGACTTTGGGAATTCCCATTCTTTAAATTACGTTTCTGAATAGTTTTATGATCCCTTATACCTCAAAGGTAAACTGCCTACTTTTAAGAATGATTTAATAATAGGACTTATGGGGGTCAATGTCTTATTTCTATAAATACTTTATTATTAGCTAAAAGGCTTGTGCTAATTGTTGAAATGAAATAAATGCTTGAAAAAAGAAATAGACTGTTACTCTGTTAGTGTTGTCAAAGTTTGTGAGTAAACATTTGGCTACTTCCTTGTTGATGTTTTAATTGGACAGTTTCTCAGTAACACTGCATATTAGAAATGTTTTAGAGTCTACATCCAAAAGTAATATAAATTGAGCACCCCCAGGCACATTATGATTTATGTGTACAGGTTGATGTATTGATACAGTGTAAGGGAGGGTGTTGGGCGTAGTCAGTGTAATTGTTTAGACCAAACACATATTGTCCTAAAGAAATAACCAAGTAAATATCTAGTGAGAACACATTGAATAGAAATATGAGAGTTTTATTTAACTAATAAGACCTGAAACGTTATTATTTAAACCTGTATTGGCAGGAGCACTGTGGACAGAGTATCTGCCCTTTAATGTAAAACCATAAAGCGTTCTAGCGTGTGTGTAAATAACATTTCAATGAACTAATAAGAACAAATGTTTCTGAATACTGTCGTGCACTTTCTCATTGAATGTTCTGTTTCATTAGAGCCTAGCAATGACTCCTAAGACATAAACAGACACATGCACATTAAATGTATTCGTAAACACTTTATAATATCTCTTCATATCTAAACGTGTAGACTTCCAGAGTGAAAGACAAATCTTACCTTCAGCTATTTCACATCTTAAACTTTTTCTTAGAAGTCAAGCGATGTCTTTTTGAATTTCAAATCAAGGACATATATTTAAATACTCAAACACACATACACACACAAACATTGTATTTCTACGACATAAGTTTCTTTTATTTATATACTTCGTCAGCATTGGACTCTCTGGCAGTTATTGGTGCGTTTAAATATAGGTGCTGAGGTGGTGCTTTGATTTCTAGTTGAATTATAAACACTTTGCTCTATTCCCATTATCACTATGTAAGCTTAGAATATAATCTTGACTTTAACAATGGGATCATCAACTAAAATAAATCTAGCCAAGGACTGTACTTAATCACAATGATACTTTTGGCAGTGTGTTACAATAGATCCAATCAGAATTATTTTTAAAAAACTGAACATTTTGTTAAATTATAACTTCCCGAAGTAGAAGAACAAAAGTGAGGTCAGCACGAGACACTTCAAATAGCAATTAGAAAATCCGATACAGTTTTTTAAATTACAGCTCTACAACAAAAACTTACGATTGGTTTTTAAAGTTTAATCAGAAACCAAAGTAATTGTTAGCGGTTTTTATTTGGTTTGTATTTTTACAATAGCATTATACACTGGCTACGCCCGTTGATTTGTTCCCAGGTATTTTTACAATAGCATTATACACTGGCTACGCCCGTTGATTTGTTCCCAGGTATTTTTGCAATAGCATTATACACTGGCTACGTCTGTTGATTTGTTCCCAAGTATTTTTACAATAGCATTATACACTGGCTACGCCTGTTGATTTGTTCCCAGGTATTTTTACAATAGCATTATACACTGGCTACGCCCGTTGATTTGTTCCCAGGTATTTTTACAATAGCATTATACACTGGCTACGCCCGTTGATTTGTTCCCAGGTATTTTTGCAATAGCATTATACACTGGCTACGTCTGTTGATTTGTTCCCAAGTATTTTTACAATAGCATTATACACTGGCTACGCCTGTTGATTTGTTCCCAGGTATTTTTACAATAGCATTATACACTGGCTACGCCCGTTGATTTGTTCCCATGTATTTTTACACTGGCTACGCCCGTTGATTTGTTCCCAGGTATTTTTAACAGTACCCCTACAACTATTTTTATTTCCACCTTCAATTCAAAGGAACCCCCCCCCGCCTCCTTTTTATTGTATCCTGCGCATCGGACTGGCTCTAACACATAGCATTTAATCAGGAACCCAACCCAAGCCTCTTTTTTGTTCACATTCAAGCATAGTGTAGCACCCCCACACACACACACATATACTGATGGCCCGTTCATTCTAGTATCTCCCCCCCCTGCTGTGGTCATGTTTATTAGGTGCGTGGGATGCTAACTGGCAGTTATTGGTGCGTTTAAATATAGGTGCTGAGGTGGTGCTTTGATTTCTAGTTAAATTATAAACACTTTGCTCTATTCCCATTATCACTATGTAAGCTTAGAATATAATCTTGACTTTAACAATGGGATCATCAACTAAAATAAATCTAGCCAAGGACTGTACTTAATCACAATGATACTTTTGGCAGTGTGTTACAATAGATCCAATCAGAATTATTTAAAAAAAAAAAACTGAACATTTTGTTAAATTATAACTTCCCGAAGTAGAAGAACAAAAGGTGAGGTCAGCACGAGACAGAGAGTCACCTGAAAATACACTTTAAATAACAAAACTAAGGTCACCTTGACAAAGAGATATGTTTAACAATACACTTCAAATAGCAATTAGAAAATCCGATACAGTTTTTTAAATTACAGCTCTACAACAAAAACTTAAGATTTGTTTTTAAAGTTTCATCAAAAACAAAAGTAATTGCAAGTCCATCCTTTAAATGTCATTATTGATAAATTATAGATAAGTGCATTAAAAATAAAGCAAGCATCCTTTTTTTTCAACCTAAATTGAAGTCTTTTTGTCCTCTTTTTGAACATTTTCTTCACTAGTCCAGTTCCCTTTCCCTGTGATTCTATCTCACAATGCTAACCTGTTGTTGTTGAGTAGCCTATGTTAGGGACAGTGGCGTAGCTAGGGTGGGGGGAGGAGGTGGGAGATTTTGAAGATCCCCCGGCCCCCCAAATGAGTGTCCAAAATTTGTTTTTAAATGAATTAAATATTACGTCAATGTCATGTAATCTGGCATTTAACGTTGGTATATAAGTTAGTGACCCTGTTGTATGTATTCCACACAGATTATTAACTTTTTTCGTGCCAATCTTGGCTCTCTTCTCTTCACACTTGGGATGTCTATTTGTTTTGCATGTGTACTGTTTTCTGAGGCATTAGAAGAGACATCTAGTACATTGAGCAAATCCACAACGAAAAATTGAATTCACCAAATCTTGGAAACTTCCTAGCATCTTTGAAATTTCTTGCAAAATTTGCTGAAGTTATGAAACACAACTTACATAGAAGCGAATATGGGAAGACACATTATTTGTCACCAGGAATTCAAAATGAGTTTATTAACTTGATGGGCAATAACGTTAGGGAATTAATTGTTGGGAAGTCAAGCAAGTTTGTTACTTTTCTATGATGCTTGATTCCAACCCAGATGTTTCTTATCAAGAACAGGTATCTCTAATAGTTCTTTACTTGGATGTTGTTAATTTCGAAATGAAAGATTCATTCATTGGTTACTTTGAAATTTTGAAACCTGATGGATAACATTATGAAGACCTTGTTCTGAAAAATCTCAAAGACATTGGACTGGACTTAAATCTGTGCAGAAGTCAAACCTATGATAACGCAGCCGCAATGAGTGGCCGTCTGTCTGGCCTGATGAAACGTCTCTTAGACATAAATCCAAAGGCAGCATTTTTGAACTGTGATAATCACTCTCTCAACCTGGCAGCTCTTCATCCTGCTGAGATAGATTCGGCAATTGTCGACTTTTTGGAACTGTACATAAATTGTTCAACTTTTTTTTCCAATTCACCCCAGAGATGGGCCAACCAGAAAGAAGCTGGAGCCTAGAGTTAAAAAAAAAGAGAGTAATACAAGGTGGTCCGCAAGAGAAGTAGCTACGTCGGCAGTTTCCTTGCATCTCGACAAAATCATAAAGCTTTTCGAGAAACTTTCTGAATCAACAAATTAAAGAATGGACACTAGAAGCAGTGCACAGAATCTTCTTCAGTGGAAAATTATGAAAATTTTGCTTATCTGGAACTCTGGTCAAATCTCCTTCGCCCAATTTAATATAGTTCAGAAGAAATTACAAAAGTCTGGACTGCACATACAAGAAGCTGCTGAAGAAATTAAAACTCTTTCATGCTTTCTGCAAAATGATGACCAACGGACAAAACTGATCATCCAATCCATCGAAAAAGCAAAAGAAGGTAGAGAATGCTATGGAGCTCCTGGAATCAAAATAACCAAAAGAAAGAAAAGACTTGAGGGGGGGGTGTGAGTTCTGATGTAGTTATGTCAATAGAACTGCAAATTCAAACGTGTTGCGACAGAAGTGCTGGACAGACTTTATATGGAGATGAAGGACAGATTCCAAAGGCTGGAAAACCATGTGGACACCTTTGGGTTTCTTCTTGAAACCAAGACATCTCTTGGAGTCTATGGATGATGATACACTGATGAAAAACTGTGTTACTTTTTCCTGTTTGATGAAATACAGGCAAATTGCTTGTTGAATGATGTCATTGATACACGAGCATTTTTCATCGACAAGCCAGTGCTGCATCTCCAATTGACATATTGAGGAAACTGGCTTCATATGGCAATGATGTGTGCTCAAACCTTACAACCTCCACCCGAATACTGCTAACTCAGGCCACTTCCATTGCGTCATGTGAGAGATCATCTCAAAGCTCAAACTATCTCAGGAGCACAGTGACACAAGAAAGGCTTAGAATGGCTTTAATGTCAGTGGCGTCACAATTCAAATACTAGACAGTATCGATGTAGATGATGTTATAGATGCCTTTGCTTCACAGAAAGCACGACGTGAAGCGATATGAATTGAGATTTGTCACTTGTGCATTATTTCCCCAATAAAGAACGGTATTATTCATTAAAAGATTCTTAATGACTATTTCCTGTTAATTTTACTTATTTACTCTACTAATTTGAATTTAGGCTTACATATTCAGTAAGTACATTATCTCATATCATGATGTCGAATTTCAAAATGCAAGGGGCCCCCAAAGATGTCAATCCCCCGGGCCCCCAAATCCCTAGCTATGCCCCTGACGTTCATAGAATTTGGTGAGTGTAGTTTGCTTTAGAATAATATTGAAGAGAGAGGTTTTCCACCTAAAAACGCTATGTATGGATGGTTTTAAACTTAAAACCATCTGGAGGGGTTTTAAATTTTTAAAAAGCCATCCGGAGTAGGAGTGTTTAAACTAAAAACCCGCCATTGGCTTGGCTACGCTTTAGTGTATTGTTCCGTCTCTCCTACTATCCAGGCTCTATGCTAACTGCACCACACGACACAACGAACTTAAAGAACCTCACAATCAGGGCTCCAAAGTATCAGTCAGTTGAATTTCAAATACATCACAATTGGCAACATTAACACTGTCTTTACAAAAAACCTAGTCTCTTCTCTGTACTGACTTCACACACCGTGCTGGTCACATTGCAAGGTAACGTGAAGTGATTCTGACACACTCGCTCTTATATAGTGTCTCTACTGGCCTCGAACCTTCTTGACCACTCCAGTTGATCACTTTCGCCGTGACTTGCGTGCGTAATATTTACGACACTGGTCCATGCCGAACTGGCGTGTACTGTCACTGGTCTCGGTTAACCGATGTCCTGCGCTGGACTGTGGCGATTTGGGTAGGCTAAAAACACACAGCATTACCCCCATCTGTGTCACCACCAGGTTTACAACAGTATGATTTCCTTATTTTATATTGAAGAGTGTCAAGACTCATTTCTTCTCTAATATACGTATGTGTATTACTAAATGTACCCAAGTCCTGGGCAATACCACAACGATACATACAACGATAGAACAAATATTCAGAATGCCAACTCACAGACATATAACATGTTTATTACATTATCTGTACTATAATACAGAATCAGTTCAGACATTTGAAATATCCAGTATCAATTAAAAATATATCAGCTTAATATTCCATAGACTGAATAGTGACAACACAGAGAAATAATTAGAGTCTACACTTCGACTATATCTATATCCTAAAGTCCAACTGTCCTGGACTAGGAACAAAACCACACTGCCCTATTATGAGTTACATTATTTTCAACAAAAACATCTCACCAAATCAAAACAACCCAAAACAATAACAGTTTTAAAGTCAACAACCTGAATTGCCCCCCTTCTCCTCTACAGTAAACAGGAGACCCAGGCTGACCAGAACTCAGTCCTGACAAAGAGGTATTTTTTAGCATTAAACCCCTCTGAAGGGGGGTTTAAACTCAAAACCTCTTATAGCCATGCTCATAGCATTTTGAGTGTGTTAGTTGCTTTTTTTTTTATATTGAAGAGATATATTTTAGCTTCAATACATTCATAGAATTTTTAGTTTATAATTTGCTTTGTTTTTAATATTAAAGAGGTATTTTTTTAGCTTCAAACCCCGATGAAGAGGGGTTTAAACTCAAAACCCATTTGGCTATGCTCATAGCATTTTTAGTGCGTTATTTTTTATTTTATTTTTTGAAGAGGTTGTTTTTTTTACCTTCAAGCCCCACTGAAAAAAAAAAGGGGGGGGGGTAAACTCAAAACCCCTTTGGCTACGCTCATAGAATTTTGAGTTAGTAATTTGCTTTTTTTTATATTGAAAATGGGGTTTATCGTAATTTTCAGAGGGGGGGGGGGTTAAAATCTATATTTACAGAACTTGAGTACAAAATACAAACACAACCTACCCATTAATGGCAATAGCTAACAAAATTTTCTGTTTCAAAGGGAGACAATAATGTAAGTTACAACCAAAAATACACTATGAAGTTTGTACAGCAGTGCCTTAGAAAGCAAAATATTGCAATAGGTAAAATGCTGTACACAGAACATAAACTCATTGCTAGACTCATGACACCAGCATACATGTGTCTCATGACATCAGCATACATGTGTCTCATGATATCAGCATACATGTGCCTCATGACATCAGCACAGATGTGTCAATAACTTTGTGAAAAAATGAACAGCAAATAAAAGCAAATACTTCACAAAAACCTAAAAACTACGAGAGACTGACATTTACATAGATGTGTCACATGGCATACTAATGCCACATGCACAGTCAGCCTATCAAATCAAAAGTTGTTTTGATGGTGAGTGATGTTAACCTCAGTTGTGGGATCTATGAAACTGATCATGACTCCAACAGATTGGTCACAGGACATTAGGGATATTCAAGGCGAACCAGACATTAAAGGTAGATTATGATGATAGTGAGGCTGGCAATGTCACAGTTAAAGCAGAAAACACTTGTGAACTAAATAGTGATGTGCATTTTTTTATTGATGAGGATGAAGACCATGACTATAGTGAAGTGTATGATGGGAACATTTCACTAGAAGAGGAAGAAAGGCTATTGGCAGAAAATGTTCACCTGATAATGTCTGAGATTCAGACTACAAAAATGAGTGGAAGCACAATGGATGAAGATCTGTTTATTGAGAATGAAACTATATCCCTAATATCTAATGACTATGCCTCGGACACAAAATCTGAGATCTCCACCACTTGGTCAGACAAAAATTCTGACTTTTCCTCTGCCACACTAGCTGAGAACAAAAGCCATAGGTCATCAAAAAGTGGCCCAAAGATAGTTAAGCCAGGAATGAACTTGGCTCATGTCCAAAGGTTGCCACAAGAAGACTGTGCAGAGGATGCTAAAGGAATACGAGGAAGAAGGAAGCCCCTGTACCCAGGCAAATCAAACAATGCTAAAGTAAAACCTGGCTCAGTTTCACAAAACACTAAAATTGTTCTGCCACAGAAAAGCGCCAGTGTTCAAGCAATTATAAAGACATCACCTAAGCAACCAGTGGTTGCTCAGATGTCTCCAAGAACTAGGCAGCCAGGGCAGAATGCTCAGATTAACAATAGTAACCACAAAAAGAAAATGCAGAAGAAAACCAGTCCAAGGTCAAGGTCTGCTGGTCCTGCCCCTGGAAAGTTCACCACAAATGGTAAACAATCTAACCCAAGGGCAGCTCAAGGCAACTCTCCAACAGGTCATTCCAGCATAACTAAACCAGTTGTAACTAAGAGCTCCAGCTCCCCTCCATCAAGCACAGCTACAAAAAATACCAATGTTGTGACGCCCACAACCCCTCCTACCAAGCTGCTTGTGAACACTGGAGTAGGATCTTTTCCGAACACTGTGTTATGATATGAATTTAGAGTAATTTGAGTATTAATCTTGAGACCAAAAGAGTAGATAGAACTAGACAGGAAGTACGACATGTTCAGAGACGCATTTTCCATAGTAAATAAACGCTTTAAATGTTTGATAAGCGTTACTCAGTTATTTTGAAGAGCGTCTGAAGGTCCGAGCAGCTGTGTGAACTCGCATGAGCTAGAATAGTTGTGATTGGAGCATTACAACTGTTAATCAAACAATGAGCTCCGAAAATAAACAGAGAACAGAGTCATTGAATATTTCATCAAGTGACTCAGCAAATAGACCGTCCAACGGCCTAACTAGTGATTATTGGAACAAAACATTCAACTCTTCAGACTATATAGAAGATAATGCTGTGTATGGTGTAACTGTCGGGCTGAACTTGGGGCTAAAATAAAATTATATTATAAATAAATTACAAAGCACACATTTGTAATTCAAAATTGTGTTTAATAACTAAAAACATTAATTAATTAATTGCAAATAAGACCAGACCAGACAGGGGGTGACACCCAGACGTTACCTCACAAGGTGACACCGATCCTAGTGACGCCACTGAATAGTGAACAATGTATATATCATCAGCAGTCAATTCAACAACATTGTGATCATTACACACAGCTGTATCAATGTCCACATCATCACGCAGTGCTAAGAGGCCTCCCATGTTGTCATTGGAGATTTCACGAACTTCAGCTAAGTCACTTATTTCTTTACTAGTCTTCATCGGATTAGTCTGGCTGCCTAATTGCCTGTCACGAAGAACATACTGAAAAGATTCCACAGAGCCTTGATACATATGCTGACCTGTATGACAGTTGGCTTTGGCTAATTTGTTACTAATCTCCTTCTGAGCTTTTAGATAATTATCATTGTCCTGAGAATGGGATCTAAAGTGGCTTCTAACATTAGTGTTTTCACCCTGTGAATGGTGACGCTGCCTGCGCCAGCTACAGTAGCGAGACTGTCGAGATGATGGTGTAGCCTGAAGGTCAAGGTCCAGCTCTGTGGTGTCTGAACAAGACCTCGTCATCAAGTTCTCATAACTGCTCTGGTCATGAGACAGAGATCCCAGAGAACCAGGACAGTCCTGTGGTCATCTCAAGCGAGGCACTCTTTGTGAGTCCACCATTCATCGCAATGTTGCCCCCAGCTTTAGGGACAAAGAACTTGCCCCTAGAGTGTCTTTTAGTTTTGTCCTCTCCTCTAGAATGCCTAGACTTAGGCATCACTGAGTTGATACACTGTTCTAACAGGGCCTGTTCAGATGGAGTCGGATCACAGTCTGCTAACTCATCGTTGAAGGAATCATTAAATTCATTCTGCTTCATTTCTAACTTCATTTTAATTCCTGTAGAACTATTTTGATTTGGTGCTGGCACATAGGGCTGTTCTGGCTTATCTAAACTTGTAATGGAACCCAATGATGAATTCCTGGAAAAACAAACTGGTGTATCCTCAATAAAATTGATTGGTTGGTCGACTTTATCCCCAGTTACACTTAAATCACTTAAGGAAGTGGCAGCTGAAAAGTTTAAGGGAGTCCCCTCTGTAGCATAAGACATGATGCAGTCTTCATGGGTATCCACGTATTGGTTCAAGTTCTGAGTGTGTTGGTAAGAGAGAGTCACACACATTCTTGGTAGCAGCTTTCTTTGGAGACATCAGTTGAGCTGCTCTGTTGAGTGCAGGAGTTAAGTTTTTACTGACAGAAGATTTGACACTGGCAGCTGTGTGAGCTGTGGATGGCACCATGAAGTTAGCAGTTGAGGATCCTGAAGCTATGGCAGAGGTTGCAGCATCTGTTGAAAGTTTGAGTTTTAATTGGAGTTTTGGCAGGCTCAGATTTTAAAGGAATTTTAGCATTCTTTGGATTGACTCCAGACCTTAATAATTTGGTGCTAGTAGGTGTAGAGCTTTGCTGTGTTGGTGTGATGGCCTTAGAATGTTCAGCTGAAGGAGTTGACAGCTTTGGTATGGCTGAAGCCTTAGTTGGAATGGCTGATTTTTTTCTCACATTGTTCTCAACAGTTGCTCGTCTCATCTTTCTAGCAGATGATGAGGCAGATGGTGTTGGCATTCCAGAACTAATGAACTGTGCCAAAATGTCCTCCTCACATTCAGAGACTTCAGACATGGAAGAATCTCTGTCTTCCTGCTTCAGTTGCTCTGTGGCTGGAGACCAGGGCTTATTAACAACTACAGTGGCTGTTGTGGGAGCTGAGGCCATTTTAGTAACTATCTCAGCACCACTTTCTTTTTCCTGGACCTTAGTTAAGTTAGGTTCTTGGGCCTGTGCCAGAGTTGGTTGCTAGTGATTGTTCTTTTGCTGGAATTTCAGACATTCTGGGCGCTGGGTTTAACCCAAGATAAGAAGCAGGTATTTCAGGTTTCCCACTCACTGCTACCTCAGATTCATTGGCATGCTCTACTAGAGTTGGCAATGTCTTGGCTCTATTTTTTACATTATTTGGAAATACACTTGGAGGTGCAATATTTTTCTGAAAAGTACTAAATGAAATGGATGGGGTTTCCTGGGAATATGCAGAAAAATTGACAGGTTGATCTTCCTCAAAATAAGCAAATGTATTCAATAAAGGCAAGTTTTTCTCAGCATTTCTGATTGCTAAGTTTATGGGTTTATCTTCTTCATCAAAGCTGGTAAAATTCAAATAGGGTTCAGGTTTGAACAGATTTACTGGTTTACTAAACTCCAATATTTGCTTGGCTGCTGCCAGAGACTTGGGTCCCAATCCAAAATCTTTAAACCTTCGGGTTGGCGAGTGTGTCCTCCTGGGACTGGAAGGCTTTGACTCTGAAGGTGAGTCTGGGATGTCACTGGGAGAGAAAACCTCACTAGCCCTGCGACTGTATTCACTAATGACTGAGCTGTGTACTGACTGAGTGTCAAGACTGCTTAAAGATTCTGGAGAGCTACTTCGACTGAACATTAATGGAGTTTCCTCAACCTGAACAAGCAAAAGTAAAGTGTATTAATAAATTGGTATTAAACCATTGTTTAATACATAGAAAACCAATAACATCAGATCTATTATACATTTTGACAGATTACATACAAAATTATTAATGTCTTTTTTTTTATGTTGGCAATTAAAAAAATTTATTACTGAAAAAGTAAAAAAATAATAATTATTCACCTGATGATTTTCATCAAAAGTCACTGTATTTGCCTCTCTATCAGTTCGGGCAACCTGGTCGGTAGAAGTCTGTCTTAATTTTGATACAGGCTTGGCTGAAGCAGCAGCTGCTTGTTTGTTTTCAATGACCCTGGCCTCTGGAGTTTCTATTTCTTCTATGTTAGCAAGCTCAATCTAGTCAACACACACAATAAGAAACTTTTCAAGTCCTTGAACATTGCTAGTAACCTTTTTTTTCTTATCTTATTAAATAGATTACAGACATTAATTTAAAAAAAAGAATATAATTATGTCCTACACATTTCATGTGTCAATCTAGTTATGCATATTAAATTAGTGACTTAAACTCTGCTAAATTTACACAAATCAAAATATTTTAAACCCTTTGCACTTGCCAATTCGCTTGTGACATCTAGCCTTATCAATATTTTAAAAAGTCATAAAAGTCATAGAACTTGTTCAGATAGAATGATAGTCAAAGGAAAGTCTGGTTGAAAACTAACATGCAAATGTCCTTACCTTTTCAGTCATGTTTCCAACAAGTCTAAAAGGTCCATCTCCATCTCTGGCCTCACTCCTATGTAAACTACTAAGGGAAGAAACTCTTTAAAAACAGACTGGTGTCCCTTCCTCACAGTATGTCTTTGTCTGATCCAAAGCACCTACAATATCAGCCACAAACAGGTTTTTTTTTTTCATTACATGAATGGGTGTTACTTGATAAGAACCATATGTTTAAGATTTTTTTTCCCATTATTTTTTTAACTCTTTCAGCGAGACTTATTTTAACAAAAAACTTCAAGGGGGGGGGAGTGAGAATTAATAAAACTAACTACTAATCTAACTAATCTACTAAGGCACTAATCTAATTTTTTAAAATTTTATTATATAATCTAACATTTTTTTTTATTATAAAAGAGAATGAATAGGCTAGAAAAATGTAATAAATAAAATAAATTATTCAAGAAAATATTTTTTAAAATTTAATTTTAACTGAGCACAGAAAAAGGAAATATATTTTAAAACTTCATTAAAAAAAACATATACTTGAAATTTAACCTTTTGTTATACATTTAATCCAAAAAATATTGAAAAATCACAAAACTAAACACGTTTTGTGACTTCGATTTCCATAAAAGATTAACAAACGCACTAAGAAATTGTATTATTTAGATACTGTAAAATAAACTAAAACAGAGAAATCACTAACAAACTGTTGTCTTTTTTTTAACGTGTTTCTCCTGCAGCTAATTTACTACCAAAACATAAACTAAAAAAACAAACAAAAAAACAACAACTAAAAAGTGTAACATTAAAAAGTTACTCCCCCGAAAGTAACTCTGCACTTAAAGAGTGAATGAATTGTGGAAGTAATTTAGTTTCCTTGATTTTTCCTATATCAGTTATTCAAGACCAGCATGCACTTAGATGTTAAGTGGAAACAACTTATTGTGGAAATTCATACAGAAATATTGTCAGCAGTTTTCCTTGAGACTAAGGATCTTTTATAACTTTGATCAACAGCTCTCTCTAAGCTAGCTAAAAAACTTTCACTAAGATTGTGTGGTACTATTAGTTGAATAAACTTGTATTATTATAGTGTCAATTTAGCATTTCTTGGACTATTGATACCAATGCACTTAGAGTGCAGAAGATATGCAATATATATGGGGGCATGAGTGGCTGAGTGTTAAAGCACTTGACTTCTAAACAAGGAGTCATCTGTTATTATGGCAGAGGGTTAATGAGGGTGTCATGTGGCCAGCACAACTTCCGCATAGAGACCTTTAGTGGGGCTGCATTGAACTGATCAATTATGTTAATAATGCACATTAGCAGGGCGCCATGTAGCTGATCCCCTTAGTAGAACTTTAATACTGACAATATTAAAATATTTAATGAAAAAAAAATATTTCTACACTTTTGAAGTAACCTTTGACATTATATCATAAAGCATCAATGCTGGTCATGTGTTTTAAATTGGGTCTTTACAAAGCTACTAAATTAAGAATTTGAAATGTAAATTTAAAGACACTGTAAATGTAGCAACAAAACAAATTATAAAAGGCAATCACCTTCATTAGTATCAGCATGAAAATTAGGTTGGTCTATTTGTATGTCTGACATCTGAGAACTTGCTTTGAAAGACATGGGCGCTATACATAGAAACATAAAATGTCATCACTAACACCATAGATTAAGTCATTTTTGTAAAATAAATATTATACAACAGCATAATAATAATAAATCTGTGCAATAAGAAATATTTTTTTCCATGATGGCCTTTTAAAATTATTTAAAATTTTTAAGTTGTTCGACTTGAATTTGAACCTCAAGTCAACATACTACCACAGAGCCAGCCAAGTCAGTGATATAGCTAGCAATGTGCGGGTGGTGTGGGCCACCGGGGGCATCAATCAAGTGGTGGGGGGGTTGCATCAAACTGAGAACCAACATTCTCAGTAGAACTACACATTGTAATTACATAAATAAAAAAACATTTATTTGTTTTGCTAATTTGATATGTCCTATATTCTTTTTTCAATTAAATTAATGTAAGCTATAAACCAGCTTGAATCAAATTTTACCAGATTTGTTTAAATCTCTGAAGACAACGCACTTTAACACTTTTATTTTTGAAGCCTTGCGTGATGTTACTTCATTGTTCAATGCACTACTTATAGACAAGTTTATAATGGTGTTTTTTTGTTTATTTAAATTATTAATTAGGTTAATGATCCAATCTCTTTTGTGAACCGTTGGGGGGAGGGTGTACCTGGGAGAAGAAGATGGGGAGAAGATGTTTTCCAACCGCTCAGCTAATACAACTCTTTTAGAGTCGGGATTCTGACTCAAGCCTTCTTGTAGGGTGGCCAAGCCCTAACCAAGTGGTTTTAGCCTCTCAGCCATACATCACTTGCATGGAAGGAACTTGAAGTTTGTCTGTGACTAGGCAACAATAATGATAACAAGGATCAAGATTTAAATAAGCAAGAGAGGAAAATGTGGAGAGATTATATGTAAAGAATCTTTGACATCATGCATTTTCTGGCACTCCGTAGGCATAGCAAATGAGATGAAGAAGAATTGGCAGTAAAAAATCAAAGAAATATCCTGCTGGTGAACTTTGTCAAAAGCCTTGGAAAAATCTAGTAAGATAGCATCTATTTGTTCACTATTATCTAAACCTTTTGAAAAATCATCAATTAGTCCTATTAGTTGTGTTTTACATGATCTATATTTCCTAAAGCCATGTTGGTATGGGGTGAGGACATTATGTTTGTCTAAGTGGTTTATGATGTTGCTACATATTATGTGTTCTAGGATTTTAAATGTGATGCTGGTAAGAGATACTGGTCTGTAGTTTCCTGGATCAGATTTTGCTCCTTTTTTAAATAGGGGGGTGACATTAGCTTCTTTCCAGTCCTTTGGTACTCTGCCCTGGTTAAGCGATGCCTGAAAGAGTATTTTGAACACTGGGGCTAGCTCATTGCTTAGTTCTTTGAGTAATCTAGCTGGAATACCATCAGGTCCAGACGCTTTATTTTGGTTTGGTGTTGGCTAATAGTTTTTGAATTCCATTTTCTTGTACTACTAAATCTTCTATGTTGTCTACTTGGTTCAAATTAAGAAATATGTCTTTGTCTCCTGGGGCTGAGAATGCTGATGCAAAGTATTTGTTTAGGATGTTTGCTTTAGTTTCATTATCATTATGTATTATGTTATGTTCATCTTTTAATGGCGCTATGCCTGTTGTTTCCATTTTCTTAGACTTAATGTATGACCATAGGTTTTTGTTGTTATCTTTAGATATTAAATTGTTTATGTATTCACTCTGCAGCTGTCTGCTTACTTTTTGGGTTAGGTGTTTAATTTTTATATACTTTTTGTAAACTCTTTCTGCCTTAGTTTCTTTAAATTTTTTATTATAGGTTTTCCTTCTGCTTACAAAGCTTCTTTAGTCTATTATTAAACCAGCATTTATTTATTTTGTTTGATGTGTATTTAGTTGGTATATGATTTTCTAAAATGCTTTTAAGATGGTTTTTAATGAAATTCCAGAGGTCATCAACTGGTTGGTTAATGTCTTTTTCTAATAAGAATGTTTGTTGAAAGATTAAGGGAAGATAAATGTCACACAGCCGCGAAAAATCCGCGGATTTAGTGACTTAGATCTAGAGTCTAAATTTACAGTAGATAGGTGAAGATAATTCTCACACAGCCGTGAAAAGTCGCGTATTTTAGTGTCTTAAATTTAGATCTAGACTCTAAATTTTACACTAAATCATAGAATATAGTGAAGATTATTCACTCACAGCCGTGAAAAGTCCGCGAATTTAGTGACTTAGATTTAGACTCTAGATCTACTGTAGATTTAAGCAAAATATTTCGCACACAGCTGTGAAAGTCCGTAAAAATTATTTCGGTCGTAAAAGACAGGGAAACTACATAGTTGAAAAAGAAATTGTGCTTGGAAGAAAAAACGCTAATGGGTTTAATACCCCCCCCCCAAAAAAAAATAATCCAAAAGCCATTATCTAGTAAGCAAATGCCAACTAAACACACAAATAGGCCTGTATGTTACAGGCTCTGTTTATGAGGAGGATTTAAGCACAGTTAATAAAACATTAGGCCTACATACACATAGGAACTAAAAACGTAGCCTACATTTCCACCACAGAGAAGGCAACTCTAAGAATGTTTCTAATTTAAAAAAAAAGGAATAGCAAACATTTGTAATGTTCTTTAATAAATCTTTGAAAAGAAAAATGTTTGTTTGAGGTTTTGGGATGACAGTCAAGTTGTTACTAGATTAAAAGATAACTTACATATATATATATATATATATATATATATTATAAATATACAATTATACATATACATAATAAGGCTTCCCTTCGAGTCCGAAGATTAATGAGCAATAATAATAATCAACTTTGACAATTGTTATGTAATATTTTTGCGCGAATTTATAAGCCTCTTCTGAAAAATACTTTCAAACTAAAAGAATTAGACTAATTCTCCAAAGGACAAAATTTGAAAAAAAAATTGAAATAATTAGGCTACGCTAAAAAAAAATTATAAGTAAATCTAAAATTAAATAAACTTCAAAGAAAATAAAACATTAAACATGTTAACCTTTAAAACAAACAATACGTATTTTGACAAAAAACATTTGTCCGACGGTCGTCAAAACAAAAAAATTCACAAACGAACAAAACAAAATATTTATAAAGGTTCAATAATGTTTAAATAACTTCACCTTAATGCTAATGTCACACTGGCATGTTGAGTTCTGTAGAGCCCACATCACAGTCAAAACTTGAATGTCTTAAAGTATAATCCTGTTCTAAAAAAAATACTTCAAACTAAAAGAATTAAACTAATTCTCCAAAGGACCAAATTAAAAAAAAAAAAATTGAAATGATTTTAGAAGTGCTGAAAACAAATGATAAAACTATTCTAAATTAAATAAACTTCAAAGAAAATACAACATTGGACATAATCACATTTAAAAAATACAATATGTTACAAGACAGAAACATTTGTCCGACGGCCGTCAAGACTAAACAATTCTTAAAAAAACAAAACAAAACAAAACATTTATGAAGGTTCAATAATGTTTAAATAACTTTACCTTAATGCTAATGTCACACTGGCATGTTAAGTTTTGTAGAGCCCACATCACAGTCCAAACTTAAATGTATGAGCCTCTTCTGAAAAATTACTTTCAAACTTAAAGAATTAGACTAATTCTCCAAAGAACGAAATTTTACCAAAAAATTGAAATAATAAAACTACGCTAAAAAAAATTATAACTAAATCTAAAATTAAATAAACTTCAAAGAAAATAAAACATTAATTATGTTAACATTTAAAACATACAATACGGTTTTGACAAAAACATTTGTCTGACGGCCGTCAAGACAAAAAAATTCACAAACAAACAAAACGAAACATTTATGAAGGTTTAACAATGTTTAAATAACTTCACCTTAATGCTAATGTCACACTGGCATGTTGAGTTCTGTAGAGCCCATATCACAGTCCAAACTTAAATGTCTTAAAGTATGATCCTCTTCTGAAAAAATACTTCAAACTAATAGAATTAGACTAATTCTCTAAAGGACCAAATTTTAAAAATTCATTAAAAAAAAAAAAACCCAAACATTTATGAAGGTTCAATAATGTTTAAATAACTTTACCTTAATGCTAATGTCACACTGGCATGTTGAGTTCTGGAGAGCCCAAATCACTTTCTTGTTTATTGATCTGGAATCATCTTTCCTCCATCTTCCAAGAGCTGTATAAAATATAGGTAAATAAATTGAAATGATTGACAGACATCAACAAACAAAACTTACAAAAAGACTTTGGACATATCCACTATAACAAACTTTATATTAAAATAAAAGATGTGCAACAAAAATATGTGTACAAGTACTAGAATAATAGGAAAATTAGAAACAAATAAACATGACTGAAAAAAATGGACATTAAACAATGGTTTCAAATCACTAGCTTAACCTTAACATGATGTCCCATTGACATGTTCAACTCCAGACGGTTATCATCTTGACCTCTATGTTTCTTGGCCTGTATCAAAAAAGATTAAAAAAAAACAACTTTTATTTTTGTTTATAAAACAATTTTTTTTAAAGAAAAAAATATAACAAAATGTTTTTCCATGTTTTTTGAATTGTTGGAATGAAGGATAAAGGTTAGTTAAATTCTTGATCTTCTGATAACTCAATAGTTTGTCTATTAATAATAATAAAATGTTTACTACCTTTACTATTTTAACTGTGAATAGACCTTGTTTTTAATGAGTTAACTAAATAAAACTTAGCTCTTGTGGTATGAAGGAAAAGTAACCCTTTAGGGATTACGGGCATGACATGGCCTAAAGTGTGCAGATGTGCCATTAACTGAAATGCATACCCATTAATACAACTTTTTAAAAATGTCTGACACATTTACATTTTTAAAACTGTAAATGGAAATTCTATTTCAACAACATTGTTTTGATCCTAAAACTAATCAATAGCGTTTTGAAAGCTTCTTCTTATCAGTCATATTATGGTCATTGCCCTGAATACTATTTAGAAGTGAGTTTGTGCTTTTGTCTTAAGATATCTACACAAATAAAAATAACCTACTTTTATGACCACCTCTGAAGTAATTTCATCCTGTTCTGTATCCATATTACTCTTTAGCACACACAAGCTGTCAATAAACCTTCTGATATAATTAGAAACATTTAGTTAAAAAGTTATGTAAGCTAGTTATGTACTTAGGTTACCACTTGATCTTTATATCTTTGACTCTTGTCTTGATTATTAACTGAAAAATACTTTTAAAAAAGTAGATTATTAAAAGCATCTCTATACTAATTTAACATTTAAGCTAATCTTTATGAAATAGAAAAAGTTTAAGAAAGTAAAAGAGGGGAGGGGGAAGAGTTTAGTTTGAAATCAGCAGAAAGGTTGGAATACAGATTGACACACAAATGTTAAAGAAATTGAGAAACACTAGAGCGTTCTTATCTATTCTGTGTTTTTTTCACAACCCTCAGAGGTCCCCATCCAAAATACTAGTGCATAAGTAACTTTACCAGCAGGAGTCTTATGCCCTCTATTAGATATTGATAAACCTAAAGCAATGGTCAGCCAGATGGTCAGGCACCAGCCAATCAAAGATCATCTTCTTGAGAAAGTATTAGTTCATACATCATGCACTACACACAACACTTACCATGGCCACTGATGGGTGAGGATTGATTGCATGCTGAGGACACCTACATTTAGGACATCTTGAATTATCACCTGGCACTGATGATGTGGTGGGCACATTTCAGGTGAAATGTATTTTGTTTTTGTTGTTCAACATTTATTTATCTCTCGTTACTGCACTTCTGGTTATTTTTTAAAAAATACTTATGGTAATGTCAGGTACATCTGTGCCTGTTTTCATTTCCCTGTTTACTTTGTATATACAACACTCTATACAATCTTTTATGTATTGTATTTGGTTTTTTGGTATAAAACTGAGAATTCTTAAGTTTGAATCCTAATGGTGGCTAGAAATTTTAATTCATGATTTAAGATAAGATATTTTTCAACCTTTAAATTCAGCAGAAAATTTCTCACAGGTTTACTTTCCACAAGAATGCTAAGAATGAGATCTGGTCAGAACTCACAGAACATACTATAACAGAGTGAAGGCTTGCAGTGAAAATGTCAAAACAGTGTGGCCAATGAAAGTCAGCAGTTGTATCCTGGGCTAAGTCCTTAAAATAATTGCTGATTGAATTGAAAGTTTTTTAAATTATCAATTGGATATTTAGTTAAGTAATAATTATTAGCTTTTTGTTTAAACCCCTAAAATTCTGTACATTACTGATCATAACCCCCTCTTTCAGACATTATATGATGATCATGGTTTCTAATGACTGCAGGCACGACATGGCCTAAATTGTGCCGATGTGCCTAAAATCAAAATCAAATCAATCTAATGACTTTTTCTATGATATAAATCATTTATTTATTTCTTTGAGTAAGACTATTCACACTAAGGTTTCACTGCAAGAAAAATAAAAGAACTAAGAGGAGAAATTAGAAGTATAAAATGACAATGCTAAGACATTTTTTTTTTAATCTAAGAAGCGTCCAGAAAGACAAAGAAAAACTAGTGAAAACAGAAATGAGTGTTGAAAGAAAATGTTGAAACTAAAAGAAACAAGGAAAATATCAGTCAGAAAAATAAATGAAGAACAAACAGGGAGTAAGACTCTAGTATGATGACATGTTGAATAGCTAGGAATACGACTGAGATGTCTTTTAGTATGCAGAGAATTCAGCTAAAATTTATAATGCTGAAGACAAACTTTCAAATGGAGAAGAGTTTAGCATATCAAAAATAGAATATAAAGAAAAGAATTTAATGTTTGAAGAAAATGGCATGAAAATAACAGAAACACAAAAAATACCAGCAAATCCTTTCAGAATAAGAAATCAATCATTGAACACCAACATTGGGTTCAGTTGGATGAAGTAGTTTAATCAATCAATATAGGGCCTATCTAGAAAAGTTCATGTTTGTTATTAGGTGAATAGTAAGTCCAAAATGAAAGCATGCTGATTTTAGACTTAGCCTAATCTGGCCTTGAACTATTTTTTTTTATAAAGAAAGAGCTTGTGATTGTCAAAGAAAGAAAGAAAGAATCTTTTAATTGAGTTAAATTTAAGTTGTTTGGTTTCTGCTGTAGGATAGTGTTGGTAGTCATGAAAATGTGTCACTGTTCAATTCATTGATTTTGATGTTTAATAAATGCATTTTTTTTATTCCAGTACAAGCTCACACCCCAAAGAAAAGTAGAAGATCAATTTAGACAACTTTCAAACTTCTTGAAGAAAATAGCTTTCCAGTTCAAACGTGTATAGGTCATAAAAAGCATTTCATGATGTACTGTTCTATTTCATAATTCTCTTTGCTTTAGAAAAAAAGAAATACTTGATCTTTGCATAAACTTTAGGGCAGCACTCCGAAGTTCATATCTCCTATATTTCATTAAGACCTTTTAGGAAAATCGTATTCCATGCTCTGGACAAAAATCTATTTTTGGCTCTAAAAAGAACCTTTCTTTTGGTATTAAAATGACCTGTTCTTGTTGGACCACAGTTAATGGTTTTCTTATGGCCCTAAAAAGGACCTTTCTTTTGGTATTAAAATAACCTGTTTTTGTTGGACCATAGTAAATGGTTTTCTTATGGCCCTAAAAAGGACCTTTGTAACATCTGTACTTGTCAATAAAAGTACTTTAGCATATTTTCCCTTTGTTTTCTCTTGATTAGCTTCATGTGCATTGAGCCCACAAAAGGACCTGTTTAATTTTTGTAGCTGTCTAAATTAGTCTACACTTCTCTTCATAAAGAGATGTATATATCAGTTGAGACAAAACTTTAACAAAAATTGTTGTAAGGTTTTGATGTTATACTATGATGATAGAAATTGTCTTCAGTTACTTTTATAAGGCAGTTAACAGTCCTAAATTTTTTTAACTTTTCCCCACTGAAGCAGAAATCAAAATGGTCAAAATCATATAAACATAAAATAAATAAGAAAAATACTTGTAAATTTGTGGTTAAATCATTTGAATATCAAGAGGAGTATCAGTTTATACACAGCAGGCATTAATAACTGGCACTGCTAGTCTAAGGTTTAATCTAATTGATAGTTTACATAATATATATTTATATGTTCTGTTAGTCATTATGTTGTCAGCAGAATTCAAAGAAAGTCCCTATTCTACTTGTAGCATCTAAGTTGGTCAGAACTCCTCCTCCCCAAGAGAAGAAAAGATCAACAAAGAATCAGCAAAGAGACAAAAATAAGGAAAGAAATGCTGTAGTTAAGACTCTGCTAACTGAAATAATGACGCAAATCAAACTAATTGTAAAAAGAAGAGAGACTTCACAAATTTTGAAATATTTAAATCAATCAAGAACAAATGTTGAATATTTTTTATTTGTGAACTCAAAAAGATGCTTGAAAAATGTTTATAATTAAACATGTACAATTCTTGACTACAATATTCTCTGTTAGAGATATATTATTGATATGTTGATAATCAGAACTGACTGAGCATGCTGATACAGTCCTTACAGAGAGCAAAAAAGAATGAAGTGGTCTTAGGAGGATGAAGGCTGCCCTGATAGCTATGAGAAAAATTTGTCACACATGAACTGTGGCAATGAAAGTAACTCCAGCTTTGACCTGTTTAGATCCAGCAAAATCTACTCCAATTCAGGCGAAACAATGATAAACAGAAGGAGCCAAATGTCATCAGAAATCATTTGAATATATTTTAAGAATTTTCTGCACAAATATTGCTTTTTTTTGTTTTCAAAGAAATAAATACTAATATAATAGACAAGTCCAATGACAATGATATAATAAATCATGTTATTAAATTCACTCTGTCTAAAAAGCCCTTCAAAATTAGAAAGGAAGTCAATATATTCCATTTAATGCTTTTATAATTCTATGGCCTTTTATGCCAACTTTTACACTAAAAAAATAATTTCTTCTTAATGTTGTGTCTAAAAAAAATTCTAATTTTAGAGAACGAGTTGACTTCAATTAAGAAGGAAATAAGCCTTAAAAGAAACACTTTCTTTTTCTGTAGTCTATGTTGATAAGAAAATCATCTCCGGGCCTTATGATGACCTTCTGATCATTCTAAAAAAAAATTAAGACTGTATAAAGAAATCCTAACCTAAGGGTTCCCAAGAATTTTCTGAGGACATTCCCAGGGAAAAGAAGGAGAGGCAGACAACATTAAGGAATAAACCAGCCAGTCTATAGAAGAGACTACACCTATCAAAAGACAGAGAAGATTGAAGAGAGCCATGCAGACTGTGTGGTGCCCCAATGGTCCAACAGACTGAGTGACAGGTGGAAATGAGATGGTTAAAACTCCATTCACAAGTGATGCACAAATCATTTACAACATCAGTAAAAAGAGATAACCTTTAGAAAATTACAGACACATACAAAAATATTTTAAGACAAAGAACCAAGTGACAGAAAGAATGAAAGGGAAAAAGACTGTTTTTGACTAAAGTTGATTTTTAGAACTCTCATTTCATGTTCTTAAATAAAAGCCTTTAATAAATAATATTTTAGTTCCTTTAGCCAACAATTAACAATCTAATTACCATTAGGAATCAAACTTAAGGCCTTAATATTAAAAACTTTTGGCTCTACTCCTTGACCATTTAATTTTTTATTTTCATCATCAACAGTATTGCGAAGGTTTAACTTATGAAATACTTACACTTACTTACAGAAAACTATTTAAACAAAAAGTTGTTAGAATTTAAGAATTGTCTTACTTCATACAATAGTAAACCATTTTATTTGGGTCAGATGTTAATATTATTATTATACTATGAATAGTTGTTTCATTTCGGTTTACAACATAAAATAGCAATAAAGAAATTCTTGCCTTTGGTATATTTTTATTTCACAAAATCAAAACAAAAGACTTACTACTAAAGTATTAAAAGTGTTCAAAGTTCTATTTTTACTGCAGTTTCTTTTTTAATGTTTTGTGTGAAACTAATATTTAATGTTATATCTACTATGCATTTACCCGAAAAAAAAAAGAAAAAAAGTTAATTTATATAAGAGTTCTGAATTATTTTTTAAAAAGATATCAAACATATTTTTTATGTAAGAATGTAGTCTACATGTGCAGTTTCCATAAAGCATAAATCTTTTGTTTATTGGTTTAACATGTTTTGAATGTTCCTTCATATTCTAAATTATAATACCCTAGCCTAAACCTGCCCAAGGACAACAGGGGACGACAGTGGACGGGGTTGAAACCCAGAACCATTGGGATGACAGTTCAGAACACATATCACTTAACCTGACAGCCATCCTCATCATTGACTTTTGACTTGCATAATACTAGTGCTGTAATGATTTTTAATACTAGTTCACCACTTTTATGGATCAGTTGCAATCCCATTAGGTTATCAGGAGAAGAAAACCAGATCATTTATATTGTACTGACTATAGAGCCTTCAGCAAGGCTATTGGCTACTTCTCAATCTAAATGGAATCTGAAAAAGCCCATATTGAATATATCCCTTCTTTTAAGAGTACTGTGATTGATGTATTGTATGACAACAGATACCATACAGAAAGGTGATAATGTTACCCTTGAAATATTAGACTTGCCAGCAGTCTTTGTACAAGTCTCAACTCTGCTGTGCTAGGCATTTGGAATTATTTCTTCAAGGACAACTCACACCTGTACAATTCTATATCTCCTTCAAGGTCTGACAACTAATGACAGTAACAATGAGAAAATTCAATTCAGAACAAATAGCATAAATGCATGAAATCTGCTACCAAACTAACTCAATTTGTCAAACATGTTGTCATAACATATTCTGATAATGTTTTTATTCACATTTTTTATGTTATCAATCTACAATATAGTTAAGTTCCCCTTTCAGACCTATTGATCTATGGGGCTGATGAAGTAAAGATCATCTGTTTCTGTAACCAATGGTTAATGGGGGTGTCATGTGGTCAGCACAATGACCAACCACTTTACTTGACTAATGTCAAGTATCTATTAGAGGTTCCTTAAAGATCTCATAATTTAAAAATCCCAGTCTTCACCAGAATTCAAACCCAGAACCACTTACTTTCGAAGCCAAGCCCTTTATCACACAGTCACTGTGCCTCTAACCTACAATATAGAAATGTAATTAAGTTATCTTTGATGTATATTATTTTTTACAGTGGCTTAAACTTATAACTGTGCTTTTTAATTTTAATTCTTATTTAGTTTTAAAATGCATTTAGGTCCACTTCCACATGTTGCTCAACCAGGATTTGAATGGAAATCAAGCATCATGATTTGCATTCAGAATATCTGTTTTCATCGTCATTGCCTACAGACTGAAAACCATTTTGTCTGATAGGGTTTTTGCAGAGCATAAAGGTATATAGCTTGCTCTCTCCACCCAACAATTAATTTGGTGCTGGGTATAAAGTTACATAGCTTGATTCCTTCACCCAACAATTGGTTTTGTGCTGGGTATATAGGTATATAGCTTGCTTTCTCCACCCAACAATTACTTTGGTGCTGGGTATTGTTCAGGCTTCCGCGCGGGTGTTGATGCTTGTAAATGGATCTAGTGTAGATCTACGTCTGACTGGAGGTAATGCCGAACTCAAAACTACTTTAGTAACACCGGCGAAAAGCCGAAACAAACAAAATATGTAGTGGACGCTGATGCTGTTTACAAATCCATTTAATAACTAAGAAGGGAATCGTCCTATGTCAGCTATGTCCGTTAATCCGTATCTATATTCTACTGCTCTACACAAAGCATCCTCTTTCTAGCGTCACTAAGAGCGTTCTTGTTTTTTAAAAATCTGTTACGTCATTTGTCGCTAAGTAAAACTTTACCCTTATTCCCGAAACAAATAACTAATTCCTAATCATGTCATAACAACTCCTCCCCCTCCCGCTAAAAAAAATTGCCAGTCAATTTTTTATCTACTGTCTTAGTCTTACATTGTGCAAGGGCCAAAATGTAGGGAAACATAAAAGACAACACAACTTGAGTCTTGATTTCGGTTTCAACTTCTTCATCATTGTCCCAAACTCAAGTTGATCTGAACACCTATTTCCCTCAAATGTCACAAAGTGATACTGTCCAATGTGATGTGCCATAGGTGATCGCCGACATAGTCCGTATATCCATACTTTATCACATCACATTCCAGAGGTTCCACCACTTTCCCTCACACGTCAGGACAGACATTTTACCTAATATGACAAATTAACATTTATCAATAATCGTTCTCCCACTATACACCTAACTTTCGTTCGGGCATTTACAAGTGTATTTTATTTCCTCTCTCCACTTACTTGTCCCAGCGCGACCTAACTCTTTACTGATGTATGATCATGATCAACAAGGAATAACTTATAAAACTTACTTTCCCTTGATATCAATACCTCGTCGCCTTATAAATGCCCTATCTATTCATACCTCCATACATACAATTCATACATATTAATATTCATACATAATAAATAACTAACATGAGTCAATCTAATACTAACTAATACTACAACAACATAATACCCATCTGATTATGACTACTAGCCAAATCAATTAATTAAGAATAAACAATTTAAATAAAATCCAACTTATTTACACTACGGTTGTATAGTGTTATGTTTCACAGGCTATCTACACGACCCATACATTTGTTCTCTCCAACTGGAGTTAACATCTCTTCTTACACCACTATAGCCCGCGTGTGTCCTTCTTCCTCTGTATGACGTGCGCTTACCGCTACCACAGTCATCGCTTCTATCATCAATGTCGGATACAGACCTGTGCCTCCTATCCGAACTCGCAATCTTCTGTTCAGACTGTTCTGCCCTACTCCAACAGTCTTTAGCGATGTGCCCATGTTTATGGCAGTTAAAACAAATTCTGTCCTTTCTAAGTTTGTTTCGCCTCATGTTGCCATACCTGTTTTTCCAACTTCTAACCTGTTTGTCAGAAGCGTCTCTGACACCTGCTACATTTCCAAGTAAAACATCTCTAGATAACCTCGGCATGGCTACCCCTTCACAATACCCTGTATACAATGGAGATCGAAGGAACACTTTGCACGCTTCGAACCTCTTAACTGCTCCGTCTGCCAATCTGACTGATTTGGTATAGCCTAAATAATCATTGGACTTAACTAATCCCCCTCTGATCGCAAGTGTACTGCTAGCTGTGTCCCGGATCACATTTATCTGTTTATTATTTATCATGCCCGGATATAATTTAAATCTATCTTCCCCACAATCAACGTAGTTAATTTCTTCATCTGGTTCACTATCTCCATTATCCTGTTCCCTACCTTGAATGTTCCTCACAAAATTAACCCTATCTGGTGGCCGATTATCCCTCTCTTGTCTACGGTTTCCTTGATTACCTCTCCTATCACTAGTGCCACTATTATCCTGTGTATTCCCATCTCCATTCCCTCTATGTTTTTTACATTGGTATGCCATGTGTCCCTTTTCCTGACAGTTAAAACATGTAACCTCCCTAAGGTTTCTATCACCCACTTTAGGTCTATCTATTCTCCTATCATAACTTTTCCTGCCATTGTTTTCATTTTCCCAGGATCTATCCTTTATGCCATCATAACTATCCCGACTATTGTTCCCACGTTCCCTGGACCTACCATTTCTCCTACCATAGGTGTCCCTATCACTAACATCATTCCTTCTACAATACTCCCTATCATTGCTATCATTTCCCTTTACATAATTTACCAGGTCAATAACTTTTTTGTGGTCTCTAACTGAAAGTGGGTTGTTTGGATAAGCATTCTTAAAGATCCTAATAATTTCTACCAAGTCTTCAATTACCTTAGGGTTTCTTTCTTTTATAAAAGACTGTAGCTGAGGGTCGCATTTATTGATAAAATTGTCAATTAGAATAAAGTTCTTCAACCCCTCGTAAGTGTTCTCCACATTTTCGAATCCGAGCCATTTAGTGAAGAAGTCCTTCTCTGAGTTGATAGTTGTTTGTGGATCAACTTGGCTGGATGGAGTGTTTTCGTAATACTTCTTTCGGAATGTTGTCGCGTTGTGCCCGTATGCGTTTAGCAGTTCCTTCTTTAGCACCTGATAGCTGTTTTGC
Source organism: Biomphalaria sudanica (assembly GCA_036873155.1). Lineage (NCBI taxonomy): Eukaryota > Metazoa > Mollusca > Gastropoda > Planorbidae > Biomphalaria > Biomphalaria sudanica. The sequence continues at coordinate 100,896 of JAZGLO010006656.1, read as the reverse complement.
ATCGAGTGATCGTGGTTCTGGCAAATCGTGAGGGCTTTCCCATGCACGAAGTCCAACAAGATTTCGGACCACTCCCTCTCTTGGACATTAAACTTTGCTAGTTTAATCTCAAAGCGTTTAAGATAGTCGCCGATGTCGTCCTTGTCTTCCGCAAAAGGTTGTATTTTTTTTTTCATCCATGCGGCGCTACTATGGCTTTCTATGTTGGCACTATTGTTGCTGTTCCCTTCGATGGGCACACTTACACCAGCCTCTATCCTCATCTGCTCAACTTGAATTCTCACTTTTCTGTCCGCCTCTTTCTCGATGCGTTCCGCTTCTCTGACTTTTTCCCGTTCTACACGGTCTGCCTCTTCTTTTTCTTTTTCTCTGGCTCTTTCAGCTTCTCTGACTCGTTCCCGCTCTCTGCGATCTGCTTCTTCTTTTTCCTTTTCTCTGGCCTTTTCCGCTTCTCTAACCTTCTCTCTCTCTAGGCGTTCTGCTTCTGCCGCCACCATCTGCTGCACATAGGCAGTTAGTTCTTTGCCTCGCAGTTCTAATTCTGTCTTGGCTTCATGAATTAGCTTTTTTCTAAATTCTTCTAGGTCGTAACCTGAAGTAGTTGCCATATTCCTTATTTGTTACTTTATCCTACGTTATGGTACCTCTTATACCAACAAACAAAACCCTTGGCGTCTAACTACCAACTTAGACTAATAACCACTTCTACCCTTTCTCAAGATACACTTAGTATCCTTGGTACAAGTGTGTAGGCTACACTTTGACCCGACTGAATACAATGTGCGACACACGCACACTCAACCGGCAACGTGTTACTCAACACTAGTGGCCGGTAAATAGACCAACCTGTCTATTTACAAATACTAAAATTACAACTGGGCAATCCGGCTTCACCTCGATTGTTCCCCAGATCTAGTCTAGATTACGCTAGATCTTAGTTACTTCTTACCTGCTTTCACAGCCAGGAGTGTATATAACTTACACCTCATACAAATAACTATGAAAATAAACTTAAATACGATAAACACCAAACTACAGATCTAGTTCTAATGAATGAGACTTTCGTCTGACAGTAAGACTTAAGACGGGAGTATTGCAAACAATTAATACATGACGTTACTAACAAATGCTTAACTAAATGATTCACACTCACATACAGGACGTATTAACAGCTAAACATATATATGGACCTCTTGCTAGATTACACCTAATTTTAAGGATATCCCCAATCCACCACGATTTAACCTGGTAGTGATAATCTAGCGAGTGGTCACTTCCCTACAGACTCTAATTATTCTAAGGAGAAAGTAGTTAAATAACACTTGACTTATCTGTCTAAGAAGCGGTGATAACTCCACAGTCAGTATCGGGTCCACTCTTCCTACGCTAATGTCTGTCCCGGCGGCAAAGGCTCACGGCGATGTCTTCCGTAGCGGTGAGACAAGAACAACGAACGTTTCGGTTCTCCAAGGTCCTCCGGTACTGGTCTGCAATGGCTCCGGTTCTTCGGTGTTACGGCGTCTGGTTCTGGTGTTCACGGTGATCTGTCGTCTGGCTCCGGTTCGTCGGTGGCGTAGAGTCTGGTTCCGGCTGCTGGTTCCGACGCAGGTACGGTGGTTCCAGGTGGTCGTCTGTCCAAAGTGAACCTGTAACGGTCCAACTATTAACACAGCGACAAAGTCAAAGTCCAGTGCTAAACTACCGGCTATCTGGCTATCTAACGTGTAGCACAGAATTCAGCCGAGCTGTAGATCAAATTAGCACTACTGTACTTAAGTGCCGTAGGCAGTACGATGTCTCCTACGTCAAAAGTTCTTTGGCGTGACCCCAACGGTCGATCTTGGCCTTGCAGACGGTGACCTTCACGTTCGTTCTCACTATGCCGGGCAGGCGATATCTCTTCAGTACGGAATCGACAGGACGATTTTCTTCCCTCCACAAAACTGTAGCCTTCTCGATACAAGCTTCAATACGATGCCACAAGTATGGGCACTTACAAATCACAACTGTAGATCTAGATCTATATTTCGTTACCTCCTAGTTCTACGAGTCCAGGATCTCACTGGCTTTCCTTCGCCGACGTGGCTGTATAATCAGGGTCTAGCTGCAGACTAGGCCGATGACGTTAACTTCTGCCTCCTCCTAACAGAGGGCTTCTATTCTTCTTGATGTTGCTGCCAGTAAGCTCCGAGTCGGGGGTCGCCACGTTGTTCAGGCTTCCGCGCGGTGTTGATGCTTGTAAATGGATCTAGTGTAGATCTACGTCTGACTGGAGGTAATGCCGAACTCAAAACTACTTTAGTAACACCGGCGAAAAGCCGAAACAAACAAAATATGTAGTGGACGCTGATGCTGTTTACAAATCCATTTAATAACTAAGAAGGGAATCGTCCTATGTCAGCTATGTCCGTTAATCCGTATCTATATTCTACTGCTCTACACAAAGCATCCTCTTTCTAGCGTCACTAAGAGCGTTCTTGTTTTTTAAAAATCTGTTACGTCATTTGTCGCTAGTAAAACTTTACCCTTATTCCCGAAACAAATAACTAATTCCTAATCATGTCATAACAGTATAAAGGTACATAACTTGATTTCTCCAACCAACAAATGGTTTTGTGCTGGGCATTTAGGTATATAGCTTGCTTTCTCCACACAAAAATTAATTTGGTGCTGGGTATAAAATTACATAATTTGATTCCTATACCCAACAATTGGTTTTGTGCTGGGCATACAGGTAGGCTACATAGCTTGCTTCCTCCACCCAACAATTAGTTTGATGCTGGGTATAAAATTACATAGCTTGATTCCTCCACACAACAATTGGTTTTGTGCTGGGCATAAAGTTACATAGCTTGCTTCCTCCACCCAAAAACTGGTTTTGTGCTGGGTATAAAGGTATATAGCTTGCTCTCTCAACCCAACAATTAATTTGGTGCTGGGTATAAAGTTACATAGCTTGATTCCTTCACCCAACAATTGGTTTTGTGCTGGGTATATAGGTATATAGCTTGCTTTCTCCACCCAACAATTAGTTTGGTGCTGGGTATAAAGGTACATAACTTGATTTCTCCAACCAACAAATGGTTTTGTGCTGGGCATTTAGGTATATAGCTTGCTTTCTCCACACAAAAATTAATTTGGTGCTGGGTATAAAATTACATAATTTGATTCCTATACCCAACAATTGCTTTTGTGCTGGGCATAAAGGTAGGCTACATAGCTTGCTTTCTCCACCCAACAATTGTTTTTTGGTGGGCATATAGGTATATAGCTTGCTTTCTCCACCCAACAATTAGTTTGGTGCTGGGTATAAAATTACATAGCTTGCTTTCTCCACCCAACAATTAGTTTGGTGCTGGGTATAAAATTACATAGCTTGCTTCCTCCACCCAACAATTGGTTTTGTGCTGGCTATAACGGTACATAGCTTGCTTCCTCCACCCAACAATTGGTTTTGTGCTGGGTATAAACGTACATAGCTTGATTCCTCCACTCAACAATTAGTTTGGTGCTGGGTATAAAATTACATAGCTTGATTCCTCCACCCAACAATTGGTTTTGTGCTGGCTATAAAGGTACATAGCTTGCTTTCTCCACCCAACAATTGATTTTGTGCTGGGTATAAAGGTACATAGCTTGCTTCCTCCACCCAACAATTGGTTTTGTGCTGGGTATAAAGGTACATAGCTTGATTCCTCCACCCAAAAATTGGTTATTGCTGGGCATAAAGGTAGGCTACATAGCTTGATTCCTCCACCCAACAATTAGTTTGGTGCTGGGTAAAAAATTACATAGCTTGATTCCTCCACCCAACAATTGGTTTTGTGCTGGCTATAAAGGTACATAGCTTGCTTTCTCCACCCAACAATTGGTTTTGTGCTGGGTATAAAGGTAAATAGCTTGCTTCCTCCACCCAACAATTGGTTTTGTGCTGGGTATAAAGGTACATAGCTTGATTCCTCCACCCAACAATTGGTTATTGCTGGGCATAAAGGTAGGCTACATAGCTTGATTCCTCCACCCAACAATTAGTTTGGTGCTGGGTATAAAATTACATAGCTTGATTTCTCCACCCAACAATTGGTTTTGTGCTGGGTATAAAGGTACATAGCTTGCTTCCTCCACCCAACAATTGGTTTTGTGCTGGGTATAAAGGTACATAGCTTGCTTCCTCCACCCAATAATTGGTTTTGTGCTGGGTATAAAGGTACATAGCTTGCTTCCTCCACCCATAAATTGGTTTTGTGCTGGGTATAAAGGTACATAGCTTGATTCCTCCACCCAACAACTGGTTTTGTGCTGGGTATAAAGGTACATAGCTTGCTTCCTCCACACAACAATTGTTATTATGCAGGGTATAATGGTATGTATTATATAGCTTGCTTTCTCTCCCAACAAGCATGAACAATATATTTTAACAATGAGTGTCTCTGAAAGTTCTTGCTGTCTTTGATTTGATGAACTTATAGCATAACTCATGCAAATGTCAAGAATGGTGTTTCCAAAATACTAATAACTTTAATGTCTTTTTTCTATTACAAATTATTTTTGAAGTATTTTTTCATTCAACATTGACCTTTAATTAATATTGCCTTATAAATTTTTGTATTCCTGGTATAAAGGTATGGAAATTACTACACAATAAGTTCAGGTGAACTGTATTTCTTTATGATGTACCAAAAAATAATGATTTTATGCATTTCCTTTTTTGAAAACTAAGAATTTTTCTCATGTATGAATTATCTAAAATGTCTTAAGTATTGTTAACTTTTAATATGAGATACTGGTTTTCTTCTCCTGAAGTGTTGGACAACAAACTTTAAATACTCTGCACCCTATATATACCCACCACTAGATCAGTAACAGGTAACACGACTTAATATCCAAAACAGAGATGTTACGGCATGCTTTCAATCTTTACCCAAGAGTGACTATGATAATAGTCACACGAGTACAAAATGTACTACCACTTTCATCAAGAAAATATACTGATGATCTTTGAAGGGCTAGCTCCCATCTAGTCTGCCACTGCAGGTTTATCAATACCCACAGAGGGTAAAGACCCTTACTAATAAAGCCACTATATGCTACCAGCATTAAGGATGGTTCCCTCAAATCAGATTATGAAAAAAACACAAAAAAGATAAGACAACTATTAAGTGATTCTCTATCTGGGCTGATCAAACTTGATCAAGAAAAGGAAAGTGACAAGTGATAAAAAGGGATAGGAAAGACCAAACAAAAAATAAATGGAAGAAATTAGTAAAGAACAACTCACTTAACAAAATAACTTAGTAATGTAGTTATTAAAAACCTGTTTGTGTGTTTGGTGGGAAAAGAAGGCGGGAGGGGGGATAATGTTGACCAGGCGATCTAATGCACAATTTAAAGCAAAGTCTGTGTGTAGTTTTGTAGAAGGCTTACACAATGTGTAGAAAGAAACATTTGAAACAGGGCTACTATTCCGTAGATTCTTCTTCCGTGTATTTAGATTTTTAAGAGGCAGAATGAGAGAACAGAAAATATTAAAGAATAATTAAATTAAAGAACAACAGAACATAATTGATAAAAAGAGATAAAGTGCAAGAGAGAGTGAAAAAGAGCCATTTAGAAAGAGGTTAAAGAAAGCAAGCAAAAAAAAGAGAGAGTATGGATCAAACACAAATCAGAGAAATCAAAAGGTTAGAAGTAGAAAAAGAGAGAACCAAATTTATATTCTATCTATTAAAGGGAGGGGGCGCGTTGGCTGCAACAAGCGGTAAAGCGCTTGGCTTTCGAACCGACGGGGGTTCCGGGTTCAAATCATGTTAGTAAAGACAGGGATTTTTAATTTCGGGATCCTCTAAGTCCACCCAGCTCTGATGGGTACCTGACATAAGCTGGGAAAAACTAAAGGCGTTTGGTCTGGGTTGGTCGTTGTGCTGGTCACATGGCACCCTCGTCAACCGTGGGCCACAAAAAAAAAGATTATCGTTACATCATCTGCCTTATAGATCACAAGGTCCAAAAGGGGAACTCTACTTTACTATGAAAAATTAAACATTGTTTAGATTTTAAAAAAAACGAGAGAATATAGAGAACCGCAGGGGGGGAGGGGAGAGGGAGAGAGAGAGTTGGACTGACAGACAAGACAGACAGAGTGAAACGAGAAAGACGATGGAATGAATTAATCTTTCTATTGACTTGCTGATGCCAAGTAAAGGAATTGACATTGGCCACGTTTCCTAAAAGTAATTTCATAAATGCTCCTTCTTACCTAGTGCTATTAGAGCATGGAATGGGTTGACTGAGCTAGCCAGGAAAACCATTGACTTGGCAGAATTTAAGTCATTGGTTAACATGCATGACTAGATGCATGACGCTTAAGACGTATTATAATCATTATCTTTTTTGACGTAACGTCTGTATTATATAAGATAAGAATTTGAATCGATTTTTGTTTCTCGCGTCCTCAGTAAATTAAGTTTAACGAGAGAGAGAGAGGGAGAAAAGGGAAGAGAAGAAAGAGCCATGGCAAGCCACGGTGCAAAGATTGAGAAAGAAGTAAGAGAGATATAACGGGACAAAGGACCAAATACAATGGGGAAAGTGAGGGAGGTAGGGGACGAATGTGTAGTACAGGGTTAGAAGCATTTTCCCAGGACAATTTTTTTAATGGAGGAAATGTATTATAGATGTATAAATGTGTGTGCGCGCGCGTGCGCCCGTATGTATGATACTGTTATGACTTTGCCATGCGCACCGCCATCCAAGATTGTGCAGAAAGAAGGTGAGCACTATCTGTGACTAAACAATTCGGATGTTGACATGATAGAGAAAGGATTTCCGCCCAAGGAGAGAGCCAATATGGAGTTGCTGTACTCAAGGCAGATGCCCCTTTGTGTTATCATATCTCCGTGTAAATAAACGTCTATGTCTCGTTAAGTTTGCCTCCCTTCAGTTATTACAATACAATTTAAAACATACACAAAAATCAATTCTTGGTACTTGAATATGGAGATAATAAATATCTTGCCAACATTCCACCCAGAACAGAAACAATGTCATCAGCTGTGGTATGTCCACAGAAAAAGTAATAAAAGTTATCTCATTATCGAGTAACAACTTAATTTGTGAAATTGTGAACATATAATATTTACACAAGAGTGTTACTAAATTATTAAATGTTCACTACCTTAACTACTTTAACTGTGAATAGACCTTGTTTTTAATAACTTAACTAAATAAAATTAAGCTCTTGTCCCGGTGGTATGAAGGGAGAGTAACCTTTTAGGGATTATGGGCACGACATGACCTAAAGTGTGCCGGTGTGCCAAAATCTCAAACTCTAGTCTAGATATAGGCCTACAAGATCTTTCAATTTTTTTTGTCAGTAGGCCTAATATTTTATTTTTCATTTTGCTTATTTCAATAATAATAAACTTTAAAAAAAAGAAAATGTCATGTTTCATATGTTCCTTTAGAGTTTAACATAGTTTAATTCCTAGTTCAAACCTTCAGCAGGTAGACGGGGGATGGGAGTGGGCAGGGTTTGAACCCGGGCCAATCGATGAATCCAAACGACAGTCCAGCGCGCAAACCGCACGACCAGGCAGCCATCCTTTTATTGTGTAAAGTGGCCTATATATTTGTGATGTAATGAATAATTAATTGCAGTCTAAGGTGAAAGAAGATTAACGAGTGCAAACTTATGTATAGGCTTAAGGATACTTTCATGGCTTATGTTAAAGGGATTAAGTGTGATGAATTGATTTAAAATTAGATTTTTTAAATATATAAACTAGCTAGATGATACGCTAGATCTAATCTAGATCTACAAGATTTAGTAGCCAGTTTATTTGTGAATGTAGTTATTTTTTAAAATAATTATTTGTGATGCCAAAATAATGACCAATTAATAAAATGCTATAAGATGAAAAAAATTGTTTAACTTTCTTTTTGTGTTTTACAAAATATGTGCATATATATATAATAGTATTTTTTTGGTAATCAAACCACACATTTGCAATATACAATACAAAATAATTAAATGACAAATAAAAGATGGTTCATTTTGTTAATTTAATATGTAATACATTTGTATACATTTTTAAAACAATAAAACATTATGAGTGGCCAGGAAAATACAATTCATTTAATTGTGAAATTACAGATTTCATTTTTTTCTCTTCTTTGAAAACACTATGGCCTGGAGAAAAAAAAAAGCAGAATGTAAGGATTAATAATTAATAATGTAATGTAATGTAATTAAAAAAACATTATTAACAATGTTCAACAATTTAATAAGCTTCCTACCAATCTTTGAAATATTTTTAAAAAATTTCATAGTAATAATTAAAACAATAAAAAGTCTACCATAAGAGTCAGTCACTCAATTTGTACATTCAAACATTTTCTATCTATAAATACTAAGACATTTTATTTTTTCTTTCAAACAAACCAATACAAAAATCATCATTTACAAAAGATCCTTTTCAAAACAAATTCCAGTACATTTTTAAATGAACATTTTGATTAGTAAAAAAAGGAATTTCACTCATGTATTTAGACAGTCAGCCAAGACTGTTGTCCAGGGTGTGGCACGAGGAGCTATACATGAGCTAGGTAAATGGGAATTTCAGGTTTAGGACTATTCTTAAGAATATTGTTGTCAAATCACATTTAAGGTTTCTGAATATTCTCAAGAATATGGCTGTCAATTAACCTTTCCCTTTACCCTACACCCCATGTCACAAGCAGTCTGTCTAATACAAATCAAGTTAACAGATATAGAACAATCACAGAAAAAAAAAACAGTCTGTCGGACATATGCAAACAAAACTTTGAAAACGTCCAAAAACAAATAGAACAATATCAACAATAACAAAGCTAGACTTAAACAAGATGACATATAAATAAAAATAAACTAACAACTTAAAACGGACTACAGCGTAAAAAAAAAATTTAAATGAAAAAGCAATGCTACAAAAATACTAATAAAACAAATTATAAGAAAATCTAAAATTAAATAAACTTCAAAGAAGATAAATCATTAAACATGTTAATATTTAAAACATACAATACGTATTTTGACAAAAAACATTTGTCCGATGGACGTCAAGACAAAAAAATTCACAAACAAACAAAACAAAACATTTATGAAAGTTCAATAATGTTTAAATAACTTCACCTTAATGCTAATGTCACACTGGCATGTTGAGTTCTGTAGAGCCAACTTCTCAGTCCAAACTTGAATGTCTTGAAGTATGAGCCTCTTCTGAAAAAATACTTTCAAACTAAAAGAATTAGAATAATTCTCCAAAGGACGAAATTTAAAAAAAATTGAAATAATAGAGCTACGCTAAAAGTTAATCTAAAATTAATTAAACTTCAAAGAAAACAAAACATTAAACATGTTAACATTTAAAACATACAATACGTATTTAGACAAATAACATTTTTCTGACGGCCGTCAAGACAAATTAATTCACAAACAAACGAAACAAAACATTTATGAAGGTTTAATAATGTTTAAATAACTTCACCTTAATGCTAATGTCACACTGGCATGTTGAGTTCTGTAGAGCCCACATCACAGTCCAAACTTGAATGTCTTGAAGTATGAGCCTCTTCTGAAAAAATACTTTCAAACTAAAAGAATTAGAATAATTCTCCAAAGGACGAAATTTAAAAAAAAAATTGAAATAATAGAGCTGCGCTAAAAAAAATTATAAAAAATCTAAAATTAATTAAACTTCAAAGAAAATAAAACATTAAACATGTTAATATTTAAAACATACAATATGGTTTTGACAAAAAACATTTGTCCCACGGCCGTCAAAACAAAAAATTCACAAATGAACGAAACAAAACATTTATGAAAGTTCAATAATGTTTAAATAACTTCACCTTAATGCTAATGTCACACTGGCATGTTGAGTTCTGTAGAGCCATTATCACAGTCCAAATTTGAATGTCTTGAAGTATGAGCCTCTTCTGAAAAAATACTTTCAAACTAAAAGAATTAGAATAATTTTCTAAAAGACAAAATTTAGAAAAAAATTGAAATAATAGAGCTACGCTAAATAAAATTATAAGAAAATCTAAAATTAATTAAACTTCAAAGAAAATAAAAGATTAAACATGTTAACATTTAAAACATACAATACGTATTTTGACAAATAACACTTTTCTGACGGCCGTCAAGACAAAATAATTCACAAACGAACAAAACAAAACATTTATGAAGGTTCAATAATGTTTAAATAACTTCACCTTAATGCTAATGTCACACTGGCATGTTGAGTTCTGTAGAGCCCACAGCACAGTCCAAACTTGAATGTCTTAAAGTATGAACCTCTTCTAAAAAAATACTTTCAAACTAAAAGAATTAGAATATATCTCTAAAAGACGAAATTTAGAAAAAAATTGAAATAATTGAGCTACGCTACATAAAAATATAAGAAAATCTAATATAAAATAAATTTCAAAGAAAATAAAACATTAAACATGTTAATATTTAAAACATACAATACGGTTTTGACAAAAACATTTGTCCGATGGCGGTCAAGATAAAACAATTCACAAACAAAGAAAACGAAACATTTATAAACGTTCAATAATGTTTAAATAACTTCACCTTAATGCTAATGTTACACTGGCATGTAGAGTTCTGTAGAGCCCACATCACAGTCCAAACTTGAATGTCTTGAAGTATGAGCCTCTTCTGAAAAAATACTTTCAAACTAAAAGAATTAGAATAATTCTCCAAAGGACAAAATTTAAAAAAAAAATTGAAATATAAGAGCTGCGCTAAAAAAATTATAAGAAAATCTAAAATTAAAAAAACTTTAAAGAAAATAAAACATTAAACATGTTAATATTTAAAACATACAATATGGTTTTGACAAAAAACATTTGTCAGACGGCTGTCAAGACAAAACAGATCACAAAGGAACAAAACAAAACATTTATAAATGTTTATAAATGTTTAAATAACTTCACCTTAATGCTAATGTTAAACTTCAAAGAAAATAAAACATTAAACATGTTAACATTTAAAACATACAATACGTATTTTGAAAAAAAACATTTGTCTGAAGGCCGTCAAGACAAAACAATTCACAAACGAACAAAACAAAACATTTATGAAGGTTCAATAATGTTCAAATAACTTCACCTTAATGCTAATGTTACACTGGCATGTAGAGTTCTGTAGAGCTTACATCACAATCCAAACATAAATGTCTTGAAGTATGAGCCTCTTCTGAAAAAATACTTTCAAACTAAAAGAATTAGACTAATTCTCCAAAGGACGAAAATAAAAAAAAAATTAAAATAATAGAGCTACGCTAAAAAAAAACTATAAGTAAATCTAAAATTTAAAAAACTTCAAAGAAAATAAAACATTAAACATGTTAACATTTTAGAAATACAATTCGTATTTTGACAAAAAACATTTGTCCGACGGCCGTCAAGACAAAGCAATTCACAAACGAGCAAAACAAAACATTTATGAAGGTTCAATAATGTTTAAATAACTTCACCTTAATGCTAATGTCACACTGGCATGTTGAGTTCTGTAGAGCCAACTTCTCAGTCCAAACTTGAATGTCTTGAAGTATGAGCCTCTTCTGAAAAAATACTTTCAAACTAAAAGAATTAGAATAATTCTCCAAAGGACGAAATTTAAAAAAAATTGAAATAATAGAGCTACGCTAAAAGTTAATCTAAAATTAATTAAACTTCAAAGAAAACAAAACATTAAACATGTTAACATTTAAAACATACAATACGTATTTAGACAAATAACATTTTTCTGACGGCCGTCAAGACAAATTAATTCACAAACAAACGAAACAAAACATTTATGAAGGTTTAATAATGTTTAAATAACTTCACCTTAATGCTAATGTCACACTGGCATGTTGAGTTCTGTAGAGCCCACATCACAGTCCAAACTTGAATGTCTTGAAGTATGAGCCTCTTCTGAAAAAATACTTTCAAACTAAAAGAATTAGAATAATTCTCCAAAGGACGAAATTTAAAAAAAAAATTGAAATAATAGAGCTGCGCTAAAAAAAATTATAAAAAATCTAAAATTAATTAAACTTCAAAGAAAATAAAACATTAAACATGTTAATATTTAAAACATACAATATGGTTTTGACAAAAAACATTTGTCCGACGGCCGTCAAAACAAAAAATTCACAAATGAACGAAACAAAACATTTATGAAAGTTCAATAATGTTTAAATAACTTCACCTTAATGCTAATGTCACACTGGCATGTTGAGTTCTGTAGAGCCATTATCACAGTCCAAATTTGAATGTCTTGAAGTATGAGCCTCTTCTGAAAAAATACTTTTAAACTAAAAGAATTAGAATAATTCTCTAAAAGACAAAATTTAGAAAAAAATTGAAATAATAGAGCTACGCTAAATAAAATTATAAGAAAATCTAAAATTAATTAAACTTCAAAGAAAATAAAAGATTAAACATGTTAACATTTAAAACATACAATACGTATTTTGACAAATAACACTTTTCTGACGGCCGTCAAGACAAAATAATTCACAAACGAACAAAACAAAACATTTATGAAGGTTCAATAATGTTTAAATAACTTCACCTTAATGCTAATGTCACACTGGCATGTTGAGTTCTGTAGAGCCCACAGCACAGTCCAAACTTGAATGTCTTGAAGTATGAACCTCATCTAAAAAAATACTTTCAAACTAAAAGAATTAGAATATATCTCTAAAAGACGAAATTTAGAAAAAAATTGAAATAATTGAGCTACGCTACATAAAAATATAAGAAAATCTAATATAAAATAAATTTCAAAGAAAATAAAACATTAAACATGTTAATATTTAAAACATACAATACGGTTTTGACAAAAACATTTGTCCGATGGCCGTCAAGATAAAACAATTCACAAACAAAGAAAACGAAACATTTATAAACGTTCAATAATGTTTAAATAACTTCACCTTAATGCTAATGTTACACTGGCATGTAGAGTTCTGTAGAGCCCACATCACAGTCCAAACTTGAATGTCTTGAAGTATGAGCCTCTTCTGAAAAAATACTTTCAAACTAAAAGAATTAGAATAATTCTCCAAAGGACAAAATTTAAAAAAAAAATTGAAATATAAGAGCTGCGCTAAAAAAATTATAAGAAAATCTAAAATTAAAAAAACTTTAAAGAAAATAAAACATTAAACATGTTAATATTTAAAACATACAATATGGTTTTGACAAAAAACATTTGTCAGACGGCTGTCAAGACAAAACAGATCACAAAGGAACAAAACAAAACATTTATAAATGTTTAAAAATGTTTAAATAACTTCACCTTAATGCTAATGTTAAACTTCAAAGAAAATAAAACATTAAACATGTTAACATTTAAAACATACAATACGTATTTTGAAAAAAAACATTTGTCTGAAGGCCGTCAAGACAAAACAATTCACAAACGAACAAAACAAAACATTTATGAAGGTTCAATAATGTTCAAATAACTTCACCTTAATGCTAATGTTACACTGGCATGTAGAGTTCTGTAGAGCTTACATCACAATCCAAACATAAATGTCTTGAAGTATGAGCCTCTTCTGAAAAAATACTTTCAAACTAAAAGAATTAGACTAATTCTCCAAAGGACGAAAATAAAAAAAAAATTAAAATAATAGAGCTACGCTAAAAAAAAACTATAAGTAAATCCAAAATTAAAAAAACTTCAAAGAAAATAAAACATTAAACATGTTAACATTTTAGAAATACAATTCGTATTTTGACAAAAAACATTTGTCCGACGGCCGTCAAGACAAAGCAATTCACAAACGAGCAAAACAAAACATTTATGAAGGTTCAATAATGTTTAAATAACTTCACCTTAATGCTAATGTCACACTGGCATGTTGAGTTCTGTAGAGCCAACTTCTCAGTCCAAACTTGAATGTCTTGAAGTATGAGCCTCTTCTGAAAAAATACTTTCAAACTAAAAGAATTAGAATAATTCTCCAAAGGACGAAATTTAAAAAAAATTGAAATAATAGAGCTACGCTAAAAGTTAATCTAAAATTAATTAAACTTCAAAGAAAACAAAACATTAAACATGTTAACATTTAAAACATACAATACGTATTTAGACAAATAACATTTTTCTGACGGCCGTCAAGACAAATTAATTCACAAACAAACGAAACAAAACATTTATGAAGGTTTAATAATGTTTAAATAACTTCACCTTAATGCTAATGTCACACTGGCATGTTGAGTTCTGTAGAGCCCACATCACAGTCCAAACTTGAATGTCTTGAAGTATGAGCCTCTTCTGAAAAAATACTTTCAAACTAAAAGAATTAGAATAATTCTCCAAAGGACGAAATTTAAAAAAAAAATTGAAATAATAGAGCTGCGCTAAAAAAAATTATAAAAAAACTAAAATTAATTAAACTTCAAAGAAAATAAAACATTAAACATGTTAATATTTAAAACATACAATATGGTTTTGACAAAAAACATTTGTCCGACGGCCGTCAAAACAAAAAATTCACAAATGAACGAAACAAAACATTTATGAAGGTTCAATAATGTTTAAATAACTTCACCTTAGAGCTAATGTCACACTGGCATGTTGAGTTCTGTAGAGCCCACAGCACAGTCCAAACTTGAATGTCTTGAAGTATGAACCTCTTCTAAAAAAATACTTTCAAACTAAAAGAATTAGAATATATCTCTAAAAGACGAAATTTAGAAAAAAATTGAAATAATTGAGCTACGCTACATAAAAATATAAGAAAATCTAATATAAAATAAATTTCAAAGAAAATAAAACATTAAACATGTTAATATTTAAAACATACAATACGGTTTTGACAAAAACATTTGTCCGATGGCCGTCAAGATAAAACAATTCACAAACAAAGAAAACGAAACATTTATAAACGTTCAATAATGTTTAAATAACTTCACCTTAATGCTAATGTTAGACTGGCATGTAGAGTTCTGTAGAGCCCACATCACAGTCCAAACTTGAATGTCTTGAAGTATGAGCCTCTTCTGAAAAAATACTTTCAAACTAAAAGAATTAGAATAATTCTCCAAAGGACAAAATTTAAAAAAAAAATTGAAATATAAGAGCTGCGCTAAAAAAATTATAAGAAAATCTAAAATTAAAAAAACTTTAAAGAAAATAAAACATTAAACATGTTAATATTTAAAACATACAATATGGTTTTGACAAAAAACATTTGTCAGACGGCTGTCAAGACAAAACAGATCACAAAGGAACAAAACAAAACATTTATAAATGTTTATAAATGTTTAAATAACTTCACCTTAATGCTAATGTTAAACTTCAAAGAAAATAAAACATTAAACATGTTAACATTTAAAACATACAATACGTATTTTGAAAAAAAACATTTGTCTGAAGGCCGTCAAGACAAAACAATTCACAAACGAACAAAACAAAACATTTATGAAGGTTCAATAATGTTCAAATAACTTCACCTTAATGCTAATGTTACACTGGCATGTAGAGTTCTGTAGAGCTTACATCACAATCCAAACATAAATGTCTTGAAGTATGAGCCTCTTCTGAAAAAATACTTTCAAACTAAAAGAATTAGACTAATTCTCCAAAGGACGAAAATAAAAAAAAAATTAAAATAATAGAGCTACGCTAAAAAAAAACTATAAGTAAATCTAAAATTAAAAAAACTTCAAAGAAAATAAAACATTAAACATGTTAACATTTTAGAAATACAATTCGTATTTTGACAAAAAACATTTGTCCGACGGCCGTCAAGTTAAAGCAATTCACAAACGAGCAAAACAAAACATTTATGAAGGTTCAATAATGTTTAAATAACTTCACCTTAATGCTAATGTTACACTGGCATGTTGAGTTCTGTAGAGCCAACTTCTCAGTCCAAACTTGAATGTCTTGAAGTATGAGCCTCTTCTGAAAAAATACTTTCAAACTAAAAGAATTAGAATAATTCTCCAAAGGACGAAATTTAAAAAAAATTGAAATAATAGAGCTACGCTAAAAGTTAATCTAAAATTAATTAAACTTCAAAGAAAACAAAACATTAAACATGTTAACATTTAAAACATACAATACGTATTTAGACAAATAACATTTTTCTGACGGCCGTCAAGACAAATTAATTCACAAACAAACGAAACAAAACATTTATGAAGGTTTAATAATGTTTAAATAACTTCACCTTAATGCTAATGTCACACTGGCATGTTGAGTTCTGTAGAGCCCACATCACAGTCCAAACTTGAATGTCTTGAAGTATGAGCCTCTTCTGAAAAAATACTTTCAAACTAAAAGAATTAGAATAATTCTCCAAAGGACGAAATTTAAAAAAAAAATTGAAATAATAGAGCTGCGCTAAAAAAAATTATAAAAAATCTAAAATTAATTAAACTTCAAAGAAAATAAAACATTAAACATGTTAATATTTAAAACATACAATATGGTTTTGACAAAAAACATTTGTCCGACGGCCGTCAAAACAAAAAATTCACAAATGAACGAAACAAAACATTTATGAAAGTTCAATAATGTTTAAATAACTTCACCTTAATGCTAATGTCACACTGGCATGTTGAGTTCTGTAGAGCCATTATCACAGTCCAAATTTGAATGTCTTGAAGTATGAGCCTCTTCTGAAAAAATACTTTTAAACTAAAAGAATTAGAATAATTCTCTAAAAGACAAAATTTAGAAAAAAATTGAAATAATAGAGCTACGCTAAATAAAATTATAAGAAAATCTAAAATTAATTAAACTTCAAAGAAAATAAAAGATTAAACATGTTAACATTTAAAACATACAATACGTATTTTGACAAATAACACTTTTCTGACGGCCGTCAAGACAAAATAATTCACAAACGAACAAAACAAAACATTTATGAAGGTTCAATAATGTTTAAATAACTTCACCTTAATGCTAATGTCACACTGGCATGTTGAGTTCTGTAGAGCCCACAGCACAGTCCAAACTTGAATGTCTTGAAGTATGAACCTCTTCTAAAAAAATACTTTCAAACTAAAAGAATTAGAATATATCTCTAAAAGACGAAATTTAGAAAAAAATTGAAATAATTGAGCTACGCTACATAAAAATATAAGAAAATCTAATATAAAATAAATTTCAAAGAAAATAAAACATTAAACATGTTAATATTTAAAACATACAATACGGTTTTGACAAAAACATTTGTCCGATGGCCGTCAAGATAAAACAATTCACAAACAAAGAAAACGAAACATTTATAAACGTTCAATAATGTTTAAATAACTTCACCTTAATGCTAATGTTACACTGGCATGTAGAGTTCTGTAGAGCCCACATCACAGTCCAAACTTGAATGTCTTGAAGTATGAGCCTCTTCTGAAAAAATACTTTCAAACTAAAAGAATTAGAATAATTCTCCAAAGGACAAAATTTAAAAAAAAAATTGAAATATAAGAGCTGCGCTAAAAAAATTATAAGAAAATCTAAAATTAAAAAAACTTTAAAGAAAATAAAACATTAAACATGTTAATATTTAAAACATACAATATGGTTTTGACAAAAAACATTTGTCAGACGGCTGTCAAGACAAAACAGATCACAAAGGAACAAAACAAAACATTTATAAATGTTTATAAATGTTTAAATAACTTCACCTTAATGCTAATGTTAAACTTCAAAGAAAATAAAACATTAAACATGTTAACATTTAAAACATACAATACGTATTTTGAAAAAAAACATTTGTCTGAAGGCCGTCAAGACAAAACAATTCACAAACGAACAAAACAAAACATTTATGAAGGTTCAATAATGTTCAAATAACTTCACCTTAATGCTAATGTTACACTGGCATGTAGAGTTCTGTAGAGCTTACATCACAATCCAAACATAAATGTCTTGAAGTATGAGCCTCTTCTGAAAAAATACTTTCAAACTAAAAGAATTAGAATAATTCTCCAAAGGACGAATTTTTTTAAAAAAATTGAAATAATAGAGCTGCTCTAAAAAAAATTATAAGAAAATCTAAAATTAAATAAACTTCAAAGAAAATAAAACATTAAACATGTTAACATTTAAAATATACAATATGTATTTTGACAAAAAACATTTGTCTGATGGACGTCAAGACAAAAAAATTTACAAACAAACAAAACAAAACATTTATGAAAGTTCAATAATGTTTAAATAACTTCACCTTAATGCTAATGTCACACTGGCATGTTGAGTTCTGTAGAGCCAACTTCTCAGTCCAAACTTGAATGTCTTGAAGTATGAGCCTCTTCTGAAAAAATACTTTCAAACTAAAAGAATTAGAATAATTCTCCAAAGGACGAAATTTAAAAAAAAATTGAAATAATAGAGCTACGCTAAATGAATTTATAAGAAAATCTAAAATTAAATAAACTTTAAAAAAAAAAATACACATTAATTATGTTAATATGTAAAACATACAATACGGTTTTGACAAAAAACATTTGCCGACGGCCTTCAAGACAAAACAATTCCAAACAAACAAAACTAAACATTTATAAAGGTTCAATAATGTTTAAATAACTTCACCTTAATGCTAATGTCACACTGGCATGTTGAGTTTTGTAGAGCCCACATCACAGTCCAAACTTGAATGTCTTGAAGTATGAGCCTCTTCTGAAAAAATACTTTCAAACTAAAAGAATTAGAATAATTCTCTAAGAGACGAAATTTAGAACAAAATTGAAATAATTGAGCTACGCTAAATAAAATTAGAAGCAAATCTAATATAAAAAAAATTTCAAAGAAAATAAAACAATAAAAATGTTAATATTTAAAACATACAAAACGGTTTTGACAAAAACATTTGGCCGACGGCTGTTAAGACAAAACAGATCACAAAGGAACAAAACGAAACATTTATAAACGTTCAATAATGTTTAGATAACTTCACCTTAATGGTAATGTTACATTGGCATGTAGAGTTCTGTAGAACCCACATCACAGTCCAAACTTGAATGTCTTGAAGTATGAGCCTCTTCTGAAAAAATACTTTGAAACTAAAAGAATTAGAATAATTCTCCAAAGGACGAAATTTAAAAAAAAATTGAAATAATAGAGCTACGCTAAAAGTTAATCTAAAATTAATTAAACTTCAAAGAAAACAAAACATTAAACATGTTAACATTTAAAACATACAATACGTATTTAGACAAATTACATTTTTCTGACGGCCGTCAAGACAAATTAATTCACAAACAAACGAAACAAAACATTTATGAAGGTTTAATAATGTTTAAATAACTTCACCTTAATGCTAATGTCACACTGGCATGTAGAGTTCTGTAGAGCCCACATGACAGTCCAAACTTGAATGTCTTGAAGTATGAGCCTCTTCTGAAAAAATACTTTCAATCTAAAAGAATTAGACTAATTCTCCAAAGGACGAATTTAAAAAAAAAAATTGAAATAATAGAGCTGCGCTAAAACAAAATTATAACAAAATCTAAAATTAAATAAACGTCAAAGAAAATAAAACATTAAACATGTTAATATTTAAAACATTCAATATGGTTTTGACAAAAAACATTTGTCCGACGGCCGTCAAGACAAAACAATTCACAAACGAACAAAACAAAACATTTTTGAAGGTTCAATAATGTTCAAATAACTTCACCTTAATGCTAATGTCACACTGGCATGTTGAGTTCTGTAAAGTACACATCACAGTCCAAACTTGAATGTCTTGAAGTATGAGCCTCTTCTGAAAAAATAATTTCAATCTAAAAGAATTAGACTAATTCTCCAAAGGACGAATTTAAAAAAAAAAATTGAAATAATAGAGCTGCGCTAAAAAAAATTATAAGAAAATCTAAAATTAAATAAACGTCAAAGAAAATAAAACATTAAACATGTTAACATTTAAAACATACAATACGTATTTTGAAAAAAAACATTTGTCTGACGGCCGTCAAGACAAAACAATTCACAAACGAGCAAAACAAAACATTTACGAAGGTTCAATAATGTTTAAATAACTTCACCTTAATGCTAATGTCACACTGGCATGTTGAGTTCTGTAGAGCCCACATCTCAGTCGAAACATGAATGTCTTGAAGTATGAGCCTCTTCTGAAAAAAGACTTTCAAACTAAAAGAATTAGACTAATTCTCCAAAGAACGAAATAAAAATTAAAAATTGAAATAATAAAGCTGCGCTAAAAAAAATTATGAGAAAATCTAAAATTAAATAAACTTTAAAGAAAATAAAACATTAAACATGTTAACATTTAAAACATACAATATGTATTTTGACAAAAAACATTTGTCTAACGGCCGTCAAGACAAAACAATTCACAAACGAGCAAAACAAAACATTTACGAAGGTTCAAAAATGTTTAAATAACTTAACCTTAATGCTAATGTCACACTGGCATGTTTAGCTCTGTAAAGTACACATCACAGTCCAAACTTGAATGTCTTGAAGTATGAGCCTCTTCTGAAAAAATACTTTCAATCTAAAAGAATTAGACTAATTCTCCAAAGGACGAATTTTAAAAAAAAATTTGAAATAATAGAGCTGCGCTTAAAAAAAATTATAAGAAAATCTAAAATTAAATAAACTTCAAAGAAAATAAAACATTAAACATGTTGACATTTAAAACATACAATATGTATTTTGACAAAAAACATTTGTTTGACGGCCGTCAAGACAAAACAATTCACAAACGAGCAAAACAAAACATTTATGAAGAATCAATAATGTTTAAATAACCTTACCTTAATGCTAATGTCACACTGGCATGTTGAGTTCTGTAGAGCCCACATCTCAGTCCAAACATAAATGTCTTGAAGTATGAGCCTTTTCTGAAAAAATACGTTTAAACTAAAAGAATTAGACTAATTCTCCAAAGGACAAAATTTAATAAAAAAATTGAAATAATAGAGCTGCGCTAAAAAAAATTATAAAAAAATCTAAAATTAAATAAACTTCAAAGAAAATAAAATATTAAACATGTTAACATTTAAAATATACAATACGTATTTTGAAAAAAAAACATTTGTCTGATGGCCGACAAGACAAAACAATACACAAACGAACAAAACAAAACATTTTTGAAGGTTCAATAATGTTCAAATAACTTCACATTAATGCTAATGTCACACTGGCATGTTGAGTTCTGTAAAGTACACATCACAGTCCAAACTTGAATGTCTTGAAGTATGAGCCTCTTCTGAAAAAATACTTTCAATCTAAAAGAATTAGACTAATTCTCCAAAGGACGAATTTAAAAAAAAAAATTGAAATAATAGAGCTGCGCTAAAACAAAATTATAACAAAATCTAAAATTAAATAAACGTCAAAGAAAATAAAACATTAAACATGTTAATATTTAAAACATTCAATATGGTTTTGACAAAAAACATTTGTCCGACGGCCGTCAAGACAAAACAATTCACAAACGAACAAAACAAAACATTTTTGAAGGTTCAATAATGTTCAAATAACTTCACCTTAATGCTAATGTCACACTGGCATGTTGAGTTCTGTAAAGTACACATCACAGTCCAAACTTGAATGTCTTGAAGTATGAGCCTCTTCTGAAAAAATAATTTCAATCTAAAAGAATTAGACTAATTCTCCAAAGGACGAATTTAAAAAAAAAAATTGAAATAATAGAGCTGCGCTAAAAAAAATTATAAGAAAATCTAAAATTAAATAAACGTCAAAGAAAATAAAACATTAAACATGTTAACATTTAAAACATACAATACGTATTTTGAAAAAAAACATTTGTCTGACGGCCGTCAAGACAAAACAATTCACAAACGAGCAAAACAAAACATTTACGAAGGTTCAATAATGTTTAAATAACTTCACCTTAATGCTAATGTCACACTGGCATGTTGAGTTCTGTAGAGCCCACATCTCAGTCGAAACATGAATGTCTTGAAGTATGAGCCTCTTCTGAAAAAAGACTTTCAAACTAAAAAAATTAGACTAATTCTCCAAAGAACGAAATAAAAATTAAAAATTGAAATAATAAAGCTGCGCTAAAAAAAATTATGAGAAAATCTAAAATTAAATAAACTTTAAAGAAAATAAAACATTAAACATGTTAACATTTAAAACATACAATATGTATTTTGACAAAAAACATTTGTCTAACGGCCGTCAAGACAAAACAATTCACAAACGAGCAAAACAAAACATTTACGAAGGTTCAAAAATGTTTAAATAACTTAACCTTAATGCTAATGTCACACTGGCATGTTTAGCTCTGTAAAGTACACATCACAGTCCAAACTTGAATGTCTTGAAGTATGAGCCTCTTCTGAAAAAATACTTTCAATCTAAAAGAATTAGACTAATTCTCCAAAGGACGAATTTTAAAAAAAAATTTGAAATAATAGAGCTGCGCTTAAAAAAAATTATAAGAAAATCTAAAATTAAATAAACTTCAAAGAAAATAAAACATTAAACATGTTGACATTTAAAACATACAATATGTATTTTGACAAAAAACATTTGTTTGACGGCCGTCAAGACAAAACAATTCACAAACGAGCAAAACAAAACATTTATGAAGAATCAATAATGTTTAAATAACCTTACCTTAATGCTAATGTCACACTGGCATGTTGAGTTCTGTAGAGCCCACATCTCAGTCCAAACATAAATGTCTTGAAGTATGAGCCTTTTCTGAAAAAATACGTTTAAACTAAAAGAATTAGACTAATTCTCCAAAGGACAAAATTTAATAAAAAAATTGAAATAATAGAGCTGCGCTAAAAAAAATTATAAAAAAATCTAAAATTAAATAAACTTCAAAGAAAATAAAATATTAAACATGTTAACATTTAAAATATACAATACGTATTTTGAAAAAAAAACATTTGTCTGATGGCCGACAAGACAAAACAATACACAAACGAACAAAACAAAACATTTTTGAAGGTTCAATAATGTTCAAATAACTTCACATTAATGCTAATGTCACACTGGCATGTTGAGTTCTGTAAAGTACACATCACAGTCCAAACTTGAATGTCTTGAAGTATGAGCCTCTTCTGAAAAAATACTTTCAATCTAAAAGAATTAGACTAATTCTCCAAAGGACGAATTTTTTTAAAAAAATTGAAATAATAGAGCTGCGCTAAAAAAAATTATAAGAAAATCTAAAATTAAATAAACTTCAAAGAAAATAAAACATTAAACATGTTAATATTTAAAACATACAATATGGTTTTGACAAAAAACATTTGTCTGACGGCCGTCAAGACAAAACAATTCACAAACGAAGAAAACAAAACAGTTACAAATGTTCATAAATGTTTAAATAACTACACCTTAATGCTAATGTTACACTGGCATGTAGAGTTCTGTAGAGCTTACATCACAGTCCAAACTGGAATGTCTTGAAGTATGAGCCTCTTCTGAAAATATACTTTTAAACTTAAAGAATTTGACTAATTTTCCAAAGGACGAAATTAAAAAAAAAAAATAAATAATAGAGCTACGCTAAAACAAAATCATAACAAAATCTAAAATTAAATAAACTTCAAAGAATATAAAACATTAAACATGTTAACATTTAAAACATACAATACGTATTTTGAAAAAAAAACATTTGTCTGAAGGCCGTCAAGACAAAACAATTCACAAACGAACAAAACAAAACATTTATGAAGGTTCAATAATGTTCAAATAACTTCACCTTAATGCTAATGTTACACTGGCATGTAGAGTTCTGTAGAGCTTACATCACAATCCAAACATAAATGTCTTGAAGTATGAGCCTCTTCTGAAAAATACTTTCATACTAAAAGAATTAGACTAATTCTCCAAAGGACGAAATTTAAAAAAAAAAATTGAAATAATAGAGCTGCGCTAAAAAAAAATTATGAAAAAATCTAAAATTAAATAAACTTCAAAGAAAATAAAACATTAAATTTGTTAACATTTAAAACATACAATATGTATTTTGACAAAAAACTTTTTTCTGACGGCCGTCAAGACAAAACAATTCACAAACGAGCAAAACATAAAAATATTTATGAAGGTTCAATAATGTTTAAATAACTTCACCTTATTGCTATAGTTACACTGGCATGTAGAGTTCTGTAGACCCAAATCACAGTCCAAACTTGAATGTCTTGAAGTATGAGCCTCTTCTGAAAAAATACTATCAATCTAAAAGAATTAGACTAATTCTCCAAAGGACGATTTTTAAAAAAAAAATTGAAATAATAGAGCTGCGCTAAAAAAAATTATAAGAAAATCTAAAATTAAATAAACTTCAAAGAAAATAAAACATTAAACATGTTAATATTTAAAACATACAATATGGTTTTGACAAAAAACATTTGTCCGACGGCCGTCAAGACAAAACAATTCACAAACGAACAAAACAAAACATTTATAAATGTTCATAAATGTTTAAATAACTTCACCTTAATGCTAATGTTACACTGGCATGTAGAGTTCTGTAGAGCTTACATCACAGTCCAAACTGGAATGTCTTGAAGTATGAGCCTCTTCTGAAAATATACTTTTTAAATTAAAGAATTAGACTAGTTTTCCAAAGGACGAAATTAAAAAAAAAAAAAAAAAATAGAGCTATGCTAAAACAAAATCATAACAAAATCTCAAATTAAATAAACTTCAAAGAAAATAAAACATTAAACATGTTAACATTTAAAACATACAATACGTATTTTGAAAAAAAAACATTTGTCTGACGGCCGTCAAGACAAAACAATTCACAAACGAACAAAACAAAACATTTATGAAGGTTCAATAATGTTCAAATAACTTCACCTTAATGCTAATGTCACACTGGCATGTTGAGTTCTGTAGAGCCCACATCTCAGTCCAAACATAAATGTCTTGAAGTATGAGCCTCTTCTGAAAAAATACTTTCAAACCTAAAGAATTAGACTAATTCTCCAAAGGACGAAATTTAAAAAAAAAAATTGAAATAATAGAGCTGCGCTAAAAAAAATTATGAGAAAATCTAAAATTAAATAAACTTCAAAGAAAATAAAACATTAAACATGTTAACATTTAAAACATACAATATGTATTTTGACAAAAAACATTTGTTTGATGGCCATCAAGACAAAAAAATTTTCAAACGAGCAAAACAAAACATTTATCAAGGTTCAATAATGTTTAAATAACTTCACCTTAATGCTTATGTCACACTGGCATGTTGAGTTCTGTAGAGCCCACATCTCAGTCCAAACATGAATGTCTTGAAGTATGAGCCTCTTCTGAAAAAATTCTTTCAAACTAAAAGAATTAGACTAATTCTCGAAAGGACGAAATTTAAAAAAAAAATTGAAATAATAGAGCTGAGCTACAAAAAATTATAAGAAAATCTAAAATTAAATAAACTTCAAAGAAAATAAAACATTAAACATGTTAATATGTAAAACATACAATACGGTTTTGACAAAAAAATTTGCCGACGGCCTACAAGACAAAACAATTCACAAACAAACAAAACTGAACATTTATGAAGGTTCAATAATGTTTAAATAACTTCACCTTAATGCTAATGTCACACTGGCATGTTGAGTTATGTAGATCCCACATTACAGTCCAAACTTAAATGTCTTGAAGTGTGAGCCTCTTCTGAAAAAATACTTTCAAACTAAAAGAATTAGAATAATTCTCCAAAGGACGAAATTTTAAAATAAAAAATTCAAATAATAGAGCTGCGCTAAAAAAAATTATAAGAAAATCTAAAATTAAATAAACTTGAAAGAAAAAAAAACATTTAACATGTTATTATTTAAAACATACAATAAGGTTTTGACAAAAAACATTTGTCTGATGGCCGTCAAGACAAAACAATTCACAAACAAACAAACAAAAAACATTTATGAAGGTTCAATAATGTTCAAATAACTTCACCTTAATGCTAATGTCACACTGGCATGTTGAGTTCTGTAGAGCCCACATCTCAGTCCAAACATGAATGTCTTGAAGTATGAGCCTCCTCTGAAAAAATACTTTCAAACTAAAAGAATTAAGAATAATTCTCCAAAAAAGAAATTTAAGAAAAACATTAAAGTAAAAGAGCTACGTTAAAAAAAATTATAAGAAAATCTAAAATTAAATAAACTTCAAAGAAAATAAAACATTAAACATGTTAAAATTTAAACATACAATAGGTATTTTGAAAAAAAAACATTTGTTTGATGGCCATCAAGACAAAACAATTCACAAACGAACAAAAAAAAACATTTATCAGGTTAAATAATGATTAAATAACTTCACCTTAATGCTAATGTCACACTTGCATGTAGAGTTCTGTAGAGCCCACATCACAGTCCAAACTTGAATGTCTTGAAGTATGAGCCTCTTCTGAAAAAATACTTTTTAAACTAAAAGATTTAGAATAATTCTCCAAAGGACGAAATTAAAAAAAAAATTAAAATAATAAAGCTACGTTAAAAAAAATTATAACAAAATCTAAAATTAAATAAACTTAAAAGAAAAAAAATTATTAAACATTTTATTTAAAACATACAATAAGGTTTTGACAAAAAACATTTGTCTTACGGCCGTCAAGACAAAACAATTCACAAACGAACAAAAAAAAAACATTTATAAACGTTCAATAATGTTCAAATAACTTCACATTAATGGTAATGTCACACTGGCATGTTGAGTTCTGTAGAGCCCACATCACAGTCCAAACTTGAATGTCTTAAAAAAAACTTTCAAACTAAAAGAAATAGGACTAATTCTCCAAAGGACCAAATTAAAAAAAAAAATTGAAATGATTTTAGCAGTGCTGAAAACAAATGAGAAAACTATTCTAAAATTAAATAAAGTTCAAAGAAAATACAACATTGGATATAATCACATTTAAAAAATACAATATGTTACTAGACAGAAACATTTGTCCCATGGCCGTCAAGACTAAACAAATTCATAAAAAAAACAAAACAAAACAAAACATTTATAAAGGTTCAATAATGTTTAAATAACTTTACCTTAATGCTAATGTCACACTGGCATGTTGAGTTCTGGAGAGCCCACATCACTTTCTTGTTTATTGATCTGGAATCATCTTTCCTCCATCTTCCAAGAGCTGTATAAAATATAGGTAAATAAATTGAAATGATTGACAGACATCAACAAGCAAAACTTACAAAAAGGACTTTGGACATATCCACTATAACAAACTTTATATTAAAATAAAAGATGTGCAACAAAAATATGTGTACAAGTACTAGTTTAATAGGAAAATTAGAAACAAATAAACATGACTGAAAAAAATGGACATTAAACAATGGTTTTGAATCACTAGCTTAACCTTAACATAATGTCCCATTGACATGTTCAACTCCAGACGGTTATCATCTTGACCTCTATGTTTCTTGCCTGTATCAAGAAAGATTTAAAAAAAACAACTTTTATTTTTGTTTATAAAACAATTTTTTTAAAGAAAAAAATATAACAAAATGTTTTTCCATGTTTTTTTGAATTGTTGGAATGAAGGATAAAGGTTAGTTAAATTCTTGATCTTCTGATAACTCAATAGTTTGTCTATTAATAATAATAAAATGTTTACTACCTTTACTATTTTAACTGTGAATAGACCTTGTTTTTAATGAGTTAACTAAATAAAACTTAGCTCTTGTGGTATGAAGGAAAAGTAACCCTTTAGGGATTACGGGCATGACATGGCCTAAAGTATGCAGATGTGCCATTAACTGAAATGCATACCCATTAATACAACTTTTTAAAAATGTCTGACACATTTACATTTTTAAAACTGTAAATGGAAATTCTATTTCAACAACATTGTTTTGATCCTAAAATTAATCAATAGCGGTTTTGAAGCTTCTTATTATCAGTCATATTATGGTCATTGCCCTGAATACTATTTAGAAGTGAGTTTGTGCTTTTGTCTTAAGATATCTACACAAATAAAAATAACCTACTTTTATGACCACCTCTGAAGAAATTTCATCCTGTTCTGTATCCATATTACTCTTTAGCACACACAAGCTGTCAATAAACCTTCTGATATAATTAGAAACATTTAGTTAAAAAGTTATGTAAGCTAGATATGTACTTAGGTTACCACTTGATCTTTATATCTTTGACTCTTGTCTTGAAGATTAACTGAAAAAATACTTTTAAAAAAGTAGATTATTAAAAGCATCTCTATACTAATTTAACATTTAAGCTAATCTTTATGAAATAGAAAAAGTTTAAGAAAGCAAAAGAGGGGAGGGGGGAAGAGTTTAGTTTGAAATCAGCAGAAAGGTTGGAATACAGATTGACACACAAATGTTAAAGAAATTGAGAAACACTAGAGCGTTCTTATCTATTCTGTGTTTTTTTCACAACCCTCAGAGGTCCCCATCCAAAATACTAGTGCATAAGTAACTTTTACCAGCAGGAGTCTTATGCCCTCTATTAGATATTGATAAACCTAAAGCAATGGTCAGCCAGGATGGTCAGGCACCAGCCAATCAAAGATCATCTTCTTGAGAAAGTATAAGTTCATACATCATGCCCTACACACAACACTTACCATGGCCACTGATGGGTGAGGATTGATTGCATGCTGAGGACACCTACATTTAGGACATCTTGAATTATTCACCTGGCACTGATGATGTGGTGGGCACATTTCAGGTGAAATGTATTTTGTTTTTGTTGTTCAACATTTATTTATCTCTCGTCACTGCACTTCTGGTTATTTTTTAAAAAATACTTTGGTAATGTTAGGTACATCTGTGCCTGTTTTCATTTCCCTGTTTACTTTGTATATACAACACTCTATACAATCGTTTATGTATTGTATTTGGTTTATTGGTATAAAAACTGAGAATTCTTAAGTTTGAATCCTAATGGTGGCTAGAAATTTTAATTCATGATTTAAGATGAGATATTTTTCAACATTTAAATTCAGCAGAAAATTTCTCACAGGTTTACTTTCTACAAGAATGCTAAGAATGAGATCTGGTCAGAACTCACAGAACATACTATAACAGAGTGAAGGCTTGCAGTGAAAATGTCAAAACAGTGTGGCCAATGAAAGTTGTATCCTGGGCTAAGTCCTTAAAATAATTGCTGATTTAATTGAAAGTTTTTTTAAATTATCAATTGGATATTTAGTTAAGTAATAATTATTAGCTTTTTGTTTAAACCCCCTAAAATTTCTGTACATTACTGATCATAACCCCCTCTTTCAGACATTATATGATGATCATGGTTTCTAATGACTGCAGGCACGACATGGCCTAAATTGTGCCGAGTGTGCCTAAAATCAAAATCAAAATCAAATCAATCTAATAACTTTTTCTATGATATAAATCATTTATTTATTTCTTTGAGTAAGACTATTCACACTAAGGTTTCACTGCAAGAAAAATAAAAGAACTAAGAGGAGAAATTAGAAGTATAAAATGACAATGCTAAGACATTTTTTTTTTAATCTAAGAAGCGTCCAGAAAGACAAAGAAAAACTAGTGAAAACAGAAATGAGTGTTGAAAGAAAATGTTGAAACTAAAAGAAACACTGAAAAATATCAGTCAGAAAAATAAATGAAGAACAAACAGGGAGTAAGACTCTAGTATGATGACATGTTGAATAGCTAGGAATACGACTGAGATGTCTTTTAGTATTGGAGAAGTGATTTAGCATATCAAAAATAGAATATAAAGAAAAGAATTTAATGTTTGAAGAAAATGGCATGAAAATAACAGAAACACAAAAAATACCAGCAAATCCTTTCAGAATAAGAAATCAATCATTGAACACCAACATTGGGTCCAGTTGGATGAAGTAGTTTAATCAATCAATATAGGCCTATCTAGAAAAGTTCATGTTTGTTATTAGGTGGATAGTTAGTCCAAAATGAAAGCATGCTGATTTTAGACTTAGCCTAATCTGGCCTTGAACTATTTTTTTTTTATAAAGAAAGAGCTTGTGATTGTCAAAGAAAGAAAGAAAGAATCTTTTAATTGAGTAAAATTTAAGTTGTTTGTTTTCTGCTGTAGGATAGTGTTGGTAGTCATGAAAATGTGTCACAGTTCAATTCATTGATTTTGATGTTTAATAAATGCATTTTTTTTTATTCCAGTACAAGCTCACACCCCAAAGAAAAGTAGAAGATCAATTTAGACAACTTTCAAACTTCTTGAAGAAAATAGCTTTCCAGTTCAAACGTGTGTAGGTCATAAAATGCATTTCATGATGTACTGTTCTTTTTCATAATTCTCTTTGCTTTAGAAAAAAAGAAATACTTGATCTTTGCATAAACTTTAGGGCAGCACTCCGAAGTTCATATCTCCTATATTTCATTAAGACCTTTTAGGAAAATCGTATTCCATGCTCTGGACAAAAATCTATTTTTGGCTCTAAAAAGAACCTTCTTTTGGTATTAAAATGACCTGTTCTTGTTGGACCACAGTTAATGGTTTTCTTATGGCCCTAAAAAGGACCTTTCTTTTGGTATTAAAATAACCTGTTTTTGTTGGACCATAGTAAATGGTTTTCTTATGGCCCTAAAAAGGACCTTTGTAACATCTGTACTTGTCAATAAAAGTACTTTAGCATATTTTCCCTTTGTTTTCTCTTGATTAGCTTCATGTGCATTGAGCCACAAAAGGACCTGTTTAATTTTTGTAGCTGTCTAAATTAGTCTACACTTCTCTTCATAAAGAGATGTATATATCTAGTTGAGACAAAACTTTAACAAAAATTGTTGTAAGGTTTTGATGTTATACTATGATGATAGAAATTGTCTTCAGTTTACTTTTATAAGGCAGTTAACAGTCCTAAATTTTGTTTAACTTTTCCCCACTGAAGCAGAAATCAAAATGGTCAAAATCATATAAACATAAATAAATAAGAAAAATACTTGTAAATTTGTGGTTAAATCATTTGAATATCAAGAGGAGTATCAGTTTATACACAGCAGGCATTAATAACTGGCACTGCTAGTCTAAGGTTTAATCTAATTGATAGTTTACATAATATATATTTATATGTTGTGTTAGTCATTATGTTGTCAGCAGAATTCAAAGAAAGTCCCTATTCTACTTGTAGCATCTAAGTTGGTCAGAACTCCTCCTCCCCAAGAGAAGAAAAGATCAACAAAGCATGAATCAAAAAGGACACATAACAAAAGAAATGATGTAGTTAGCTGTTGTAATAAATGGAATCATTCTTTTAGCTTGAAATAAGAAATCAAAATTCAGTCTAAGTTGGTCAGAACCCCTCCTCCCCATGAGAAGAAAAGATCAACAAAGAAACAGCGAAGAGAAAATCTAAGGAAAGAAATGCTTTACATACAATACTTGTAATGATTGGAATAAGTAATTTAGTTTTAAAATATGGCACATCAATAGAAAAGCCATTTCACCCGCATGACAGTATTAAGAAAAATGAGATTGAAATTCAGA
This sequence comes from Biomphalaria sudanica, assembly GCA_036873155.1. Lineage (NCBI taxonomy): Eukaryota > Metazoa > Mollusca > Gastropoda > Planorbidae > Biomphalaria > Biomphalaria sudanica. The sequence goes on along the minus strand of JAZGLO010006656.1, from coordinate 69,452 downwards.
ATCTAAGTTGGTCGAAACCCCTCCTCCCCAAGAGAAGAAAAGATCAACAAAGAATCAGCAAAGAGACAAAAAATAAGGAAAGAAATGCTAGTAGTTAAGACTCTGCTAACTGAAATAATGACGCAAATCAAACTAATTGTAAAAAGAAGAGAGACTTCACAAATTTTGAAATATTTAAATCAATCAAGAACAAATGTTGAATATTTTTTATTTGTGAATTCAAAAAGATGCTTGAAAAATGTTTATAACTAAACATGTACAATTCTTGACTACAATCTTCTCTGTTAGAGATATATTATTGATATGTTGATAATCAGAACTGACTGAGCATGCTGATACAGTCCTCACAGAGAGCAAAAAAGAATGAAGTGGTCTTAGGAGGATGAAGGCTGCCCTGATAGCTATGAGAAAAATTTTGTCACACATGAACTGTGGCAATGAAAGTAAACTCCAGCTTTGACCTGTTTAGATCAGCAAAATCTACTCCAATTCAGGTGAAACAATAATAAACAGAAGGAGCCAAATGCCATCAGAAATCATTTGAATATATTTTAAGAATTTTCTGCACAAATGTTTAATTTTTTTTCAAAGAAATAAATACTGATAAATATAATAGACAAGTCCAATGACAATGATATAATAAATCATGTTATTAAATTCACTCTGTCTAAAAAGCCCTTCAAAATTAGAAAGGAAGTCAATATATTCCATTTAATGCTTTTATAATTCTATGGCCTTTTATGCCAACTTTTACACTAAAAAAATAATTTCTTCTTAATGTTGTGTCTAAAAAAAATTCTAATTTTAGAGAACGAGTTGACTTCAATTAAGAAGGAAATAAGCCTTAAAAGAAACACTTTCTTTTTCTGTAGTCTATGTTGATAAGAAAATCATCTCCGGGCCTTATGATGACCTTCTGATCATTCTAAAAAAAAATTAAGACTGTATAAAGAAATCCTAACCTAAGGGTTCCCAAGAATTTTCTGAGGACATTCCCAGGGAAAAGAAGGAGAGGCAGACAACATTAAGGAATAAACCAGCCAGTCTATAGAAGAGACTACACCTATCAAAAGACAGAGAAGATTGAAGAGAGCCATGCAGACTGTGTGGTGCCCCAATGGTCCAACAGGACTGAGTGACAGGTGGAAATGAGATGGTTAAAACTCCATTCACAAGTGATGCACAAATCATTTACAACATCAGTAAAAGAGATAACCTTTAGAAAATTACAGACACATACAAAAATATTTTTAAGACAAAGAACCAAGTGACAGAAAGAATGAAAGGGGAAAAAGACTGTTTTTGACTAAAGTTGATTTTTAGAACTCTCATTTCATGTTCTTAAATAAAAGCCTTTAATAAATAATATTTAGTTCCTTTAGCCAACAATTAACAATCTAATTTCCATTAGGAATCAAACTTAAGGCCTTAATATTAAAAAACTTTTGGCTCTACTCCTTGACCATTTAATTTTTAATTTTCATCATCAACAGTATTGCGAAGGTTTAACTTATGAAATACTTACACTTACTTACAGAAAACTATTTAAACAAAAAGTTGTTAGAATTTAAGAATTGTCTTACTTCATACAATAGTTAAACCATTTTATTTGGGTCAGATGTTAATATTATTATTATACTATGAATAGTTGTTTCATTTCGGTTTACAACATAAAATAGCAATAAAGAAATTCTTGCCTTTGGTATATTTTTATTTCACAAAATCAAAACAAAAGACTTACTACTAAAGTATTAAAAGTGTTCAAAGTTCTATTTTTACTGCAGTTTCTTTTTTAATGTTTTGTGTGAAACTAATATTTAATGTTATATCTACTATGCATTTACCCGAAAAAAAAAAGAAAAAAGTTAATTTATATAAGAGTTCTGAATTATTTTTTAAAAAGATATCAAACATATTTTTTATGTAAGAATGTAGTCTACATGTGCAGTTTCCATAAAGCATAAATCTTTTGTTTATTGGTTTAACATGTTTTGGAATGTTCCTTCATATTCTAAATTATAATACCCTAGCCTAAACCTGCCCAAGGACAACAGGGGACGACAGTGGACGGGGTTGAAACCCAGAAACCATTGGGATGACAGTTCAGAACACATATCACTTAACCTGACAGCCATCCTCATCATTGACTTTTGACTTGCATAATACTAGTGCTGTAATGATTTTTAATACTAGTTCACCACTTTTATGGATCAGTTGCAATCCCATTAGGTTATCAGGAGAAGAAAACCAGATCATTTATATTGTACTGACTATAGAGCCTTCAGCAAGGCTATTGGCTACTTCTCAATCTAAATGGAATCTGAAAAAGCCCATATTGAATATATCCCTTCTTTTAAGAGTACTGTGATTGATGTATTGTATGACAACAGATACCATACAGAAAGGTGATAATGTTACCCTTGAAATATTAGACTTGCCAGCAGTCTTTGTACAAGTCTCAACTCTGCTGTGCTAGGCATTTTGAATTATTTCTTCAAGGACAACTCACACCTGTACAATTCTATATCTCCTTCAAGGTCTGACAAACTAATGACAGTAACAATGAGAAAATTCAATTCAGAACAAATAGCATAAATGCATAAAAATCTGCTACCAACTAACTCAATTTGTCAAACATGTTGTCATAACATATTCTGATAATGTTTTTATTCACATTTTTTATGTTATCAATCTACAATATAGTTAAGTTCCCCTATCAGACCTATTGATCTATGGGGCTGATGAAGTAAAGATCATCTGTTTCTGTAACCAATGGTTAATGGGGGTGTCATGTGGTCAGCACAATGACCAACCACTTTACTTGACTAATGTCAAGTATCTATTAGAGGTTTCTTAAAGATCTCATAATTTAAAAATCCCAGTCTTCACCAGAATTCAAACCCAGAACCACTTACTTTCGAAGCCAAGCCCTCTATCACACAGTCACTGTGCCTCTAACCTACAATATAGAAATGTAATTAAGTTATCTTTGATGTATATTATTTTTTACAGTGGCTTAAACTTATAACTGTGCTTTTTAATTTTAATCTTATTTAGTTTTAAAATGCATTTAGGTCCACTTCCACATGTTGCTCAACCAGATTTGAATGGAAATCAAGCATCATGATTTGCATTCAGAATATCTGTTTTCATCGTCATTGCCTACAGACTAAAAAACCATTTTGTCTGATAGGTTTTTGCAGAGCATAAAGGTATATAGCTTGCTCTCTCCACCCAACAATTAATTTGGTGCTGGGTATAAAGTTACATAGCTTGATTCCTTCACCCAACAATTGGTTTTGTGCTGGGTATATAGGTATATAGCTTGCTTTCTCCACCCAACAATTACTTTGGTGCTGGGTATAAAGGTACATAACTTGATTTCTCCAACCAACAAATGGTTTTGTGCTGGGCATTTAGGTATATAGCTTGCTTTCTCCACACAAAAATTAATTTGGTGCTGGGTATAAAATTACATAATTTGATTCCTATACCCAACAATTGGTTTTGTGCTGGGCATAAAGGTAGGCTACATAGCTTGCTTTCTCCACCCAACAATTGTTTTTTGGTGGGCAATATAGGTATATAGCTTGCTTTCTCCACCCAACAATTAGTTTGGTGCTGGGTATAAAATTAAATAGCTTGCTTTCTCCACCCAACAATTAGTTTGGTGCTGGTATAAAATTACATAGCTTGATTCCTCCACCCAACAATTGGTTTTGTGCTGGGTATAAAGGGTACATAGCTTGATTCCTCCACTCAACAATTAGTTTGGTGATGGGTTATAAATTACATAGCTTGATTCCTCCACCCAACAATTGGTTTTTGTGCTGGCTATAAAGGTACATAGCTTGCTTTCTCCACCCAACAATTGGTTTTGTGCTGGTATAAAGGTACATAGCTTGATTCCTCCACCCAACAATTGGTTTTGTGCTGGGTATAAAGGTACATAGCTTGCTTCCTCCACCCAACAATTGGTTTTGTGCTGGGTATAAAGGTACATAGCTTGATTCCTCCACCCAACAATTGGTTATTGCTGGGCATAAAGGTAGGCTACATAGCTTGATTCCTCCACCCAACAATTAGTTTGATGCTGGGTATAAAATTACTTAGCTTGATTCCTCTACCCAACAATTGGTTTTGTGCTGGGTATAAAGGTACATAGCTTGATTCCTCCACCCAACAATTGGTTTTGTGCTGGGTATAAAGGTACATAGCTTGATTCCTCCACCCAAGAATTAGTTTGGTGCTGGGTATAAAATTACATAGCTTGATTACTCCACCCAACAATTGGTTTGTGCTGGGCATAAAGGTAGGCTACATAGCTTGCTTCCTCCACCCAACAATTAGTTTGATGCTGGGTATAAAATTACATAGCTTGATTCCTCCACACAACAATTGGTTTTTGTGCTGGGCATAAAGTTACATAGCTTGCTTCCTCCATCCAACAACTGGTTTTGTGCTGGTTATAAAGGGTACATAGCTTGCTTCCTCCACACAACAATTGTTATTATGCAGGGTATAATGGTTATGTATTATATAGCTTGCTTTCTCTCCCAACAAGCATGAACAATATATTTTAACAATGAGTGTCTCTGAAAGTTCTTGCTGTCTTTGATTTGATGAACTTATAGCATAACTCATGCAATGTCAAGAATGGTGTTTCCAAAATACTAATAAACTTTAATGTCTTTTTTTCTATTACAAAGTATTTTTGAAGTATTTTTTCATTCAACATTGACCTTTAATTAATATTGCCTGATAAATTTTTGTTATTCCTGGTATAAGGTATGGAACTTACTACACAATAAGTTCAGGTGAACTGTATTTCTTTATGATGTACCAAAAAAAATAATGATTTTATGCATTTCCTTTTTTGAAAAACTAAGAATTTTTCTCATGTATGAATTATCTAAAATGTCCTTCAGTATTGTTAATTTTAAATATGAGATACTGGTTTTCTTCTCCTGAAGTGTTGGACAACAAACTTTAAATACTCTGCACCCTATATATACCCACCACTAGATCAGTAACAGGTAACAAGACTTAATATCCAAAACAGAGATGTTAACGGCATGCTTTCAATCTTTACCCAAGAGTGACTATGATAATAGTCACACGAGTACAAAATGTACTACACTTTCATCAAGAAAATATACTGATGATCTTTGAAGGGGCTAGCTCCCCATCTAGTCTGCCACTGCAGGTTCATCAATACCCACAGAGGGTAAAGACCCCTTACTAATAAAGCCACTATATGCTACCAGCATTAAGGATGGTTCCCTCAAATCAGATTATGAAAAAAACACAAAAAGATAAGACAACTATTAAGTGATTCTCTATCTGGGCTGATCAAACTTGATCAAGAAAAGGAAAAGTGACAAGTGATAAAAAAGGGATAGGAGATGACCAAACAAAAAATAAATGGAAGAAATTAGTAAAGATCCATACTTAGTTTTCCAGTTAGTGCAACAAATCTAAACACAAGCAGTTAGTGTAACAGCCCTCAACACTAGCAGTTAGTGTAACAGCCCTCAACACAAGCATTTAGTGTAACAGCCCTTAACACTAGCAGTTAGTGTAACAGTTCTTAATACTAGCAGTTAGTGTAACAGTTCTCAACACTAGCAGTTAGTGTAACAGTTCTCAACACAAGCAGTTAGTGTAACAGTTCTCAACACAAGTAGTTAGTGTAACAGCCCTCAACACTATCAATTAGTTCAACAACCCTAATACTAGCAGTTAATAGCACAAAACTGAACACTAGCAGTTAGCATAATAAACCCTAAACTACTGCAATAAAGGAACACAAATAATTAACAAATTAAATGCATGCAACAACCCAAAACTTGTTGCAAACGTATAGTAGAAATAGCAAACAAGAATCAATAGGTGAAATAGTATGATCAGCTATGACAAACACTTGTGTGCAAAAATGTAGCAATCTTAAATGTAGAAAAACAAATAAAGTAGACAGAGTACAGATATGAAAGAGTAGAAATTAGTACAAATCTTAACTTGAATAGTTTTATAGAAAATGTTTAACATGACCTTTTATTTTTATCACTTGATTGAAGTCCTCAAACATCAACATGTAAAGTTCCAATCAAATGAGTAGATCAACAGCTTGCCATAAAGTTCCAATCAAATGAGTAAACAGCTAGCCCTTATGTTCCTAAGGCACTGAAATACAGAATATTTAAATTGATTTTGTAATTTATTTTGTTTTATCTTTCAACTAGTCACTAGGGTCTAATATACAAATAAACTTAAGGTCAACTCAAAGATCTTAATAAAATGATGCTTTGTGCCTAAAAAATTCTGAAGCTGACAAGCTTAAATTTTGAGTGAAACAAACAAAAAAAAACATGTACGAAACGGTTTAAGTTTCTATTTGAATGAAATGAAACTCATCTACGTTAAACGCACATACAATGATACGATTTAAATACAAAAAAGTGTTTGAAAAAATTCACCAATATCTAGATGCCGTGTGTCTTGTCTAAATAATATTGATGTTTATAGATTCTAGACTTTGTTCAGCAAACAAAAATGAAAGTGACGCATTTTACACAAGTTACTGTTTACAATAATGTTGTTGTTTGAAATGAATAGGTATGCCTAAATTTAACAATAAATATCTTAGGAAATATCTAGTAAACTGTAATTATTTGATATAAACACAAATATAAACAACCTGCAAAGTAAACAACTGTCCAGTTCCGCTAGCCATTCTGGTCAACATGGAGGTTCTAGTAAAACTGATACTGGGAGGTGAGAACAACTCACTTAACAAAATAACTTAGTAATGTAGTTATTAAAAACCTGTTTGTGTGTTTGGTGGGAAAAGAAGGCGGGAGGGGGGATAATGTTGACCAGGCGATCTAATGCACAATTTAAAGCAAAGTCTGTGTGTAGTTTTGTAGAAGGCTTACACAATGTGTAGAAAGAAACATTTGAAACAGGGCTACTATTCCGTAGATTCTTCTTCCGTGTATTTAGATTTTTAAGAGGCAGAATGAGAGAACAGAAGATATTAAAGAATAATTAAATTAAAGAACAACAGAACATAATTGATAAAAAGAGATAAAGTGCAAGAGAGAGTGAAAAAGAGCCATTTAGAAAGAGGTTAAAGAAAGCAAGCAAAAAAAAGAGAGAGTATGATCAAACACAAATCAGAGAAATCAAAAAGGTTAGAAGTAGAAAAAGAGAGAACCAAAATTTATATTCTATCTATGAAACGGAGGGGGCGCGTTGGCTGCAACAAGCGGTTAAAGCGCTTGGCTTTCGAACCGACGGGGGTTCCGGGTTCAAATCATGTTAGTGAAGACAGGGATTTTAATTTCGGGATCCTCTGAGTCCACCCAGCTCTGATGGGTACCTGACATAAGCTGGGAAAAACTAAAGGCGTTTGGTCTGGGTTGGTCGTTGTGCTGGTCACATGGTACCCTCGTCAACCGTGGGCCACAAAAAAAAAAGATTATCATTACATCATCTGCCTTATAGATCACAAGGTCCAAAAGGGGAACTCTACTTTACTATGAAAAATTAAACATTGTTTAGCATTTTTAAAAAAAGAACGAGAGAATATAGAGAACCGCAGGGGGGGGGGGAGAGAAGGAAAGAGAGAGTTGGACTGACAGACAAGACAGACAGAGCAAAACGAGAAAGACGATGGAATGAATTAATCTTTCTATTGACTTGCTGATGCCAAGTAAAGGAATTGACATGGGCCACGTTTCCTAAAAGTAATTTCATAAATGCTCCTTCTTACCTAGTGCTATTAGAGCATGGAATGGGTTGACTGAGCTAGCCAGGAAAACCATTGACTTGGCAGAATTTAAGTCATTGGTTAACATGCATGACTAGATGCATGATGCTTAAGACGTATTATAATCATTATCTTTTTTGACGTAACGTCTGTATTATATAAGATAAGAATTTGAATCGATTTTTGTTTCTCGCGTCCTCAGTAAATTAAGTTTAATGAGAGAGAGAGAGAGGGAGAAAAGGGAAGAGAAGAAAGAGCCATGGCAAGCCACGGTGCAAAGATTGAGAAAGAAGTAAGAGAGATGTAACGGGACAAAGGACCAAATACAATGGGGAAAGTGAGGGAGGTAGGGGACGAATGTGTAGTACAGGATTAGAAGCATTTTCCCAGGACAATTTTTTTAATGGAGGAAATGTATTATAGATGTATAATGTGTGTGCGCGCGCGTGCGCCCGTATGTATGATACTGTTATGACTTTGCCATGCGCACCGCCATCCAAGATTGTGCAGAAAGAAGGTGTGCACTATCTGTGACTAAACAATTCGGATGTTGACATGATAGAGAAAGGATTTCCGCCCAAGGAGAGAGCCAATATGGAGTTGCTGTACTCAAGGCAGATGCCCCTTTGTGTTATCATATCTCCGTGTAAATAAACGTCTATGTCTCGTTAACTTTGCCTCCCTTCAGTTATTACAATACAATTTAAAACATACACAAAAATCAATTCTTGGTACTTGAATATGGAGATAATAAAATATCTTGCCAACATTCCACCCAGAACAGAAACAATGTCATCAGCTGTGGTATGTCCACAGAAAAAGTAATAAAAGTTATCTTATTATCGAGTAGTGAAACATTTAATAATTTAGTAACACTCTTGTGTAAATATTATATGTTCACAATTTCACAAATTAACTACTTTAACTGTGAATAGACCTTGTTTTTAATAACTTAACTAAATAAAATTAAGCTCTTGTCCCGGTGGTATGAAGGGAGAGTAACCTTTTAGGGATTATGGGCCACGACATGACCTAAAGTGTGCCGGTGTGCCAAAATCTCAAACTCTAGTCTAGATATAGGCCTACAAGATCTTTCAATTTTTTTTGTCAGTAGGCCTAATATTTTATTTTTCATTTTGCTTATTTCAATAATAAATAACTGTTAGAAAAAAAATATTTCATGTTTCATATGTTCCTTTAGAGTTTAACATAGTTTACTTCCTAGTTCAAACCTTCAGCAGGTAGACGGGGGATGGGAGTGGGCAGGGTTTGAACCCGGGCCAATCGATGAATCCAAACGACAGTCCAGCGCGCAAACCGCACGACCAGGCAGCCATCCTTTTATTGTGTAAAGTGGCCTATATATTTGTGATGTAATGAATAATTAATTGCAGTCTAAGGTGAAAGAAGATTAACGAGTGCAAACTTATGTATAGGCTTAAGGATACTTTCATGGCTTATGTTAAAGGGATTAAGTCTGATGAATTGATTTAAAATTAGATTTTTTAAATATATAAACTAGCTAGATCTAATCTAGATCTACAAGATCTAGTAGCCAGTTTATTTGTGAATGTAGTTATTTTTTAAAATAATTATTTGTGATGCCAAAATAATGACCAATTAATAAAACGCTATAAGATGAAAAAAATTGTTTAACTTTCTTTTTGTGTTTTACAAAATATGTGCATATATATATAATAGTATTTTTTTGGTAATCAAACCACACATTTAGCAATATACAATACAAAATAATTAAATGACAAATAAAAGATGGTTCATTTTGTTAATTTAATATGTAATACATTTGTATACATTTTTAAAACAATAAAACATTATGAGTGGCCAGGAAAATACAATTCATTTAATTGTGAAATTACAGATTTCATTTTTTTCTCTTCTTTGAAAACACTATGGCCTGGAGAAAAAAAAAGCAGAATGTAAGGATTAATAATTAATAATGTAATGTAATGTGATTAAAAAAACATTATTAACAATGTTCAACAATTTAATAAGCTTCCTACCAATCTTTAAAATATTTAAAAAAAAATTCAATAGTAATAATTAAAACAATAAAAAGTCTACCATAAGAGTCAGTCACTCAATTTGTACATTCAAACATTTTCTATCTATAAATACTAAGACATTTTATTTTTTCTTTCAAACAAACCAATACAAAAATCATCATTTACAAAAGATCCTTTTCAAAACAAATTCCAGTACATTTTTAAATGAACATTTTGATTAGTAAAAAAAGGAATTTCACTCATGTATTTAGACAGTCAGCCAAGACTGTTGTCCAGGGTGTGGCACGAGGAGCCATACATGAGCTAGGTAAATGGGAATTTCAGGTTTAGGACTATTCTTAAGAATATTGTTGTCAAATCACATTTAAGGTTTCTGAATATTCTCAAGAATATGGCTGTCAATTAACCTTTCCCTTTAGCCTACACCCCATGTCACAAGCAGTCTGTCTAATACAAATCAAGTTAACAGAAATAGAACATTCACAGAAAAAAAAAAAAAAACAGTCTGTCAGACATATGCAAACAAAACCTTTGGAAACGTCCAAAAACAAATAGAACAATATCAACAATAACAAAGTTAGACTTAAACAAGATGACATATAAATAAAAATAAACTAACAACTTAAAATGGACTACAGCGTAAAAAAAAATATTTAAATGAAAAGCAATGCTACTAAAATACTAATAAAACAAATTATAAGAAAATCTAAAATTAAATAAACTTCAAAGAAAATAAATCATTAAACTTGTTAATATTTAAAACATACAATACGGTTTTGACAAAAACATTTGTCCGACGGCAAACAAGACAAAAAATTCACAAGACGAACGAAACAAAACATTTATGAAGGTTCAATAATGTTTAAATAACTTCACCTTAATGCTAATGTTACACTGGCATGTTGAGTTCTGTAGAGCCAACATCACAGTCCAAACCTGAATGTCTTAAAGTATGAGCCTCTTCTGAAAAAATACTTTCAAACTAAAAGAATTAGAATAATTCTATAAAAGATGAAATTTAGAAAAAAATTGAAATAATAGAGCTACGCTAAATAAAATTATAAGAAAATCTAATATTAAATTAATTTCAAAGAAAATAAAACTATAAACATGTTAATATTTCAAACATACAATACGGTTTTGACAAAAACATTTGTCCGACGGCCGTCAAGATAAAATAATTCACAAACGATCGAAACAAAACATTTATGAAGGTTAAATAATGTTTAAATAACTTCACCTTAATGCTAATGTCACACTGGCATGTTGAGTTCTGTAGAGCCAACATCTCAGTCCAAACATGACTATCTTAAAGTATGAGCCTCTTCTGAAAAAATACTTTTAAACTAAAAGAATTAGACTAATTCTCCAAAGGACGAATTTAAAAAAAAAAATAAATTGAAAAAGTAGCGCTACGTTAAAAAAAAATTATAACAAAATCTAAAATTTAAAAAAATTCAAAAAAAATAAAACATTAAACATGTTAACATTGAAAACATACAATACGTTTTTTGACAAATAAAATTTGTCTGACGGCCGACATGACAAAAAAATCACAAACGAACGAAACAAAACATTTATGAAGGTTCAATAATGTTTAAATAACTTCACCTTAATGCTAATGTCACACTGGCATGTTGAGTTCTGTAGAGCCCACATCTCAGTCCAAACATGAATGTCTTGAAGTATGAGCCTATTCTGAAAAAATACTTTTAAACTAAAAGAATTAGACTAATTCTCCATCGGACGAAATTTGTAAAAAAAATTTGAAAAAACAGAGCTACGCTAAATAAATTTATAAGAAAATCTAAAATTTAACAAACTTCAAAGAAAATAATACATTAAACATGTTAACATTTACAACATACAATATGGTTTTTACAAAAAACATTTGTCCAACGGCCGTCAAGACAAAACAATTCACAAACGAACAAAAGAAAACATTTATAAATGTTCATAAATGTTTAAATAACTTCACCTTAATGCTAATGTTACACTGGCATGTAGAGTTCTGTAGAGCCACATCTCAGTCCAACATAAATGTCTTGAAGTATGAGCCTCTTCTGAAAAAATACTTTCAAACTAAAAGAATTAGACTAATTCTCCAAAGGACAAAATAAAAAAAAAAATTGAAATAATAGAGCTACGCTAAAAAAAAATTATATATTAATCAAAAATTAACTAAACTTCAAAGAAAAAAAAAATTAAACATGTTAACATTTAAAACATACAATATGTATTTTGACAAATAACATTTTTCTGACGGCCGTCAAGATAAAATAATTCACAAACGAACGAAACAAAACATTTATAAACGTTCAATAATGTTTAAATAACTTCACCTTAATGCTAATGTTTTACTGGCATGTTTAGTTCTGTAGAGCCCACATCACAGTCTATACTTGAATGTCTTGAATTATGAGCCTCTTCTGAAAAAATACTTTCAAACTAAAAGAATTAGAATAATTCTCCAAAGGACGAAATTTTAAAAAAAATGGAAATAATAGAGCTGCGCTAAAAAAAATTATAAGAAAATCTAAAATTAAATAAACTTCAAAGAAAATAAAACATTAAACATTTTAATAATTTAAAACATACAATATAGTTTTGACAAAAAACATTTGTCCGACGGCCGTCAAGACAAAACAATTCACAAACGAGCAAAACAAAACATTTATGAAGGTTCAATAATATTTAAATAACTTCACCTTAATGCTAATGTCACACTGGCATGTTGAGTTCTGTAGAGCCCACATCTCAGTCCAAACATGAATGTCTTGAAGTATGAGCCTATTCTGAAAAAATACTTTCAAACTAAAAGAATTAGACTAATTCTCGAAAGGACGAAATTTAAAAAAAAAATTGAAATAATAGAGCTGCGCTACAAAAAATTATAAGAAAATCTAAAATTAAATAAACTTCAAAGAAAATAAAACATTAAACATGTTAATATGTAAAACATACAATAAGGTTTTGACAAAAAACATTTGCCGACGGCCTACAAGACAAAACAATTCACAAACAAACAAAACTGAACATTTATGAAGGTTCAATAATGTTTAAATAACTTGACCTTAATGCTAATGTCACACTGGCATGTTGAGTTCTGTAGAGCCCACATTACAGTCCAAACTTAAATGTCTTGAAGTGTGAGCTTCTTCTGAAAAAATACTTTCAAACTAAAAGAATTAGAATAATTCTCCAAAGGACGAAATTAAAAAAAAAAATTAAAGTAATAGAGCTACGTTAAAAAAAAATTATAACAAAATCTAAAATTAAATAAACTTGAAAGAAAAAAAACATTTAACATGTTATTATTTAAAACATACAATAAGGTTTTGACAAAAAACATTTGTCTGACGGCCGTCAAGACAAAACAATTCACAAACAAACAAACAAAAAACATTTATGAAGGTTCAATAATGTTCAAATAACTTCACCTTAATGCTAATGTCACACTGGCATGTTGAGTTCTGTAGAGCCCACATCTCAGTCCAAACATGAATGTCTTGAAGTATGAGCCTATTCTGAAAAAATACTTTTAAACTAAAAGAATTAGACTAATTCTTCATCGGACGAAATTTTAAAAAAAAATTTGAAAAAACAGAGCTACGCTAAATAAATTTATAAGAAAATCTAAAATTAAATAAACTTCAAAGAAAATAAAACATTAAACATGTTAATATGTAAAACATACAATAAGGTTTTGACAAAAAACATTTGCCGACGGCCTACAAGACAAAACAATTCACAAACGAACAAAAGAAAACATTTATAAATGTTCATAAATGTTTAAATAACTTCACCTTAATGCTAATGTTACACTGGCATGTAGAGTTCTGTAGAGCCACATCTCAGTCCAACATAAATGTCTTGAAGTATGAGCCTCTTCTGAAAAAATACTTTCAAACTAAAAGAATTAGACTAATTCTCCAAAGGACAAAATAAAAAAAAAATTGAAATAATAGAGCTACGCTAAAAAAAAATTATATATTAATCAAAAATTAACTAAACTTCAAAGAAAAAAAAAATTAAACATGTTAACATTTAAAACATACAATATGTATTTTGACAAATAACATTTTTCTGACGGCCGTCAAGATAAAATAATTCACAAACAATGAAACAAAACATTTATAAATGTTCATAAATTTTTAAATAACTTCACCTTAATGCTAATGTTTTACTGGCATGTTGAGTTCTGTAGAGCCCACATCACAGTCCATACTTGAATGTCTTAAATTATGAGCCTCTTCTGAAAAAATACTTTCAAACTAAAAGAATTAGAATAATTCTCCAAAGGACGAAATTTAAAAAAAAATGGAAATAATAGAGCTGCGCTAAAAAAAATTATAAGAAAATCTAAAATTAAATAAACTTCAAAAAAAATAAAACATTAAACATGTTAATATTTAAAACATACAATATGGTTTTGACAAAAAACATTTGCCCGACGGCCGTCAAGACAAAATAATTCACAAACGAGCAAAACAAAACATTTATGAAGGTTCAATAATGTTTAAATAACTTCACCTTAATGCTAATGTCACACTGGCATGTTGAGTTCTGTAGAGCCCACATCTCAGTCCAAACATGAATGTCTTGAAGTATGAGCTTCTTTTGAAAAAATACTTTCAAACTAAAAGAATTAGACTAATTCTCGAAAGGACGAAATTTAAAAAAAAAAAAGAAATAATAGAGCTGCGCTAAAAAAAAATTATAAGAAAATCTAAAATTAAATAAACTTCAAAGAAAATAAAACATTAAACATGTTAATATGTAAAACATACAATACGGTTTTGACAAAAAACATTTGCCGACGGCCTACAAGACAAAACAATTCACAAACAAACTAAACTGAACATTTATGAAGGTTCAATAATGTTTAAATAACTTCACCTTAATGCTAATGTCACACTGGCATGTTGAGTTCTGTAGAGCCCACATTACAGTCCAAACTTAAATGTCTTGAAGTGTGAGCTTCTTCTGAAAAAATACTTTCAAACTAAAAGAATTAGAATAATTCTCCAAAGGACGAAATTTAAAAAAAAAAATTAAAGTAATAGAGCTACGTTAAAAAAAAATTATAACAAAATCTAAAATTAAATAAACTTGAAAGAAAAAAAACATTTAACATGTTATTATTTAAAACATACAATAAGGTTTTGACAAAAAACATTTGTCTGACGGCCGTCAAGACAAAACAATTCACAAACAAACAAACAAAAAACATTTATGAAGGTTCAATAATGTTCAAATAACTTCACCTTAATGCTAATGTCACACTGGCATGTTGAGTTCTGTAGAGCCCACATCTCAGTCCAAACATGAATGTCTTAAAGTATGAGCCTCCTCTGAAAAAATACTTTCAAACTAAAAGAATTAGACTAATTCTCCAAAGGACGAAATTTAAAAAAAAAAATTGAAATAATAGAGCTGCGCTAAAAAAAATTATAAGAAAATCTAAAATTAAATAAACTTCAAAGAAAATAAAACATTAAACATGTTAACATTTATAACATACTATACGTATTTTGACAAAATACATTTGTCTCATGGCCATCAAGACAAAATAATACACAAACAATGAAACAAAACATTTATAAATGTTCATAAATTTTTAAATAACTTCACTTTAATGCTAATGTTTTACTGGCATGTTGAGTTCTGTAGAGCCCACATCACAGTCCATACTTGAATGTCTTGAATTATGAGCCTCTTCTGAAAAAATACTTTCAAACTAAAAGAATTAGAATAATTCTCCAAAGGACGAAATTTAAAAAAAAATGGAAATAATAGAGCTGCGCTAAAAAAAATTATAAGAAAATCTAAAATTAAATAAACTTCAAAGAAAATAAAACATTAAACATGTTAATATTTAAAACATACAATATGGTTTTGACAAAAAACATTTGTCCGACGGCTGTCAAGACAAAACAATTCACAAACAAACAAAACTGAACATTTATGAAGGTTCAATAATGTTTAAATAACTTCACCTTAATGCTAATGTCACACTGGCATGTTGAGTTCTGTAGAGCCCACATTACAGTCCAAACTTAAATGTCTTGAAGTATGAGCCTCCTCTGAAAAAATACTTTCAAACTAAAAGAATTAGACTAATTCTCCAAAGGACGAAATTTAAAAAAAAAAATTGAAATAATAGAGCTGCGCTAAAAAAAATTATAAGAAAATCTAAAATTAAATAAACTTCAAAGAAAATAAAACATTAAACATGTTAACATTTATAACATACTATACGTATTTTGACAAAATACATTTGTCTCATGGCCATCAAGACAAAATAATACACAAACAATGAAACAAAACATTTATAAATGTTCATAAATTTTTAAATAACTTCACCTTAATGCTAATGTTTTACTGGCATGTTGAGTTCTGTAGAGCCCACATCACAGTCCATACTTGAATGTCTTGAATTATGAGCCTCTTCTGAAAAAATACTTTCAAACTAAAAGAATTAGAATAATTCTCCAAAGGACGAAATTTAAAAAAAAATGGAAATAATAGAGCTGCGCTAAAAAAAATTATAAGAAAATCTAAAATTAAATAAACTTCAAAAAAAATAAAACATTAAACATGTTAATATTTAAAACATACAATATGGTTTTGACAAAAAACATTTGTCCGACGGCCGTCAAGACAAAACAATTCACAAACGAGCAAAACAAAACATTTATGAAGGTTCAATAATGTTTAAATAACTTCACCTTAATGCTAATGTCACACTGGCATGTTGAGTTCTGTAGAGCCCACATCTCAGTCCAAACATGAATGTCTTGAAGTATGAGCTTCTTCTGAAAAAATACTTTCAAACTAAAAGAATTAGACTAATTCTCGAAAGGACGAAATTTAAAAAAAAAAAATAAATAATAGAGCTGCGCTAAAAAAAATTATAAGAAAATCTAAAATTAAATAAACTTCAAAGAAAATAAAACATTAAACATGTTAATATGAAAAACATACAATACGGTTTTGACAAAAAACATTTGCCGACGGCCTACAAGACAAAACAATTCACAAACAAACAAAACTGAACATTTATGAAGGTTCAATAATGTTTAAATAACTTCACCTTAATGGCATGTTGAGTTCTGTAGAGCCCACATTACAGTCCAAACTTAAATGTCTTGAAGTGTGAGCTTCTTCTGAAAAAATACTTTCAAACTAAAAGAATTAGAATAATTCTCCAAAGGACGAAATTTAAAAAAAAAATTAAAGTAATAGAGCTACGTTAAAAAAAAATTATAACAAAATCTAAAATTAAATAAACTTGAAAGAAAAAAAACATTTAACATGTTATTATTTAAAACTTACAATAAGGTTTTGACAAAAAACATTTGTCTGACGGCCATCAAGACAAAACAATTCACAAACAAACAAACAAAAAACATTTATGAAGGTTCAATAATGTTCAAATAACTTCACCTTAATGCTAATGTCACACTGGCATGTTGAGTTCTGTAGAGCCCACATCTCAGTCCAAACATGAATGTCTTGAAGTATGAGCCTCCTCTGAAAAAATACTTTCAAACTAAAAGAATTAGACTAATTCTCCAAAGGACGAAATTTAAAAAAAAAAATTGAAATAATAGAGCTGCGCTAAAAAAAATTATAAGAAAATCTAAAATTAAATAAACTTCAAAGAAAATAAAACATTAAACATGTTAACATTTATAACATACTATACGTATTTTGACAAAATACATTTGTCTCATGGCCGTCAAGACAAAATAATACACAAACAATGAAACAAAACATTTATAAATGTTCATAAATTTTTAAATAACTTCACCTTAATGCTAATGTTTTACTGGCATGTTGAGTTCTGTAGAGCCCACATCACAGTCCATACTTGAATGTCTTGAATTATGAGCCTTTTCTGAAAAAATACTTTCAAACTAAAAGAATTAGAATAATTCTCCAAAGGACGAAATTTAAAAAAAAATGGAAATAATAGAGCTGCGCTAAAAAAAATTATAAGAAAATCTAAAATTAAATAAACTTCAAAAAAAATAAAACATTAAACATGTTAATATTTAAAACATACAATATGGTTTTGACAAAAAACATTTGTCCGACGGCCGTCAAGACAAAACAATTCACAAACGAGCAAAACAAAACATTTATGAAGGTTCAATAATGTTTAAATAACTTCACCTTAATGCTAATGTCACACTGGCATGTTGAGTTCTGTAGAGCCCACATCTCAGTCCAAACATGAATGTCTTGAAGTATGAGCTTCTTCTGAAAAAATACTTTCAAACTAAAAGAATTAGACTAATTCTCGAAAGGACGAAATTTAAAAAAAAAAAAGAAATAATAGAGCTGCGCTAAAAAAAATTATAAGAAAATCTAAAATTAAATAAACTTCAAAGAAAATAAAACATTAAACATGTTAATATGTAAAACATACAATACGGTTTTGACAAAAAACATTTGCCGACGGCCTACAAGACAAAACAATTCACAAACAAACAAAACTGAACATTTATGAAGGTTCAATAATGTTTAAATAACTTCACCTTAATGCTAATGTCACACTGGCATGTTGAGTTCTGTAGAGCCCACATTACAGTCCAAACGTAAATGTCTTGAAGTGTGAGCTTCTTCTGAAAAAATACTTTCAAACTAAAAGAATTAGAATAATTCTCCAAAGGACGAAATTTAAAAAAAAAAATTAAAGTAATAGAGCAAGTTAAAAAAAAATTATAACAAAATCTAAAATTAAATAAACTTGAAAGAAAAAAAACATTTAACATGTTATTATTTAAAACATACAATAAGGTTTTGACAAAAAACATTTGTCTGACGGCCGTCAAGACAAAACAATTCACAAACAAACAAACAAAAAACATTTATGAAGGTTCAATAATGTTCAAATAACTTCACCTTAATGCTAATGTCACACTGGCATGTTGAGTTCTGTAGAGCCCACATCTCAGTCCAAACATGAATGTCTTGAAGTATGAGCCTCCTCTGAAAAAATACTTTCAAACTAAAAGAATTAGACTAATTCTCCAAAGGACGAAATTTAAAAAAAAAAATTGAAATAATAGAGCTGCGCTAAAAAAAATTATAAGAAAATCTAAAATTAAATAAACTTCAAAGAAAATAAAACATTAAACATGTTAACATTTATAACATACTATACGTATTTTGACAAAATACATTTGTCTCATGGCCATCAAGACAAAATAATACACAAACAATGAAACAAAACATTTATAAATGTTCATAAATTTTTAAATAACTTCACCTTAATGCTAATGTTTTACTGGCATGTTGAGTTCTGTAGAGCCCACATCACAGTCCATACTTGAATGTCTTGAATTATGAGCCTCTTCTGAAAAAATACTTTCAAACTAAAAGAATTAGAATAATTCTCCAAAGGACGAAATTTAAAAAAAAATGGAAATAATAGAGCTGCGCTAAAAAAAATTATAAGAAAATCTAAAATTAAATAAACTTCAAAGAAAATAAAACATTAAACATGTTAATATTTAAAACATACAATATGGTTTTGACAAAAAACATTTGTCCGACGGCCGTCAAGACAAAACAATTCACAAACAAACAAAACTGAACATTTATGAAGGTTCAATAATGTTTAAATAACTTCACCTTAATGCTAATGTCACACTGGCATGTTGAGTTCTGTAGAGCCCACATTACAGTCCAAACTTAAATGTCTTGAAGTATGAGCCTCCTCTGAAAAAATACTTTCAAACTAAAAGAATTAGACTAATTCTCCAAAGGACGAAATTTAAAAAAAAAAATTGAAATAATAGAGCTGCGCTAAAAAAAATTATAAGAAAATCTAAAATTAAATAAACTTCAAAGAAAATAAAACATTAAACATGTTAACATTTATAACATACTATACGTATTTTGACAAAATACATTTGTCTCATGGCCATCAAGACAAAATAATACACAAACAATGAAACAAAACATTTATAAATGTTCATAAATTTTTAAATAACTTCACCTTAATGCTAATGTTTTACTGGCATGTTGAGTTCTGTAGAGCCCACATCACAGTCCATACTTGAATGTCTTGAATTATGAGCCTCTTCTGAAAAAATACTTTCAAACTAAAAGAATTAGAATAATTCTCCAAAGGACGAAATTTAAAAAAAAAAATTAAAGTAATAGAGCAAGTTAAAAAAAAATTATAACAAAATCTAAAATTAAATAAACTTGAAAGAAAAAAAACATTTAACATGTTATTATTTAAAACATACAATAAGGTTTTGACAAAAAACATTTGTCTGACGGCCGTCAAGACAAAACAATTCACAAACAAACAAACAAAAAACATTTATGAAGGTTCAATAATGTTCAAATAACTTCACCTTAATGCTAATGTCACACTGGCATGTTGAGTTCTGTAGAGCCCACATCTCAGTCCAAACATGAATGTCTTGAAGTATGAGCCTCCTCTGAAAAAATACTTTCAAACTAAAAGAATTAGACTAATTCTCCAAAGGACGAAATTTAAAAAAAAAAATTGAAATAATAGAGCTGCGCTAAAAAAAATTATAAGAAAATCTAAAATTAAATAAACTTCAAAGAAAATAAAACATTAAACATGTTAACATTTATAACATACTATACGTATTTTGACAAAATACATTTGTCTCATGGCCATCAAGACAAAATAATACACAAACAATGAAACAAAACATTTATAAATGTTCATAAATTTTTAAATAACTTCACCTTAATGCTAATGTTTTACTGGCATGTTGAGTTCTGTAGAGCCCACATCACAGTCCATACTTGAATGTCTTGAATTATGAGCCTCTTCTGAAAAAATACTTTCAAACTAAAAGAATTAGAATAATTCTCCAAAGGACGAAATTTAAAAAAAAATGGAAAAAATAGAGCTGCGCTAAAAAAAATTATAAGAAAATCTAAAATTAAATAAACTTCAAAGAAAATAAAACATTAAACATGTTAATATTTAAAACATACAATATGGTTTTGACAAAAAACATTTGTCCGACGGCCGTCAAGACAAAACAATTCACAAACAAACAAAACTGAACATTTATGAAGGTTCAATAATGTTTAAATAACTTCACCTTAATGCTAATGTCACACTGGCATGTTGAGTTCTGTAGAGCCCACATTACAGTCCAAACTTAAATGTCTTGAAGTATGAGCCTCTTCTGAAAAAATACTTTCAAACTAAAAGAATTAGACTAATTCTCCAAAGGACGAAATTTAAAAAAAAAAATTGAAATAATAGAGCTGCGCTAAAAAAAATTATAAGAAAATCTAAAATTAAATAAACTTCAAAGAAAATAAAACATTAAACATGTTAACATTTATAACATACTATACGTATTTTGACAAAATACATTTGTCTCATGGCCATCAAGACAAAATAATACACAAACAATGAAACAAAACATTTATAAATGTTCATAAATTTTTAAATAACTTCACCTTAATGCTAATGTTTTACTGGCATGTTGAGTTCTGTAGAGCCCACATCACAGTCCATACTTGAATGTCTTGAATTATGAGCCTCTTCTGAAAAAATACTTTCAAACTAAAAGAATTAGAATAATTCTCCAAAGGACGAAATTTAAAAAAAAATGGAAATAATAGAGCTGCGCTAAAAAAAATTATAAGAAAATCTAAAATTAAATAAACTTCAAAAAAAATAAAACATTAAACATGTTAATATTTAAAACATACAATATGGTTTTGACAAAAAACATTTGTCCGACGGCCGTCAAGACAAAACAATTCACAAACGAGCAAAACAAAACATTTATGAAGGTTCAATAATGTTTAAATAACTTCACCTTAATGCTAATGTCACACTGGCATGTTGAGTTCTGTAGAGCCCACATCTCAGTCCAAACATGAATGTCTTGAAGTATGAGCTTCTTCTGAAAAAATACTTTCAAACTAAAAGAATTAGACTAATTCTCGAAAGGACGAAATTAAAAAAAAAAAAAGAAATAATAGAGCTGCGCTAAAAAAAATTATAAGAAAATCTAAAATTAAATAAACTTCAATGAAAATAAAACATTAAACATGTTAATATGAAAAACATACAATACGGTTTTGACAAAAAACATTTGCCGACGGCCTACAAAACAAAACAATTCACAAACAAACAAAACTGAACATTTATGAAGGTTCAATAATGTTTAAATAACTTCACCTTAATGGCATGTTGAGTTCTGTAGAGCCCACATTACAGTCCAAACTTAAATGTCTTGAAGTGTGAGCTTCTTCTGAAAAAATACTTTCAAACTAAAAGAATTAGAAAAATTCTCCAAAGGACGAAATTTAAAAAAAAAATTAAAGTAATAGAGCTACGTTAAAAAAAAATTATAACAAAATCTAAAATTAAATAAACTTGAAAGAAAAAAAACATTTAACATGTTATTATTTAAAACTTACAATAAGGTTTTGACAAAAAACATTTGTCTGACGGCCATCAAGACAAAACAATTCACAAACAAACAAACAAAAAACATTTATGAAGGTTCAATAATGTTCAAATAACTTCACCATAATGCTAATGTCACACTGGCATGTTGAGTTCTGTAGAGCCCACATCTCAGTCCAAACATGAATGTCTTGAAGTATGAGCCTCCTCTGAAAAATTATTTTTAAACTAAAAGAATTAGACTAATTCTCCAAAGGACGAAATTTAAAAAAAAAAATTGAAATAATAGAGCTGCGCTAAAAAAAATTATAAGAAAATCTAAAATTATATAAACTTCAAAGAAAATAAAACATAAAACATGTTAACATTTATAACATACTATACGTATTTTGACAAAATACATTTGTCTCATGGCCGTCAAGACAAAATAATACACAAACAATGAAACAAAACATTTATAAATGTTCATAAATTTTTAAATAACTTCACCTTAATGCTAATGTTTTACTGGCATGTTGAGTTCTGTAGAGCCCACATCACAGTCCATACTTGAATGTCTTGAATTATGAGCCTCTTCTGAAAAAATACTTTCAAACTAAAAGAATTAGAATAATTCTCCAAAGGACGAAATTTAAAAAAAAATGGAAATAATAGAGCTGCGCTAAAAAAAATTATAAGAAAATCTAAAATTAAATTAACTTCAAAGAAAATAAAACATTAAACATGTTAATATTTAAAACATACAATATGGTTTTGACAAAAAACATTTGTCCGACGGCCGTCAAGACAAAACAATTCACAAACGAGCAAAACAAAACATTTATGAAGGTTCAATAATGTTTAAATAACTTCACCTTAATGCTAATGTCACACTGGCATGTTGAGTTCTGTAGAGCCCACATCTCAGTCCAAACATGAATGTCTTAAAGTATGAGCCTATTCTGAAAAAATACTTTCAAACTAAAAGAATTAGACTAATTCTCGAAAGGACGAAATTTAAAAAAAAATTGAAATAATAGAGCTGCGCTACAAAAAATTATAAGAAAATCTAAAATTAAATAAACTTTAAAGAAAATAAAACATTAAACATGTTAATATGTAAAACATACAATAAGGTTTTGACAAAAAACATTTGCCGACGGCCTACAAGACAAAACAATTCACAAACAAACAAAACTGAACATTTATGAAGGTTCAATAATGTTTAAATAACTTCACCTTAATGCTAATGTCACACTGGCATGTTGAGTTCTGTAGAGCCCACATTACAGTCCAAACGTAAATGTCTTGAAGTGTGAGCTTCTTCTGAAAAAAAACTTTCAAACTAAAAGAATTAGAATAATTCTCCAAAGGACGAAATTTAAAAAAAAAAATTAAAGTAATAGAGCTACGTTAAAAAAAAATTATAACAAAATCTAAAATTAAATAAACTTGAAAGAAAAAAAACATTTAACATGTTATTATTTAAAACATACAATAAGGTTTTGACAAAAAACATTTGTCTGACGGCCGTCAAGACAAAACAATTCACAAACAAACAAACAAAAAACATTTATGAAGGTTCAATAATGTTCAAATAACTTCACCTTAATGCTAATGTCACACTGGCATGTTGAGTTCTGTAGAGCCCACATCTCAGTCCAAACATGAATGTCTTGAAGTATGAGCCTCCTCTGAAAAAATACTTTCAAACTAAAAGAATTAGACTAATTCTCCAAAGGACGAAATTTAAAAAAAAAAATTGAAATAATAGAGCTGCGCTAAAAAAAATTATAAGAAAATCTAAAATTAAAAAAACTTCAAAGAAAATAAAACATTAAACATGTTAACATTTATAACATACTATACGTATTTTGACAAAATACATTTGTCTCATGGCCATCAAGACAAAATAATACACAAACAATGAAACAAAACATTTATAAATGTTCATAAATTTTTAAATAACTTCACCTTAATGCTAATGTTTTACTGGCATGTTGAGTTCTGTAGAGCCCACATCACAGTCCATACTTGAATGTCTTGAATTATGAGCCTCTTCTGAAAAAATACTTTCAAACTAAAAGAATTAGAATAATTCTCCAAAGGACGAAATTTAAAAAAAAATGGAAATAATAGAGCTGCGCTAAAAAAAATTATAAGAAAATCTAAAATTAAATAAACTTCAAAGAAAATAAAACATTTAACATGTTAATATTTAAAACATACAATATGGTTTTGACAAAAAACATTTGTCCGACGGCCGTCAAGACAAAACAATTCACAAACAAACAAAACTGAACATTTATGAAGGTTCAATAATGTTTAAATAACTTCACCTTAATGCTAATGTCACACTGGCATGTTGAGTTCTGTAGAGCCCACATTACAGTCCAAACTTAAATGTCTTGAAGTATTAGCCTCCTCTGAAAAAATACTTTCAAACTAAAAGAATTAGACTAATTCTCCAAAGGACGAAATTTAAAAAAAAAAATTGAAATAATAGAGCTGCGCTAAAAAAAATTATAAGAAAATCTAAAATTAAATAAACTTCAAAGAAAATAAAACATTAAACATGTTAACATTTATAACATACTATACGTATTTTGACAAAATACATTTGTCTCATGGCCATCAAGACAAAATAATACACAAACAATGAAACAAAACATTTATAAATGTTCATAAATTTTTAAATAACTTCACCTTAATGCTAATGTTTTACTGGCATGTTGAGTTCTGTAGAGCCCACATCACAGTCCATACTTGAATGTCTTGAATTATGAGCCTCTTCTGAAAAAATACTTTCAAACTAAAAGAATTAGAATAATTCTCCAAAGGACGAAATTTTAAAAAAAATGGAAATAATAGAGCTGCGCTAAAAAAAATTATAAGAAAATCTAAAATTAAATAAACTTCAAAAAAAATAAAACATTAAACATGTTAATATTTAAAACATACAATATGGTTTTGACAAAAAACATTTGTCCGACGGCCGTCAAGACAAAACAATTCACAAACGAGCAAAACAAAACATTTATGAAGGTTCAATAATGTTTAAATAACTTCACCTTAATGCTAATGTCACACTGGCATGTTGAGTTCTGTAGAGCCCACATCTCAGTCCAAACATGAATGTCTTGAAGTATGAGCTTCTTCTGAAAAAATACTTTCAAACTAAAAGAATTAGACTAATTCTCGAAAGGACGAAATTTAAAAAAAAAAAAGAAATAATAGAGCTGCGCTAAAAAAAATTATAAGAAAATCTAAAATTAAATAAACTTCAAAGAAAATAAAACATTAAACATGTTAATATGAAAAACATACAATATGGTTTTGACAAAAAACATTTGCCGACGGCCTACAAGACAAAACAATTCACAAACAAACAAAACTGAACATTTATGAAGGTTCAATAATGTTTAAATAACTTCACCTTAATGGCATGTTGAGTTCTGTAGAGCCCACATTACAGTCCAAACTTAAATGTCTTGAAGTGTGAGCTTCTTCTG
This sequence comes from Biomphalaria sudanica, assembly GCA_036873155.1. NCBI lineage: Eukaryota > Metazoa > Mollusca > Gastropoda > Planorbidae > Biomphalaria > Biomphalaria sudanica. The sequence goes on along the minus strand of JAZGLO010006656.1, from coordinate 43,727 downwards.
AAAAAATACTTTCAAACTAAAAGAATTAGAATAATTCTCCAAAGGACGAAATTTAAAAAAAAAATTAAAGTAATAGAGCTACGTTAAAAAAAAATTATAACAAAATCTAAAATTAAATAAACTTGAAAGAAAAAAAACATTTAACATGTTATTATTTAAAACTTACAATAAGGTTTTGACAAAAAACATTTGTCTGACGGCCATCAAGACAAAACAATTCACAAACAAACAAACAAAAAACATTTATAAAGGTTCAATAATGTTCAAATAACTTCACCTTAATGCTAATGTCACACTGGCATGTTGAGTTCTGTAGAGCCCACATCTCAGTCCAAACATGAATGTCTTGAAGTATGAGCCTCCTCTGAAAAATTACTTTCAAACTAAAAGAATTAGACTAATTCTCCAAAGGACGAAATTTAAAAAAAAAAATTGAAATAATAGAGCTACGCTAAAAAAAATTATAAGAAAATCTAAAATTAAATAAACTTCAAAGAAAATAAAACATTAAACATGTTAACATTTATAACATACTATACGTATTTTGACAAAATACATTTGTCTCATGGCCGTCAAGACAAAATAATACACAAACAATGAAACAAAACATTTATAAATGTTCATAAATTTTTAAATAACTTCACCTTAATGCTAATGTTTTACTGGCATGTTGAGTTCTGTAGAGCCCACATCACAGTCCATACTTGAATGTCTTGATTTATGAGCCTCTTCTGAAAAAATACTTTCAAACTAAAAGAATTAGAATAATTCTCCAAAGGACGAAATTTAAAAAAAATGGAAATAATAGAGCTGCGCTAAAAAAAATTATAAGAAAATCTAAAATTAAATAAACTTCAAAGAAAATAAAACATTAAACATGTTAATATGTAAAACATACAATACGGTTTTGACAAAAAACATTTGCCGACGGCCTACAAGACAAAACAATTCACAAACAATCAAAACTGAACATTTATGAAGGTTCAATAATGTTTAAATAACTTCACCTTAATGCTAATGTCACACTGGCATGTTGAGTTCTGTAGAGCCCACATTACAGTCCAAACTTAAATGTCTTGAAGTGTGAGCTTCTTCTGAAAAAATACTTTCAAACTAAAAGAATTAGAAAAATTCTCCAAAGGACGAAATTTAAAAAAAAAAATTAAAGTAATAGAGCTACGTTAAAAAAAAATTATAAGAAAATCTAAAATTAAATAAACTTTAAAGAAAATAAAACATTAAACATGTTAATATGTAAAACATACAATAAGGTTTTGACAAAAAACATTTGCCGACGGCCTACAAGACAAAACAATTCACAAACAAACAAAACTGAACATTTATGAAGGTTCAATAATGTTTAAATAACTTCACCTTAATGCTAATGTCACACTGGCATGTTGAGTTCTGTAGAGCCCACATTACAGTCCAAACTTAAATGTCTTGAAGTGTGAGCTTCTTCTGAAAAAATACTTTCAAACTAAAAGAATTAGAATAATTCTCCAAAGGACGAAATTTAAAAAAAAAATTAAAGTAATAGAGCTACGTTAAAAAAAAATTATAACAAAATCTAAAATTAAATAAAATTGAAAGAAAAAAAACATTTAACATGTTATTATTTAAAACTTACAATAAGGTTTTGACAAAAAACATTTGTCTGACGGCCATCAAGACAAAACAATTCACAAACAAACAAACAAAAAACATTTATGAAGGTTCAATAATGTTCAAATAACTTCACCTTAATGCTAATGTCACACTGGCATGTTGAGTTCTGTAGAGCCCACATCTCAGTCCAAACATGAATGTCTTGAAGTATGAGCCTCCTCTGAAAAAATACTTTCAAACTAAAAGAATTAGACTAATTCTCCAAAGGACGAAATTTAAAAAAAAAAATTGAAATAATAGAGCTGCGCTAAAAAAAATTATAAGAAAATCTAAAATTAAATAAACTTCAAAGAAAATAAAACATTAAACATGTTAACATTTATAACATACTATACGTATTTTGACAAAATACATTTGTCTCATGGCCATCAAGACAAAATAATACACAAACAATGAAACAAAACATTTATAAATGTTCATAAATTTTTAAATAACTTCACCTTAATGCTAATGTTTTACTGGCATGTTGAGTTCTGTAGAGCCCACATCACAGTCCATACTTGAATGTCTTGAATTATGAGCCTCTTCTGAAAAAATACTTTCAAACTAAAAGAATTAGAATAATTCTCCAAAGGACGAAATTTAAAAAAAAATGGAAATAATAGAGCTGCGCTAAAAAAAATTATAAGAAAATCTAAAATTAAATAAACTTCAAAGAAAATAAAACATTAAACATGTTAATATTTCAAACATACAATATGGTTTTGACAAAAAACATTTGTCCGACGGCCGTCAAGACAAAACAATTCACAAACGAGCAAAACAAAACATTTATGAAGGTTCAATAATGTTTAAATAACTTCACCTTAATGCTAATGTCACACTGGCATGTTGAGTTCTGTAGAGCCCACATCTCAGTCCAAACATGAATGTCTTGAAGTATGAGCCTATTCTGAAAAAATACTTTCAAACTAAAAGAATTAGACTAATTCTCGAAAGGACGAAATTTAAAAAAAAATTGAAATAATAGAGCTGCGCTACAAAAAATTATAAGAAAATCTAAAATTTCATAAACTTTAAAGAAAATAAAACATTAAACATGTTAATATGTAAAACATACAATAAGGTTTTGACAAAAAACATTTGCCGACGGCCTACAAGACAAAACAATTCACAAACAAACAAAACTGAACATTTATGAAGGTTCAATAATGTTTAAATAACTTCACCTTAATGCTAATGTCACACTGGCATGTTGAGTTCTGTAGAGCCCACATTACAGTCCAAACTTAAATGTCTTGAAGTGTGAGCTTCTTCTGAAAAAATACTTTCAAACTAAAAGAATTAGAATAATTCTCCAAAGGACGAAATTTAAAAAAAAAATTAAAGTAATAGAGCTACGTTAAAAAAAAATTATAACAAAATCTAAAATTAAATAAACTTGAAAGAAAAAAAACATTTAACATGTTATTATTTAAAACTTACAATAAGGTTTTGACAAAAAACATTTGTCTGACGGCCATCAAGACAAAACAATTCACAAACAAACAAACAAAAAACATTTATGAAGGTTCAATAATGTTCAAATAACTTCACCTTAATGCTAATGTCACACTGGCATGTTGAGTTCTGTAGAGCCCACATCTCAGTCCAAACATGAATGTCTTGAAGTATGAGTCTTCTCTGAAAAAATACTTTCAAACTAAAAGAATTAGACTAATTCTCCAAAGGACGAAATTTAAAAAAAAAAATTGAAATAATAGAGCTGCGCTAAAAAAAATTATAAGAAAATCTAAAATTAAATAAACTTCAAAGAAAATAAAACATTAAACATGTTAATATTTAAAACATACAATATGGTTTTGACAAAAAACATTTGTCCGACGGCCGTCAAGACAAAACAATTCACAAACGAGCAAAACAAAACATTTATGAAGGTTCAATAATGTTTAAATAACTTCACTTGAATGCTAATGTCACACTGGCATGTTGAGTTCTGTAGAGCCCACATCTCAGTCCAAACATAAATGTCTTTAAGTATGAGCCTATTCTGAAAAAATACTTTCAAACTAAAAGAATTAGACTAATTCTCGAAAGGACGAAATTTAAAAAAAAAATTGAAATAATAGAGCTGTGCTACAAAAAATTATAAGAAAATCTAAAATTAAATAAACTTCAAAGAAAATAAAACATTAAACATGTTAATATGTAAAACATACAATAAGGTTTTGACAAAAAACATTTGCCGACGGCCTACAAGACAAAACAATTCACAAACAAACAAAACTGAACATTTATGAAGGTTCAATAATGTTTAAATAACTTCACCTTAATGCTAATGTCACACTGGCATGTTGAGTTCTGTAGAGCCAACATTACAGTCCAAACTTAAATGTCTTGAAGTGTGAGCTTCTTCTGAAAAAATACTTTCAAACTAAAGAATTAGAATAATTCTCCAAAGGACGAAATTTAAAAAAAAAATTAAAGTAATAGAACTACGTTAAAAAAAAATTATAACAAAATCTAAAATTAAATAAACTTGAAAGAAAAAAAACATTTAACATGTTATTATTTAAAACATACAATAAGGTTTTGACAAAAAACATTTGTCTGACGGCCGTCAAGACAAAACAATTCACAAACAAACAAACAAAAAACATTTATGAAGGTTCAATAATGTTCAAATAACTTCACCTTAATGCTAATGTCACACTGGCATGTTGAGTTCTGTAGAGCCCACATCTCAGTCCAAACATGAATGTCTTTAAGTATGAGCCTCCTCTGAAAAAATACTTTCAAACTAAAAGAATTAGACTAATTCTCCAAAGGACGAAATTTAAAAAAAAAAATTGAAATAATAGAGCTGCGCTAAAAAAAATTATAAGAAAATCTAAAATTAAATAAACTTTAAAGAAAATAAAACATTAAACATGTTAACATTTATAACATACTATACGTATTTTGACAAAATACATTTGTCTCATGGCCGTCAAGACAAAATAAAACACAAACAATGAAACAAAACATTTATAAATGTTCATAAATTTTTAAATAACTTCACCTTAATGCTAATGTTTTACTGGCATGTTGAGTTCTGTAGAGCCCACATCACAGTCCATACTTGAATGTCTTGAATTATGAGCCTCTTCTGAAAAAATACTTTCAAACTAAAAGAATTAGAATAATTCTCCAAAGGACGAAATTTAAAAAAAAATGGAAATAATAGAGCTGCGCTAAAAAAAATTATAAGAAAATCTAAAATTAAATAAACTTCAAAGAAAATAAAACATTAAACATGTTAATATTTAAAACATACAATATGGTTTTGACAAAAAACATTTGTCCGATGGCCGTCAAGACAAAACAATTCACAAACGAACAAAACAAAACATTTATGAAGGTTCAATAATGTTTAAATAACTTCACCTTAATGCTAATGTCACACTGGCATGTTGAGTTCTGTAGAGCCCACATCTCAGTCCAAACATGAATGTCTTGAAGTATGAGCCTATTCTGAAAAAATACTTTCAAACTAAAAGAATTAGACTAATTCTCGAAAGGACGAAATTTTAAAAAAAAATTGAAATAATAGAGCTGCGCTACAAAAAATTATAAGAAAATCTAAAATTAAATAAACTTTAAAGAAAATAAAACATTAAACATGTTAATATGTAAAACATACAATAAGGTTTTGACAAAAAACATTTGCCGACGGCCTACAAGACAAAACAATTCACAAACAAACAAAACTGAACATTTATGAAGGTTCAATAATGTTTAAATAACTTCACCTTAATGCTAATGTCACACTGGCATGTTGAGTTCTGTAGAGCCCACATTACAGTCCAAACTTAAATGTCTTGAAGTGTGAGCTTCTTCTGAAAAAATACTTTCAAACTAAAAGAATTAGAATAATTCTCCAAAGGACGAAATTTAAAAAAAAAATTAAAGTAATAGAGCTACGTTAAAAAAAAATTATAACAAAATCTAAAATTAAATAAACTTGAAAGAAAAAAAACATTTAACATGTTATTATTTAAAACTTACAATAAGGTTTTGACAAAAAACATTTGTCTGACGGCCATCAAGACAAAACAATTCACAAACAAACAAACAAAAAACATTTATGAAGGTTCAATAATGTTCAAATAACTTCACCTTAATGCTAATGTCACACTGGCATGTTGAGTTCTGTAGAGCCCACATCTCAGTCCAAACATGAATGTCTTGAAGTATGAGCCTCCTCTGAAAAAATACTTTCAAACTAAAAGAATTAGACTAATTCTCCAAAGGACGAAATTTAAAAAAAAAAATTGAAATAATAGAGCTGCGCTAAAAAAAATTATAAGAAAATCTAAAATTAAATAAACTTCAAAGAAAATAAAGTATTAAACATGTTAACATTTATAACATACTATACGTACTTTGACAAAATACATTTGTCTCATGGCCGTCAAGACAAAATAATACACAAACAATGAAACAAAACATTTATAAATGTTCATAAATTTTTAAATAACTTCACCTTAATGCTAATGTTTTACTGGCATGTTGAGTTCTGTAGAGCCCACATCACAGTCCATACTTGAATGTCTTGAATTATGAGCCTCTTCTGAAAAAATACTTTCAAACTAAAAGAATTAGAATAATTCTCCAAAGGACGAAATTTTAAAAAAAATGGAAATAATAGAGCTGCGCTAAAAAAAATTATAAGAAAATCTAAAATTAAATAAACTTCAAAGAAAATAAAACATTAAACATGTTAATATTTAAAACATACAATATGGTTTTGACAAAAAACATTTGTCCGACGGCCGTCAAGACAAAACAATTCACAAACGAGCAAAACAAAACATTTATGAAGGTTCAATAATGTTTAAATAACATGTTATTATTTAAAACATACAATAAGGTTTTGACAAAAAACATTTGTCTGATGGCCGTCAAGACAAAACAATTCACAAACAAACAAACCAAAAACATTTATGAAGGTTCAATCATGTTCAAATAACTTCACCTTAATGCCAATGTCACACTGGCATGTTGAGTTCTGTAGAGCCCACATCTCAGTCCAAACATGAATGTCTTGAAGTATGAGCCTCCTCTGAAAAAATACTTTCAAACTAAAAGAATTAGACTAATTCTCGAAAGGACGAAATTTAAAAAAAAAATTGAAATAATAGAGCTGCGCTACAAAAAATTATAAGAAAATCTAAAATTAAATAAACTTCAAAGAAAATAAAACATTAAACATGTTAATATGTAAAACATACAATAAGGTTTTGACAAAAAACATTTGCCGACGGCCTACAAGACAAAACAATTCACAAACAAACAAAACTGAACATTTATGAAGGTTCAATAATGTTTAAATAACTTCACCTTAATGCTAATGTCACACTGGCATGTTGAGTTCTGTAGAGCCCACATTACAGTCCAAACTTAAATGTCTTGAAGTGTGAGCTTCTTCTGAAAAAATACTTTCAAACTAAAAGAATTAGAATAATTCTCCAAAGGACGAAATTTAAAAAAAAAATTAAAGTAATAGAGCTACGTTAAAAAAAAATTATAACAAAATCTAAAATTAAATAAACTTGAAAGAAAAAAAACATTTAACATGTTATTATTTAAAACATACAATAAGGTTTTGACAAAAAACATTTGTCTGACGGCCGTCAAGACAAAACAATTCACAAACAAACAAACAAAAAACATTTATAAAGGTTCAATAATGTTCAAATAACTTCACCTTAATGCTAATGTCACACTGGCATGTTGAGTTCTGTAGAGCCCACATCTCAGTCCAAACATGAATGATTTGAAGTATGAGCCTCCTCTGAAAAAATACTTTTAAACTAAAAGAATTAGACTAATTCTCCAAAGGACGAAATTTAAAAAAAAAAATTAAAATAATAGAGCTGCGCTAAAAAAAATTATAAGAAAATCTAAAATTAAATAAACTTCAAAGAAAATAAAACATTAAACATGTTAACATTTATAACATACTATACGTATTTTGACAAAATACATTTGTCTCATGGCCGTCAAGACAAAATAAAACACAAACAATGAAACAAAACATTTATAAATGTTCATAAATTTTTAAATAACTTCACCTTAATGCTAATGTTTTACTGGCATGTTGAGTTCTGTAGAGCCCACATCACAGTCCATACTTGAATGTCTTGAATTATGAGCCTCTTCTGAAAAAATACTTTCAAACTAAAAGAATTAGAATAATTCTCCAAAGGACGAAATTTAAAAAAAAATGGAAATAATAGAGCTGCGCTAAAAAAAATTATAAGAAAATCTAAAATTAAATAAACTTCAAAGAAAATAAAACATTAAACATGTTAATATGTAAAACATACAATACGGTTTTGACAAAAAACATTTGCCGACGGCCTACAAGACAAAACAATTCACAAACAAACAAAACTGAACATTTATGAAGGTTCAATAATGTTTAAATATCTTCACCTTAATGCTAATGTCACACTGGCATGTTGAGTTCTGTAGAGCCCACATCACAGTCCAAACTTAAATGTCTTGAAGTGTGAGCCTCTTCTGAAAAAATACTTTCAAACTAAAAGAATTAGAATAATTCTCCAAAGGACGAAATTTAAAAAAAAATTAAAGTAATAGAGCTACGTTAAAAAAAAATTATAACAAAATCTAAATATAAATAAACTTCAAAGAAAATAAAACATTAAATATGTTAACATTTAAAACATACAATATGTATTTTGACAAAAAACATTTGTCTGACAGCCGTCAAGACAAAACAGTTCACAAACGAGCAAAACAAAACATTTTTGAAGGTTCAATAATGTTTAAATAACTTCACCTTAATGCTAATGTTACACTGGCATGTTTAGCTCTGTAAAGTACACATCACAGTCCAAACTTGAATGTCTTGAAGTATGAGCCTCTTCTGAAAAAATACTTTCAAACTAAAAGAATTAGAATAATTCTCCAAAGGACGAAATTTAAAAAAAAAATTAAAGTAATAGACCTACGTTAAAAAAAAATTATAAATAAATCTAAAATTAAATAAACTTGAAAGAAAAAAAACATTAAACATATTATTTTTTAAAACATACAATAAGGTTTTGACAAAAAACATTTGTCTGACGGCCGTCAAGACAAATCTATTCACTAACGAACAAAAAAAAAACATTTTTGAAGGTTCAATAATGTTAAAATAACTTCACCTTAATGCTTATGTCACACTGGCATGTTAAGTTCTGTAGAGCCCACATCACAGTTCAAACATGAATGTTTTGAAGTATGAGCCTCTTCTGAAAAAATACTTTCAAACTAAAAGAATTAGAATAATTCTCCAAAGGACGAAATAAAAAAAAAAAATTGAAAAAATAGAGCTGCGCTAAAAAAAATTATAAGAAAATCTAAAATTAAATAAACTTCAAAGAAAATAAAACTATAAACATGTTAAAATTTAAAACATACAATAGGTATTTTGAAAAAAAACATTTGTTTGATGGCCATCAAGACAAAACAATTCACAAACGAACAAAAAAATTTTTTTATCAAGGTTAAATTATGATTAAATAACTTCACCTTAATGCTAATGTCACACTTGCAAGTAGAGTTCTGTAGAGCCCACATCACAGTCCAAACTTGAATGTCTTGAAGTATGAGCCTCTTCTGAAAAAATACTTTCAAACTAAAAGAATTAGACTAATTCTCCAAAGGACGAAATAAAATAAAAAATTGAAATAATAGAGCTACGCTAAAAAAAAATTATAAGTTAATCTAAAATTAGTTAAACTTCAAAGAAAATAAAACATTCAAAATGTTAACATTTAAAACATACAATTCGTATTTTGACAATGAACATTTTTCTGACGGCCGTCAAGACAAAATAATTTTCAAACAAACGAAACAAATCATTTATGAAGGTTTAATAATGTTTAAATAGTTTCACCTTCATGCTAATGTCACACTGCCATGTTGAGTTCTGTAGAGCCCACATCACAGTCCAAACTTGAATGTCTTGAAGTATGAGCCTCTTCTGAAAAAATACTTTCAAACTAAAAGAATTAGACTAATTCTCCAAAGGACGAAATTAAAAAAAAAAATTGAAAAAATAGAGCTGCGCTATAAAAAATTATAAGAAAATCTAAAATTAAATAAACTTCAAAGAAAATAAAACATTAAACATGTTAATATGTAAAACATACAATAAGGTTTTGACAAAAAACATTTGTCTGACGGCCGTCAAGACAAAACAATTCACAAACGAGCCAAACAAAACATTTATGAAGGTTCAATAATGTTTAAATAACTTCACCTTAATGTTAATGTTACACTGGCATGTTTAGCTCTGTAAAGTACACATCACAGTCCAAACTTGAATGTCTTGAAGTATAAGCCTCTTCTGAAAAAATACTTTCAAACTAAAAGAATTAGAATAATTCTCCAAAAAAGAAATTTAAGAAAAACATTAAAGTAAAAGAGCTACGTTAAAAAAAATTATAAGAAAATCTAAAATTAAATAAACTTCAAAGAAAATAAAACATTAAACATGTTAAAATTTAAAACATACAATAGGTATTTTGAAAAAAAACATTTGTTTGATGGCCATCAAGACAAAACAATTCACAAACGAACAAAAAAATTTTTTTATCAAGGTTAAATTATGATTAAATAACTTCACCTTAATGCTAATTTCACACTTGCAAGTAGAGTTCTGTAGAGCCCACATCACAGTCCAAACTTGAATGTCTTGAAGTATGAGCCTCTTCTGAAAAAATACTTTCAAACTAAAAGAATTAGACTAATTCTCCAAAGGACGAAATAAAATAAAAAATTGAAATAATAGAGCTACGCTAAAAAAAAATTATAAGAAAATCTAAAATTAATTAAACTTCAAAGAAAATAAAACATTAAAAATGTTAACATTTAAAACATACAATACGTATTTTGACAAATAACATTTTTTCTGACGGCCGTCAAGACAAAATAATTTTCAAACAAACGAAACAAAACATTTATGAAGGTTTAATAATGTTTAAATAGCTTCACCTTAATGCTAATGTCACACTGGCATGTTGAGTTCTGTAGAGCCCACATCACAGTCCAAACTTGAATGTCTTGAAGTATGAGCCTCTTCTGAAAAATTACTTTCAAACTAAAAGAATTAGACTAATTCTCCAAAGGACGAAATTTTAAAAAAAAAATTGAAATAATAGAGCTGCGCTAAAAAAAATTATAAGAAAATCTAAAATTAAATAAACTTCAAAGAAAATAAAACATTAAACATGTTAACATTTAAAACATACAATATGTATTTTGACAAAAAACATTTGTCTGACGGCCATCAAGACAAAACAATTTACAAACGTGCCAAACAAAACATTTATGAAGGTTCAATAATGTTTAAATAACTTCACTTTAATGTTAATGTTACACTGGCATGTTTAGCTTTGTAAAGTACACATCACAGTCCAAACTTGAATGTCTTGAAGTATGAGCCTCTTCTGAAAAAATACTTTCAAACTAAAAGAATTAGAATAATTCTACAAAAAAGAAATTTAAGAAAAACATTAAAGTAAAAGAGCTACGTTAAAAAAAATTATAAGAAAATCTAAAATTAAATAAACTTCAAAGAAAATAAAACATTAAACATGTTAAAATTTAAAACATACAATAGGTATTTTGAAAAAAAACATTTGTTTGATGGCCATCAAGACAAAACAATTCACAAACGAACAAAAAAATTTTTTTATCAAGGTTAAATAATGATTAAATAACTTCACCTTAATGCTAATGTCACACTTGCATGTAGAGTTCTGTAGAGCCCACATCACAGTCCAAACTTGAATGTCTTGAAATATGAGCCTCTTCTGAAAAAATACTTTCAAACTAAAAGAATTAGACTAATTCTCCAAAGGACGAAATAAAAAAAAAAATTGAAATAATAGAGCTACGCTAAAAAAAAATTATAAGTTAATCTAAAATTAATTAAACTTAAAAGAAAATAAAACATTAAAAATGTTAACATTTAAAACATACAATACGTATTTTGACAAATAACATTTTTCTGACGGCCGTCAAGACAAAATAATTTTTAAACAAACGAAACAAAACATTTATGAAGGTTTAATAATGTTTAAATAGCTTCACCTTAATGCTAATGTCACACTGGCATGTTGAGTTCTGTAGAGCCCACATCACAGTCCAAACTTGAATGTCTTGAAGTATGAGCCTCTTCTGAAAAAATACTTTCAAACTAAAAGAATTAGACTAATTCTACAAAGGACGAAATTAAAAAAAAAATTGAAAAAATAGAGCTGCGCTAAAAAAAATTATAAGAAAATCTAAAATTAAATAAACTTCAAAGAAAAAAAAAATTAAACATGTTAACATTTAAAACATACAATATGTATTTTGACAAAAAACATTTGTCTGATGGCCGTCAAGACAAAACAATTCACAAACGAGCAAAACAAAACATTTATGAAGGTTCAATAATGTTTAAATAACTTCACCTTAATGCTAATGTCACACTGGCATGTTGAGTTCTGAAGAGCCCACATCTCAGTCTAAACATGAATGGTTTGAAGTATGAGCCTCTTCTGAAAAAATACTTTCAAACTAAAAGAATTAGACTAATTCTCGAAAGGACGAAATAAAAAAAAAAATTGAAATAATAGAGCTGCGCTACAAAAAATTATAAGAAAATCTAAAATTAAATAAACTTCAAAGAAAATAAAACATTAAACATGTTAATATGTAAAACATACAATACGGTTTTGACAAAAAACGACAAAAAACATTTGCAGACGGCCTACAAGACAAAACAATTCACAAACAAACAAAACTGAACATTTATGAAGGTTCAATAATGTTTAAATAACTTCACCTTAATGCTAATGTCACACTGGCATGTTGAGTTCTGTAGAGCCCACATTACAGTCCAAACTTAAATGTCTTGAAGTGTAACCCTTTTCTGAAAAAATACTTTCAAACTAAAAGAATTAGAATAATTCTCCAAAGGACGAAATTTAAAAAAAAAATTAAAGTAATAGACCTACGTTAAAAAAAAATTATAAATAAATCTAAAATTAAATAAACTTGAAAGAAAAAAAACATTAAACATGTTATTTTTTAAAACATACAATAAGGTTTTGACAAAAAACATTTGTCTGACGGCCGTCAAGACAAAACTATTCACAAACGAACAAAAAAAAAACATTTTTGAAGGTTCAATAATGTTTAAATAACTTCACCTTAATGCTTATGTCACACTGGCATGTTAAGTTCTGTAGAGCCCACATCACAGTCCAAACATGAATGTTTTGAAGTATGAGCCTCTTCTGAAAAAATACTTTCAAACTAAAAGAATTTGACTAATTCTCCAAAGGACGAAATAAAAAAAAAAATTGAAAAAATAGAGCTGCGCTAAAAAAAATTATAAGAAAATCTAAAATTAAATAAACTTCAAAGAAAATAAAACTATAAACATGTTAAAATTTAAAACATACAATAGGTATTTTGAAAAAAAACATTTGTTTGATGGCCATCAAGACAAAACAATTCACAAACGAACAAAAAAATTTTTTTATCAAGGTTAAATTATGATTAAATAACTTCACCTTAATGCTAATTTCACACTTGCAAGTAGAGTTCTGTAGAGCCCACATCACAGTCCAAACTTGAATGTCTTGAAGTATGAGCCTGTTCTGAAAAAATACTTTCAAACTAAAAGAATTAGACTAATTCTCCAAAGGACGAAATAAAATAAAAAATTGAAATAATAGAGCTACGCTAAAAAAAAATTATAAGAAAATCTAAAATTAATTAAACTTCAAAGAAAATAAAACATTAAAAATGTTAACATTTAAAACATACAATACGTATTTTGACAAATAACATTTTTTCTGACGGCCGTCAAGACAAAATAATTTTCAAACAAACGAAACAAAACATTTATGAAGGTTTAATAATGTTTAAATAGCTTCACCTTAATGCTAATGTCACACTGGCATGTTGAGTTCTGTAGAGCCCACATCACAGTCCAAACTTGAATGTCTTGAAGTATGAGCCTCTTCTGAAAAATTACTTTCAAACTAAAAGAATTAGACTAATTCTCCAAAGGACGAAATTTTAAAAAAAAAATTGAAATAATAGAGCTGCGCTAAAAAAAATTATAAGAAAATCTAAAATTAAATAAACTTCAAAGAAAATAAAACATTAAACATGTTAACATTTAAAACATACAATATGTATTTTGACAAAAAACATTTGTCTGACGGCCATCAAGACAAAACAATTTACAAACGTGCCAAACAAAACATTTATGAAGGTTCAATAATGTTTAAATAACTTCACCTTAATGTTAATGTTACACTGGCATGTTTAGCTTTGTAAAGTACACATCACAGTCCAAACTTGAATGTCTTGAAGTATGAGCCTCTTCTGAAAAAATACTTTCAAACTAAAAGAATTAGAATAATTCTACAAAAAAGAAATTTAAGAAAAACATTAAAGTAAAAGAGCTACGTTAAAAAAAATTATAAGAAAATCTAAAATTAAATAAACTTCAAAGAAAATAAAACATTAAACATGTTAAAATTTAAAACATACAATAGGTATTTTGAAAAAAAACATTTGTTTGATGGCCATCAAGACAAAACAATTCACAAACGAACAAAAAAATTTTTTTATCAAGGTTAAATAATGATTAAATAACTTCACCTTAATGCTAATGTCACACTTGCATGTAGAGTTCTGTAAAGCCCACATCACAGTCCAAACTTGAATGTCTTGAAGTATGAGCCTCTTCTGAAAAAATACTTTCAAACTAAAAGAATTAGACTAATTCTCCAAAGGATGAAATAAAATAAAAAATTGAAATAATAGAGCTACGCTAAAAAAAAATTATAAGTTAATCTAAAATTAATTAAACTTAAAAGAAAATAAAACATTAAAAATGTTAACATTTAAAACATACAATACGTATTTTGACAAATAACATTTTTCTGACGGCCGTCAAGACAAAATAATTTTTAAACAAACGAAACAAAACATTTATGAAGGTTTAATAATGTTTAAATAGCTTCACCTTAATGCTAATGTCACACTGGCATGTTGAGTTCTGTAGAGCCCACATCAGAGTCCAAACTTGAATGTCTTGAAGTATGAGCCTCTTCTGAAAAAATACTTTCAAACTAAAAGAATTAGACTAATTCTACAAAGGACGAAATTTAAAAAAAAAATTGAAAAAATAGAGCTGCGCTAAAAAAAATTATAAGAAAATCTAAAATTAAATAATTTTCAAAGAAAAAAAAAATTAAACATGTTAACATTTAAAACATACAATATGTATTTTGACAAAAAACATTTGTCTGATGGCCGTCAAGACAAAACAATTCACAAACGAGCAAAACAAAACATTTATGAAGGTTCAATAATGTTTAAATAACTTCACCTTAATGCTAATGTCACACTGGCATGTTGAGTTCTGAAGAGCCCACATCTCAGTCTAAACATGAATGGTTTGAAGTATGAGCCTCTTCTGAAAAAATACTTTCAAACTAAAAGAATTAGACTAATTCTCGAAAGGACGAAATAAAAAAAAAAATTGAAATAATAGAGCTGCGCTACAAAAAATTATAAGAAAATCTAAAATTAAATAAACTTCAAAGAAAATAAAACATTAAACATGTTAATATGTAAAACATACAATACGGTTTTGACAAAAAACGACAAAAAACATTTGCCGACGGCCTACAAGACAAAACAATTCACAAACAAACAAAACTGAACATTTATGAAGGTTCAATAATGTTTAAATAACTTCACCTTAATGCTAATGTCACACTGGCATGTTGAGTTCTGTAGAGCCCACATTACAGTCCAAACTTAAATGTCTTGAAGTGTAACCCTTTTCTGAAAAAATACTTTCAAACTAAAAGAATTAGAATAATTCTCCAAAGGATGAAATTTAAAAAAAAAATTAAAGTAATAGACCTACGTTAAAAAAAAATTATAAATAAATCTAAAATTAAATAAACTTGAAAGAAAAAAAACATTAAACATGTTATTTTTTAAAACATACAATAAGGTTTTGACAAAAAACATTTGTCTGACGGCCGTCAAGACAAAACTATTCACAAACGAACAAAAAAAAAACATTTTTGAAGGTTCAATAATGTTTAAATAACTTCACCTTAATGCTTATGTCACACTGGCATGTTGAGTTCTGTAGAGCCCACATCACAGTCCAAACATGAATGTCTTGAAGTATGAGTCTCTTCTGAAAAAATACTTTCAAACTAAAAGAATTAGACTAATTCTCCAAAGGACGAAATTTAAAAAAAAAATTGAAAAAATAGAGCTGCGCTAAAAAAAATTATAAGAAAATCTAAAATTAAATAAACTTCAAAGAAAAAAAAAATTAAACATGTTAACATTTAAAACATACAATATGTATTTTGACAAAAAACATTTGTCTGATGGCCGTCAAGACAAAACAATTCACAAACGAGCAAAACAAAACATTTATGAAGGTTCAATAATATTTAAATAACTTCACCTAAATGCTAATGTCACACTGGCATGTTGAGTTCTGTAGAGCCCACATCTCAGTCCAAACATGAATGTCTTGAAGTATGAGCCTATTCTGAAAAAATACTTTCAAACTAAAAGAATTAGACTAATTCTCGAAAGGACGAAATTTAAAAAAAAAATTGAAATAATAGAGCTGCGCTACAAAAAATTATAAGAAAATCTAAAATTAAATAAACTTCAAAGAAAATAAAACATTAAACATATTAATATGTAAAACATACAATAAGGTTTTGACAAAAAACATTTGCCGACGGCCTACAAGACAAAACAATTCACAAACAAACAAAACTGAACATTTATGAAGGTTCAATAATGTTTAAATAACTTCACCTTAATGCTAATGTCACACTGGCATGTTGAGTTCTGTAGAGCCCACATCACAGTCCAAACTTAAATGTCTTGAAGTGTGAGCCTCTTCTGAAAAAATACTTTCAAACTAAAAGAATTAGAATAATTCTCCAAAGGACGAAATTTAAAAAAAAATTAAAGTAATAGAGCTACGTTAAAAAAAAATTATAACAAAATCTAAATATAAATAAACTTCAAAGAAAATAAAACATTAAATATGTTAACATTTAAAACATACAATATGTATTTTGACAAAAAACATTTGTCTGACAGCCGTCAAGACAAAACAATTCACAAACGAGCAAAACAAAACATTTTTGAAGGTTCAATAATGTTTAAATAACTTCACCTTAATGCTAATGTTACACTGGCATGTTTAGCTCTGTAAAGTACACATCACAGTCCAAACTTGAATGTCTTGAAGTATGAGCCTCTTCTGAAAAAATACTTTCAAACTAAAAGAATTAGAATAATTCTCCAAAGGACGAAATTTAAAAAAAAAATTAAAGTAATAGACCTACGTTAAAAAAAAATTATAAATAAATCTAAAATTAAATAAACTTGAAAGAAAAAAAACATTAAACATGTTATTTTTTAAAACATACAATAAGGTTTTGACAAAAAACATTTGTCTGACGGCCGTCAAGACAAAACTATTCACAAACGAACAAAAAAAAAACATTTTTGAAGGTTCAATAATGTTTAAATAACTTCACCTTAATGCTTATGTCACACTGGCATGTTGAGTTCTGTAGAGCCCACATCACAGTCCAAACATGAATGTCTTGAAGTATGAGTCTCTTCTGAAAAAATACTTTCAAACTAAAAGAATTAGACTAATTCTCCAAAGGACGAAATTTAAAAAAAAAATTGAAAAAATAGAGCTGCGCTAAAAAAAATTATAAGAAAATCTAAAATTAAATAAACTTCAAAGAAAAAAAAAATTAAACATGTTAACATTTAAAACATACAATATGTATTTTGACAAAAAACATTTGTCTGATGGCCGTCAAGACAAAACAATTCACAAACGAGCAAAACAAAACATTTATGAAGGTTCAATAATATTTAAATAACTTCACCTAAATGCTAATGTCACACTGGCATATTGAGTTCTGTAGAGCCCACATCTCAGTCCAAACATGAATGTCTTGAAGTATGAGCCTATTCTGAAAAAATACTTTCAAACTAAAAGAATTAGACTAATTCTCGAAAGGACGAAATTTTAAAAAAAAATTGAAATAATAGAGCTGCGCTACAAAAAATTATAAGAAAATCTAAAATTAAATAAACTTCAAAGAAAATAAAACATTAAACATATTAATATGTAAAACATACAATAAGGTTTTGACAAAAAACATTTGCCGACGGCCTACAAGACAAAACAATTCACAAACAAACAAAACTGAACATTTATGAAGGTTCAATAATGTTTAAATAACTTCACCTTAATGCTAATGTCACACTGGCATGTTGAGTTCTGTAGAGCGCACATCACAGTCCAAACTTAAATGTCTTGAAGTGTGAGCCTCTTCTGAAAAAATACTTTCAAACTAAAAGAATTAGAATAATTCTCCAAAGGACGAAATTTAAAAAAAAATTAAAGTAATAGAGCTACGTTAAAAAAAAATTATAACAAAATCTAAATATAAATAAACTTCAAAGAAAATAAAACATTAAATATGTTAACATTTAAAACATACAATATGTATTTTGACAAAAAACATTTGTCTGACAGCCGTCAAGACAAAACAATTCACAAACGAGCAAAACAAAACATTTTTGAAGGTTCAATAATGTTTAAATAACTT
The DNA here is from genome assembly GCA_036873155.1 of Biomphalaria sudanica. Taxonomy (NCBI): domain Eukaryota; kingdom Metazoa; phylum Mollusca; class Gastropoda; family Planorbidae; genus Biomphalaria; species Biomphalaria sudanica. The sequence continues at coordinate 25,362 of JAZGLO010006656.1, read as the reverse complement.
CACCTTAATGCTAATGTTACACTGGCATGTTTAGCTCTGTAAAGTACACATCACAGTCCAAACTTGAATGTCTTGAAGTATGAGCCTCTTCTGAAAAAATACTTTCAAACTAAAAGAATTAGAATAATTCTCCAAAGGACGAAATTTAAAAAAAAAATTAAAGTAATAGACCTACGTTAAAAAAAAATTATAAATAAATCTAAAATTAAATAAACTTGAAAGAAAAAAAACATTAAACATATTATTTTTTAAAACATACAATAAGGTTTTGACAAAAAACATTTGTCTGACGGCCGTCAAGACAAATCTATTCACTAACGAACAAAAAAAAAACATTTTTGAAGGTTCAATAATGTTTAAATAACTTCACCTTAATGCTTATGTCACACTGGCATGTTAAGTTCTGTAGAGCCCACATCACAGTCCAAACATGAATGTTTTGAAGTATGAGCCTCTTCTGAAAAAATACTTTCAAACTAAAAGAATTTGACTAATTCTCCAAAGGACGAAATAAAAAAAAAAAATTGAAAAAATAGAGCTGCGCTAAAAAAAATTATAAGAAAATCTAAAATTAAATAAACTTCAAAGAAAATAAAACTATAAACATGTTAAAATTTAAAACATACAAAAGGTATTTTGAAAAAAAACATTTGTTTGATGGCCATCAAGACAAAACAATTCACAAACGAACAAAAAAATTTTTTTATCAAGGTTAAATTATGATTAAATAACTTCACCTTAATGCTAATGTCACACTTGCAAGTAGAGTTCTGTAGAGCCCACATCACAGTCCAAACTTGAATGTCTTGAAGTATGAGCCTCTTCTGAAAAAATACTTTCAAACTAAAAGAATTAGACTAATTCTCCAAAGGACGAAATAAAATAAAAAATTGAAATAATAGAGCTACGCTAAAAAAAAATTATAAGTTAATCTAAAATTAATTAAACTTCAAAGAAAATAAAACATTCAAAATGTTAACATTTAAAACATACAATTCGTATTTTGACAAATAACATTTTTCTGACAGCCGTCAAGACAAAATAATTTTCAAACAAACGAAACAAATCATTTATGAAGGTTTAATAATGTTTAAATAGTTTAACCTTAATGCTAATGTCACACTGCCATGTTGAGTTCTGTAGAGCCCACATCACAGTCCAAACTTGAATGTCTTGAAGTATGAGCCTCTTCTGAAAAAATACTTTCAAACTAAAAGAATTAGACTAATTCTCCAAAGGACGAAATTTTAAAAAAAAAATTGAAATAATAGAGCTGCGCTAAAAAAAATTATAAGAAAATCTAAAATTAAATAAACTTCAAAGAAAATAAAACATTAAACATGTTAACATTTAAAACATACAATATGTATTTTGACAAAAAACATTTGTCTGACGGCCATCAAGACAAAACAATTTACAAACGTGCCAAACAAAACATTTATGAAGGTTCAATAATGTTTAAATAACTTCACCTTAATGTTAATGTTACACTGGCATGTTTAGCTTTGTAAAGTACACATCACAGTCCAAACTTGAATGTCTTGAAGTATGAGCCTCTTCTGAAAAAATACTTTCAAACTAAAAGAATTAGAATAATTCTACAAAAAAGAAATTTAAGAAAAACATTAAAGTAAAAGAGCTACGTTAAAAAAAATTATAAGAAAATCTAAAATTAAATAAACTTCAAAGAAAATAAAACATTAAACATGTTAAAATTTAAAACATACAATAGGTATTTTGAAAAAAAACATTTGTTTGATGGCCATCAAGACAAAACAATTCACAAACGAACAAAAAATTTTTTTTATCAAGGTTAAATAATGATTAAATAACTTCACCTTAATGCTAATGTCACACTTGCATGTAGAGTTCTGTAGAGCCCACATCACAGTCCAAACTTGAATGTCTTGAAGTATGAGCTTCTTCTGAAAAAATACTTTCAAACTAAAAGAATTAGACTAATTCTCCAAAGGACGAAATAAAATAAAAAATTGAAATAATAGAGCTACGCTAAAAAAAAATTATAAGTTAATCTAAAATTAATTAAACTTAAAAGAAAATAAAACATTAAAAATGTTAACATTTAAAACATACAATACGTATTTTGACAAATAACATTTTTCTGACGGCCGTCAAGACAAAATAATTTTTAAACAAACGAAACAAAACATTTATGAAGGTTTAATAATGTTTAAATAGCTTCACCTTAATGCTAATGTCACACTGGCATGTTGAGTTCTGTAGAGCCCACATCACAGTCCAAACTTGAATGTCTTGAAGTATGAGCCTCTTCTGAAAAAATACTTTCAAACTAAAAGAATTAGACTAATTCTACAAAGGACGAAATTTAAAAAAAAAATTGAAAAAATAGAGCTGCGCTAAAAAAAATTATAAGAAAATCTAAAATTAAATAAACTTCAAAGAAAAAAAAAAATTAAACATGTTAACATTTAAAACATACAATATGTATTTTGACAAAAAACATTTGTCTGATGGCCGTCAAGACAAAACAATTCACAAACGAGCAAAACAAAACATTTATGAAGGTTCAATAATGTTTAAATAACTTCACCTTAATGCTAATGTCACACTGGCATGTTGAGTTCTGAAGAGCCCACATCTCAGTCCAAACATGAATGTCTTGAAGTAAGAGCCTATTCTGAAAAAATACTTTCAAACTAAACAAATTAGACTAATTCTCGAAAGGACGAAATAAAAAAAAAAAATTGAAATAATAGAGCTGCGCTACAAAAAATTATAAGAAAATCTAAAATTAAATAAACTTCAAAGAAAATAAAACATTAAACATGTTAATATGTAAAACATACAATACGATTTTGACAAAAAACGACAAAAAACATTTGCCGACGGCCTACAAGACAAAACAATTCACAAACAAACAAAACTGAACATTTATGAAGGTTCAATAATGTTTAAATAACTTCACCTTAATGCTAATGTCACACTGGCATGTTGAGTTCTGTAGAGCCCACATTACAGTCCAAACTTAAATGTCTTGAAGTGTGAGCCTCTTCTGAAAAAATACTTTCAAACTAAAAGAATTAGACTAATTCTCCAAAGGACGAATTTTTTTTAAAAAATTGAAAAAATAGAGCTGCGCTAAAAAAAATTATAAGAAAATCTAAAATTAAATAAACTTCAAAGAAAAAAAAAATTAAACATGTTAACATTTAAAACATACAATATGTATTTTGACAAAAAACATTTGTCTGATGGCCGTCAAGACAAAACAATTCACAAACGAGCAAAACAAAACATTTATGAAGGTTCAATAATGTTTAAATAACTTCACCTAAATGCTAATGTCACACTGGCATGTTGAGTTCTATAGAGCCCACATCTCAGTCCAAACATGAATGTCTTGAAGTATGAGCCTATTCTGAAAAAATACTTTCAAACTAAAAGAATTAGACTAATTCTCGAAAGGACGAAATTTAAAAAAAAAATTGAAATAATAGAGCTGCGCTACAAAAAATTATAAGAAAATCTAAAATTAAATAAACTTCAAAGAAAATAAAACATTAAACATGTTAATATGTAAAACATACAATAAGGTTTTGACAAAAAACATTTGCCGACGGCCTACAAGACAAAACAATTCACAAACAAACAAAACTGAACATTTATGAAGGTTCAATAATGTTTAAATAACTTCACCTTAATGCTAATGTCACACTGGCATGTTGAGTTCTGTAGAGCCCACATTACAGTCCAAACTTAAATGTCTTGAAGTGTGAGCTTCTTCTGAAAAAATACTTTCAAACTAAAAGAATTAGAATAATTCTCCAAAGGACGAAATTTAAAAAAAAAATTAAAGTAATAGAGCTACGTTAAAAAAAAATTATAACAAAATCTAAAATAAAATAAACTTGAAAGAAAAAAAAACATTTAACATGTTATTATTTAAAACATACAATAAGGTTTTGACAAAAAACATTTGTCTGATGGCCGTCAAGACAAAACAATTCACAAACACACAAACAAAAAACATTTATGAAGGTTCAATAATGTTCAAATAACTTCACCTTAATGCTAATGTCACACTGGCATGTTGAGTTCTGTAGAGCCCACATCTCAGTCCAAACATGAATGTCTTGAAGTATGAGCCTCCTCTGAAAAAATACTTTTAAACTAAAAGAATTAAACTAATTCTCCAAAGGACGAAATTTTAAAAAAAAAATTGAAATAATAGAGCTGCGCTAAAAAAAATTATAAGAAAATCTAAAATTAAATAAACTTCAAAGAAAATAAAACATTAAACATGTTAACATTTAAAACATACAATATGTATTTTGACAAAAAACATTTGTCTGACGGCCATCAAGACAAAACAATTCAGAAACGTGCCAAACAAAACATTTATGAAGGTTCAATAATGTTTAAATAACTTCACCTTAATGTTAATGTTACACTGGCATGTTTAGCTCTGTAAAGTACACATCACAGTCCAAACTTGAATGTCTTGAAGTATGAGCCCATTCTGAAAAAATACTTTCAAACTAAAAGAATTAGAATAATTCTCCAAAAAAGAAATTTAAGAAAAACATTAAAGTAAAAGAGCTACGTTAAAAAAAATTATAAGAAAATCTAAAATTAAATAAACTTCAAAGAAAATAAAACATTAAACATGTTAAAATTTAAAACATACAATAGGTATTTTGAAAAAAAAACATTTGTTTGATGGCCATCAAGAAAAAACAATTCACAAACGAACAAAAAATTTTTTTTATCAAGGTTAAATAATGATTAAATAACTTCACCTTAATGCTAATGTCACTCTTGCATGTAGAGTTCTGTAGAGCCCACATCACAGTCCAAACTTGAATGTCTTGAAGTATGAGCCTCTTCTGAAAAAATACTTTCAAACTAAAAGAATTAGACTAATTCTCCAAAGGACGAAATAAAATAAAAAATTGAAATAATAGAGCTACGCTAAAAAAAAATTATAAGTTAATCTAAAATTAATTAAACTTCAAAGAAAATAAAACATTAAAAATGTTAACATTTAAAACATACAATACGTATTTTGACAAATAACATTTTTCTGACGGCCGTCAAGACAAAATAATTTTCAAACAAATGAAACAAAACATTTATTAAGGTTCAATAATGTTTAAATAGCTTCACCTTAATGCTAATGTCACACTGGCATGTTGAGTTCTGTAGAGCCCACATCACAGTCCAAACTTGAATGTCTTGAAGTATAAGCCTCTTCTGAAAAAATACTTTCAAACTAAAAGAATTAGAATAATTCTCCAAAGGACGAAATTTAAAAAAAAAATTAAAGTAATAGACCTAGGTTAAAAAAAAATTATAACAAAATCTAAATATAAATAAACTTGAAAGAAAAAAAAAATTAAACATGTTAACATTTAAAACATACAATATGTATTTTGACAAAAAACATTTGTCTGATGGCCGTCAAGACAAAACAATTCACAAACGAGCAAAACAAAACATTTATGAAGGTTCAATAATGTTTAAATAACTTCACCTTAATGCTAATGTCACACTGGCATGTTAAGTTCTGTAGAGCCCACATCACAGTCCAAACATGAATGTCTTGAAGTATGAGTCTCTTCTGAAAAAATACTTTCAAACTAAAAGAATTAGAATAATTCTCCAAAGGACGAAATTTAAAAAAAAATGGAAATAATAGAGCTGCGCTAAAAAAAATTATAAGAAAATCTAAAATTAAATAAACTACAAAGAAAATAAAACATTAAACATGTTAATATTTAAAACATACAATATGGTTTTGACAAAAAACATTTGTCCGACGGCCGTCAAGAGAAAACAATTCACAAACGAGCAAAACAAAACATTTATGAAGGTTCAATAATGTTTAAATAACTTCACCTTAATGCTAATGTCACACTGGCATGTTGAGTTCTGTAGAGCCCACATCTCAGTCCAAACATGAATGTCTTGAAGTATGAGCCTATTCTGAAAAAATACTTTCAAACTAAAAGAATTAGACTAATTCTCGAAAGGACGAAATTTAAAAAAAAAATTGAAATAATAGAGCTGCGCTACAAAAAATTATAAGAAAATCTAAAATTAAATAAACTTTAAAGAAAATAAAACATTAAACATGTTACTATGTAAAACATACAATAAGGTTTTGACAAAAAACATTTGCCGACGGCCTACAAGACAAAACAATTCACAAACAAACAAAACTGAACATTTATGAAGGTTCAATAATGTTTAAATAACTTCACCTTAATGCTAATGTCACACTGGCATGTTGAGTTCTGTAGAGCCCACATTACAGTCTAAACTTAAATGTCTTGAAGTGTGAGCTTCTTCTGAAAAAATACTTTCAAACTAAAAGAATTAGAATAATTCTCCAAAGGACGAAATTTAAAAAAAAAATTAAAGTAATAGAGCTACGTTAAAAAAAAATTATAACAAAATCTAAAATTAAATAAACTTGAAAGAAAAAAAACATTTAACATGTTATTATTTAAAACTTACAATAAGGTTTTGACAAAAAACATTTGTCTGACGGCCATCAAGACAAAACAATTCACAAACAAACAAACAAAAAACATTTATGAAGGTTCAATAATGTTCAAATAACTTCACCTTAATGCTAATGTCACACTGGCATGTTGAGTTCTGTAGAGCCCACATCTCAGTCCAAACATGAATGTCTTGAAGTATGAGCCTCCTCTGAAAAAATACTTTCAAACTAAAAGAATTAGACTAATTCTCCAAAGGACGAAATTTAAAAAAAAAAATTGAAATAATAGAGCTGCGCTAAAAAAAATTATAAGAAAATCTAAAATTAAATAAACTTCAAAGAAAATAAAACATTAAACATGTTAACATTTATAACATACTATACGTATTTTGACAAAATACATTTGTCTCATGGCCGTCAAGACAAAATAATACACAAACAATGAAACAAAACATTTATAAATGTTCATAAATTTTTAAATAACTTCACCTTAATGCTAATGTTTTACTGGCATGTTGAGTTCTGTAGAGCCCACATCACAGTCCATACTTGAATGTCTTGAATTATGAGCCTCTTCTGAAAAAATACTTTCAAACTAAAAGAATTAGAATAATTCTCCAAAGGACGAAATTTTTAAAAAAATGGAAATAATAGAGCTGCGCTAAAAAAAATTATAAAAAAATCTAAAATTAAATAAACTTCAAAAAAAATAAAACATTAAACATGTTAATATTTAAAACATACAATATGGTTTTGACAAAAAACATTTGTCCGACGGCCATCAAGACAAAACAATTCACAAACGAGCAAAACAAAACATTTGTGAAGGTTCAATAATGTTTAAATAACTTCACCTTAATGCTAATGTCACACTGGCATGTTGAGTTCTGTAGAGCCCACATCTCAGTCCAAACATGAATGTCTTGAAGTATAAGCTTCTTCTGAGAAAATACTTTCAAACTAAAAGAATTAGAATAATTCTCCAAAGGACGAAATTAAAAAAAAAAATTAAAGTAATAGAGCTACGTTAAAAAAAAATTATAACAAAATCTAAAATTAAATAAACTTGAAAGAAAAAAAACATTTAACATGTTATTATTTAAAACATACAATAAGGTTTTGACAAAAAACATTTGTCTGATGGCCGTCAAGACAAAACAATTCACAAACAAACAAACCAAAAACATTTATGAAGGTTCAATCATGTTCAAATAACTTCACCTTAATGCCAATGTCACACTGGCATGTTGAGTTCTGTAGAGCCCACATCTCAGTCCAAACATGAATGTCTTGAAGTTTGAGCCTCCTCTGAAAAAATACTTTCAAACTAAAAGAATTAGACTAATTCTCGAAAGGACGAAATTTAAAAAAAAAAATTGAAATAATAGAGCTGCGCTAAAAAAAATTATAAGAAAATCTAAAATTAAATAAACTTCAAAGAAAATAAAACATTAAACATGTTAATATTTAAAACATACAATATGGTTTTGACAAAAAACATTTGTCCGACGGCCGTCAAGACAAAACAATTCACAAACGAGCAAAACAAAACATTTATGAAGGTTCAATAATGTTTAAATAACATGTTATTATTTAAAACATACAATAAGGTTTTGACAAAAAACATTTGTCTGATGGCCGTCAAGACAAAACAATTCACAAACAAACAAACCAAAAACATTTATGAAGGTTCAATCATGTTCAAATAACTTCACCTTAATGCCAATGTCACACTGGCATGTTGAGTTCTGTAGAGCCCACATTTCAGTCCAAACTTGAATGTCTTGAAGTATGAGCCTCCTCTGAAAAAATACAATAGAGCTGCGCTAAAAAAAATTATAAGAAAAATCTAAAATTAAATAAACTTCAAAGAAAATAAAACATTAAACATGTTAATATTTAAAACATACAATATGGTTTTGACAAAAAACATTTGTCCGACGGCCGTCAAGACAAAACAATTCACAAACGAGCAAAACAAAACATTTATGAAGGTTCAATAATGTTTAAATAACATGTTATTATTTAAAACATACAATAAGGTTTTGACAAAAAACATTTGTCTGATGGCCGTCAAGACAAAACAATTCACAAACAAACAAACCAAAAACATTTATGAAGGTTCAATCATGTTCAAATAACTTCACCTTAATGCCAATGTCACACTGGCATGTTGAGTTCTGTAGAGCCCACATTTCAGTCCAAACTTGAATGTCTTGAAGTATGAGCCTCCTCTGAAAAAATACTTTTAAACTAAAAGATTTAGAATAATTCTCCAAAGGACGAAATTTAAAAAAAAATTAAAATAATAGAGCTACGTTAAAAAAAATTATAACAAAATCTAAAATTAAATAAACTTAAAAGAAAAAAAATTATTAAACATTTTATTTAAAACATACAATAAGGTTTTGACAAAAAAATTAAAAAAAAAATTTAAATAATAGAGCTACCTTAAAAAAAATTATAACAAAATCTAAAATTAAATAAACTTAAAAGAAAAAAAATTATTAAACATTTTATTTAAAACATACAATAAGGTTTTGACAAAAAACATTTGTCTGACGGCCGTCAAGACAAAACAATTCACAAACGAACAAAAAAAAAACATTTATAAACGTTCAATAATGTTCAAATAACTTCACATTAATGGTAATGTCACACTGGCATGTTGAGTTCTGTAGAGCCCACATCACAGTCCAAACTTGAATGTCTTAAAAAAAACTTTCAAACTAAAAGAAATAGACTAATTCTCCAAAGGACCAAATTAAAAAAAAAAATTGAAATGATTTTAGCAGTGCTGAAAACAAATGAGAAAACTATTCTAAAATTAAATAAAGTTCAAAGAAAATACAACATTGGATATAATCCCATTTAAAAAATACAATATGTTACTAGACAGAAACATTTGTCCCATGGCCGTCAAGACTAAACAATTCATAAAAAAACAAAACAAAACAAAACATTTATAAAGGTTCAATAATGTTTAAATAACTTTACCTTAATGCTAATGTCACACTGGCATGTTGAGTTCTGGAGAGCCCACATCACTTTCTTGTTTATTGATCTGGAATCATCTTTCCTCCATCTTCCAAGAGCTGTATAAAATATAGGTAAATAAATTGAAATGACTGACAGACATCAACAAGCAAAACTTACAAAAAGACTTTGGACATATCCACTATAACAAACTTTATATTAAAATAAAAGATGTGCAACAAAAATATGTGTACAAGTACTAGTATAATAGGAAAATTAGAAACAAATAAACATGACTGAAAAAAATGGACATTAAACAATGGTTTTGAATCACTAGCTTAACCTTAACATAATGTCCCATTGACATGTTCAACTCCAGACGGTTATCATCTTGACCTCTATGTTTCTTGGCCTGTATCAAGAAAGATTTAAAAAAAACAACTTTTATTTTTGTTTATAAAACAATTTTTTTAAAGAAAAAAATATAACAAAATGTTTTTCCATGTTTTTTTGAATTGTTGGAATGAAGGATAAAGGTTAGTTAAATTCTTGATCTTCTGATAACTCAATAGTTTGTCTATTAATAATAATAAAATGTTTACTACCTTTACTATTTTAACTGTGAATAGACCTTGTTTTTAATGAGTTAACTAAATAAAACTTAGCTCTTGTGGTATGAAGGAAAAGTAACCCTTTAGGGATTACGGGCATGACATGGCCTAAAGTATGCAGATGTGCCATTAACTGAAATGCATACCCATTAATACAACTTTTTAAAAATGTCTGACACATTTACATTTTTAAAACTGTAAATGGAAATTCTATTTCAACAACATTGTTTTGATCCTAAAATTAATCAATAGCGTTTTGAAAGCTTCTTATTATCAGTCATATTATGGTCATTGCCCTGAATACTATTTAGAAGTGAGTTTGTGCTTTTGTCTTAAGATATCTACACAAATAAAAATAACCTACTTTTATGACCACCTCTGAAGTAATTTCATCCTGTTCTGTATCCATATTACTCTTTAGCACACACAAGCTGTCAATAAACCTTCTGATATAATTAGAAACATTTAGTTAAAAAGTTATGTAAGCTAGATATGTACTTAGGTTACCACTTGATCTTTATATCTTTGACTCTTGTCTTGAAGATTAACTGAAAAATACTTTTAAAAAAGTAGATTATTAAAAGCATCTCTATACTAATTTAACATTTAAGCTAATCTTTATGAAATAGAAAAAGTTTAAGAAAGTAAAAGAGGGGAGGGGGAAGAGTTTAGTTTGAAATCAGCAGAAAGGTTGGAATACAGATTGACACACAAATGTTAAAGAAATTGAGAAACACTAGAGCGTTCTTATCTATTCTGTGTTTTTTTCACAACCCTCAGAGGTCCCCATCCAAAATACTAGTGCATAAGTAACTTTACCAGCAGGAGTCTTATGCCCTCTATTAGATATTGATAAACCTAAAGCAATGGTCAGCCAGATGGTCAGGCACCAGCCAATCAAAGATCATCTTCTTGAGAAAGTATAAGTTCATACATCATGCACTACACACAACACTTACCATGGCCACTGATGGGTGAGGATTGATTGCATGCTGAGGACACCTACATTTAGGACATCTTGAATTATCACCTGGCACTGATGATGTGGTGGGCACATTTCAGGTGAAATGTATTTTGTTTTTGTTGTTCAACATTTATTTATCTCTCGTCACTGCACTTCTGGTTATTTTTTAAAAAATACTTATGGTAATGTCAGGTACATCTGTGCCTGTTTTCATTTCCCTGTTTACTTTGTATATACAACACTCTATACAATCGTTTATGTATTGTATTTGGTTTATTGGTATAAAACTGAGAATTCTTAAGTTTGAATCCTAATGGTGGCTAGAAATTTTAATTCATGATTTAAGATGAGATATTTTTCAACATTTAAATTCAGCAGAAAATTTCTCACAGGTTTACTTTCCACAAGAATGCTAAGAATGAGATCTGGTCAGAACTCACAGAACATACTATAACAGAGTGAAGGCTTGCAGTGAAAATGTCAAAACAGTGTGGCCAATGAAAGTTGTATCCTGGGCTAAGTCCTTAAAATAATTGCTGATTTAATTGAAAGTTTTTTAAATTATCAATTGGATATTTAGTTAAGTAATAATTATTAGCTTTTTGTTTAAACCCCTAAAATTCTGTACATTACTGATCATAACCCCCTCTTTCAGACATTATATGATGATCATGGTTTCTAATGACTGCAGGCACGACATGGCCTAAATTGTGCAGATGTGCCTAAAATCAAAATCAAAATCAAATCAATCTAATAACTTTTTCTATGATATAAATCATTTATTTATTTCTTTGAGTAAGACTATTCACACTAAGGTTTCACTGCAAGAAAAATAAAAGAACTAAGAGGAGAAATTAGAAGTATAAAATGACAATGCTAAGACATTTTTTTTTTAAATCTAAGAAGCGTCCAGAAAGACAAAGAAAAACTAGTGAAAACAGAAATGAGTGTTGAAAGAAAATGTTGAAACTAAAAGAAACACTGAAAATATCAGTCAGAAAAATAAATGAAGAACAAACAGGGAGTAAGACTCTAGTATGATGACATGTTGAATAGCTAGGAATACGACTGAGATGTCTTTTAGTATGCAGAGAATTCAGCTAAAATTTATAATGCTGAAGACAAACTTTCAATTGGAGAAGTGTTTAGCATATCAAAAATAGAATATAAAGAAAAGAATTTAATGTTTGAAGAAAATGGCATGAAAATAACAGAAACACAAAAAATACCAGCAAATCCTTTCAGAATAAGAAATCAATCATTGAACACCAACATTGGGTTCAGTTGGATGAAGTAGTTTAATCAATCAATATAGGGCCTATCTAGAAAAGTTCATGTTTGTTATTAGGTGAATAGTTAGTCCAAAATGAAAGCATGCTGATTTTAGACTTAGCCTAATCTGGCCTTGAACTATTTTTTTTTTATAAAGAAAGAGCTTGTGATTGTCAAAGAAAGAAAGAAAGAATCTTTTAATTGAGTTAAATTTAAGTTGTTTGTTTTCTGCTGTAGGATAGTGTTGGTAGTCATGAAAATGTGTCACAGTTCAATTCATTGATTTTGATGTTTAATAAATGCATTTTTTTATTCCAGTTCAAGCTCACACCCCAAAGAAAAGTAGAAGATCAATTTAGACAACTTTCAAACTTCTTGAAGAAAATAGCTTTCCAGTTCAAACGTGTGTAGGTCATAAAATGCATTTCATGATGTACTGTTCTATTTCATAATTCTCTTTGCTTTAGAAAAAAAGAAATACTTGATCTTTGCATAAACTTTAGGGCAGCACTCCGAAGTTCATATCTCCTATATTTCATTAAGACCTTTTAGGAAAATCGTATTCCATGCTCTGGACAAAAATCTATTTTTGGCTCTAAAAAGAACCTTTCTTTTGGTATTAAAATGACCTGTTCTTGTTGGACCACAGTTAATGGTTTTCTTATGGCCCTAAAAAGGACCTTTCTTTTGGTATTAAAATAACCTGTTTTTGTTGGACCATAGTAAATGGTTTTCTTATGGCCCTAAAAAGGACCTTTGTAACATCTGTACTTGTCAATAAAAGTACTTTAGCATATTTTCCCTTTGTTTTCTCTTGATTAGCTTCATGTGCATTGAGCCCACAAAAGGACCTGTTTAATTTTTGTAGCTGTCTAAATTAGTCTACACTTCTCTTCATAAAGAGATGTATATATCAGTTGAGACAAAACTTTAACAAAAATTGTTGTAAGGTTTTGATGTTATACTATGATGATAGAAATTGTCTTCAGTTACTTTTATAAGGCAGTTAACAGTCCTAAATTTTGTTTAACTTTTCCCCACTGAAGCAGAAATCAAAATGGTCAAAATCATATAAACATAAAATAAATAAGAAAAATACTTGTAAATTTGTGGTTAAATCATTTGAATATCAAGAGGAGTATCAGTTTATACACAGCAGGCATTAATAACTGGCACTGCTAGTCTAAGGTTTAATCTAATTGATAGTTTACATAATATATATTTATATGTTGTGTTAGTCATTATGTTGTCAGCAGAATTCAAAGAAAGTCCCTATTCTACTTGTAGCATCTAAGTTGGTCAGAACTCCTCCTCCCCAAGAGAAGAAAAGATCAACAAAGCATGAATCAAAAAGGACACATAACAAAAGAAATGATGTAGTTAGCTGTTGTAATAAATGGAATCATTCTTTTAGCTTGAAATAAGAAATCAAAATTCAGTCTAAGTTGGTCAGAACCCCTCCTCCCCATGAGAAGAAAAGATCAACAAAGAAACAGCGAAGAGAAAATCTAAGGAAAGAAATGCTTTACATACAATACTTGTAATGATTGGAATAAGTAATTTAGTTTTAAAATATGGCACATCAATAGAAAAGCCATTTCACCCGCATGACAGTATTAAGAAAAATGAGATTGAAATTCAGAATCTAAGTTGGTCGAAACCCCTCCTCCCCAAGAGAAGAAAAGATCAACAAAGAATCAGCAAAGAGACAAAAATAAGGAAAGAAATGCTGTAGTTAAGACTCTGCTAACTGAAATAATGACGCAAATCAAACTAATTGTAAAAAGAAGAGAGACTTCACAAATTTTGAAATATTTAAATCAATCAAGAACAAATGTTGAATATTTTTTATTTGTGAACTCAAAAAGATGCTTGAAAAATGTTTATAACTAAACATGTACAATTCTTGACTACAATCTTCTCTGTTAGAGATATATTATTGATATGTTGATAATCAGAACTGACTGAGCATGCTGATACAGTCCTCACAGAGAGCAAAAAAGAATGAAGTGGTCTTAGGAGGATGAAGGCTGCCCTGATAGCTATGAGAAAAATTTGTCACACATGAACTGTGGCAATGAAAGTAACTCCAGCTTTGACCTGTTTAGATCCAGCAAAATCTACTCCAATTCAGGTGAAACAATAATAAACAGAAGGAGCCAAATGCCATCAGAAATCATTTGAATATATTTTAAGAATTTTCTGCACAAATGTTTAATTTTTTTTCAAAGAAATAAATACTGATAAATATAATAGAAAAGTCCAATGACAATGATATAATAAATCATGTTATTAAATTCACTCTGTCTAAAAAGCCCTTCAAAATTAGAAAGGAAGTCAATATATTCCATTTAATGCTTTTATAATTCTATGGCCTTTTATGCCAACTTTTACACTAAAAAAATAATTTCTTCTTAATGTTGTGTCTAAAAAAAATTCTAATTTTAGAGAATTTCATTTTTTATTGCTTTTCTAAATTGTCCAAAATACCATGTTGTGGCATTATGCTGCTTTGATCTGAACGAGTTGACTTCAATTAAGAAGGAAATAAGCCTTAAAAGAAACACTTTCTTTTTCTGTAGTCTATGTTGATAAGAAAATCATCTCCTGGGCCTTATGATGACCTTCTGATCTTTCTAAAAAAAAATTAAGACTGTATAAAGAAATCCTAACCTAAGGGTTCCCAAGAATTTTCTGAGGACATTCCCAGGGAAAAGAAGGAGAGGCAGACAACATTAAGGAATGAACCAGCCAGTCTATAGAAGAGACTACACCTATCAAAAGACAGAGAAGATTGAAGAGAGCCATGCAGACTGTGTGGTGCCCCAATGGTCCAACAGACTGAGTGACAGGTGGAAATGAGATGGTTAAAACTCCATTCACAAGTGATGCACAAATCATTTACAACATCAGTAAAAAGAGATAACCTTTAGAAAATTACAGACACATACAAACAAATTTTAAGACAAAGAACCAAGTGACAGAAAGAATGAAAGGGAAAAAGACTGTTTTTGACTAAAGTTGATTTTTAGAACTCTCATTTCATGTTCTTAAATAAAAGCCTTTAATAAATAATATTTTAGTTCCTTTAGCCAACAATTAACAATCTAATTTCCATTAGGAATCAAACTTAAGGCCTTAATATTAAAAACTTTTGGCTCTACTCCTTGACCATTTAATTTTTTATTTTCATCATCAACAGTATTGCGAAGGTTTAACTTATGAAATACTTACACTTACTTACAGAAAACTATTTAAACAAAAAGTTGTTAGAATTTAAGAATTGTCTTACTTCATACAATAGTAAACCATTTTATTTGGGTCAGATGTTAATATTATTATTATACTATGAATAGTTGTTTCATTTCGGTTTACAACATAAAATAGCAATAAAGAAATTCTTGCCTTTGGTATATTTTTATTTCACAAAATCAAAACAAAAGACTTACTACTAAAGTATTAAAAGTGTTCAAAGTTCTATTTTTACTGCAGTTTCTTTTTTAATGTTTTGTGTGAAACTAATATTTAATGTTATATCTACTATGCATTTACCCAAAAAAAAAAAGAAAAAAAGTTAATTTATATAAGAGTTCTGAATTATTTTTTAAAAAGATATCAAACATATTTTTTATGTAAGAATGTAGTCTACATGTGCAGTTTCCATAAAGCATAAATCTTTTGTTTATTGGTTTAACATGTTTTGAATGTTCCTTCATATTCTAAATTATAATACCCTAGCCTAAACCTGCCCAAGGACAACAGGGGACGACAGTGGACGGGGTTGAAACCCAGAACCATTGGGATGACAGTTCAGAACACATATCACTTAACCTGACAGCCATCCTCATCATTGACTTTTGACTTGCATAATACTAGTGCTGTAATGATTTTTAATACTAGTTCACCACTTTTATGGATCAGTTGCAATCCCATTAGGTTATCAGGAGAAGAAAACCAGATCATTTATATTGTACTGACTATAGAGCCTTCAGCAAGGCTATTGGCTACTTCTCAATCTAAATGGAATCTGAAAAAGCCCATATTGAATATATCCCTTCTTTTAAGAGTACTGTGATTGATGTATTGTATGACAACAGATACCATACAGAAAGGTGATAATGTTACCCTTGAAATATTAGACTTGCCAGCAGTCTTTGTACAAGTCTCAACTCTGCTGTGCTAGGCATTTTGAATTATTTCTTCAAGGACAACTCACACCTGTACAATTCTATATCTCCTTCAAGGTCTGACAACTAATGACAGTAACAATGAGAAAATTCAATTCAGAACAAATAGCATAAATGCATGAAATCTGATACCAAACTAACTCAATTTGTCAAACATGTTGTCATAACATATTCTGATAATGTTTTTATTCACATTTTTTATGTTATCAATCTACAATATAGTTAAGTTCCCCTTTCAGACCTATTGATCTATGGGGCTGATGAAGTAAAGATCATCTGTTTCTGTAACCAATGGTTAATGGGGGTGTCATGTGGTCAGCACAATGACCAACCACTTTACTTGACTAATGTCAAGTACCTATTAGAGGTTCCTTAAAGATCCCATAATTTAAAAATCCCAGTCTTCACCAGAATTCAAACCCAGAACCACTTACTTTCGAAGCCAAGCCCTTTATCACACAGTCACTGTGCCTCTAACCTACAATATAGAAATGTAATTAAGTTATCTTTGATGTATATTATTTTTTACAGTGGCTTAAACTTATAACAGTGCTTTTTAATTTTAATTCTTATTTAGTTTTAAAATGCATTTAGGTCCACTTCCACATGTTGCTCAACCAGGATTTGCATGGAAATCAAGCATCACGATTTGCATTCAGAATATCTGTTTTCATCGTCATTGCCTACAGACTGAAAACCATTTTGTCTGATAGGGTTTTTGCAGAGCATAAAGGTATATAGCTTGCTCTCTCCACCCAACAATTAATTTGGTGCTGGGTATAAAGTTACATAGCTTAATTCCTTCACCCAACAATTGGTTTTGTGCTGGGTATATAAGTATATAGCTTGCTTTCTCCACCCAACAATTAGTTTGGTGCTGGGTATAAAGGTACATAACTTGATTTCTCCAACCAACAAATGGTTTTGTGCTGGGCATTTAGGTATATAGCTTGCTTTCTCCACACAAAAATTAATTTGGTGCTGGGTATAAAATTACATAATTTGATTCCTATACCCAACAATTGGTTTTGTGCTGGGCATAAAGGTAGGCTACATAGCTTGCTTTCTCCACCCAACGATTGTTTTTTGGTGGGCATATAGGTATATAGCTTGCTTTCTCCACCCAACAATTAGTTTGGTGCTGGGTATAAAATTAAATAGCTTGCTTTCTCCACCCAACAATTAGTTTGGTGCTGGGTATAAAATTACATAGCTTGATTCCTCCACTCAACAATTAGTTTGGTGCTGGGTATAAATTACATAGCTTGATTCCTCCACCCAACAATTGGTTTTGTGCTGGCTATAAAGGTACATAGCTTGCTTTCTCCACCCAACAATTGGTTTTGTGCTGGGTATAAAGGTACATAGCTTGATTCCTCCACCCAACAATTGGTTTTGTGCTGGGTATAAAGGTACATAGCTTGATTCCTCCACCCAACAATTGGTTTTGTGCTGGGTATAAAGGTACATAGCTTGATTCCTCCACCCAACAATTGGTTATTGCTGGGCATAAAGGTAGGCTACATAGCTTGATTCCTCTACCCAACAATTGGTTTTGTGCTGGGTATAAAGGTACATAGCTTGCTTTCTCCACCCAACAATTGGTTTTGTGCTGGGTATAAAGGTACATAGCTTGATTCCTCCACCCAAGAATTAGTTTGGTGCTGGGTATAAAATTACATAGCTTGATTACTCCACCCAACAATTGGTTTGTGCTGGGCGTAAAGGTAGGCTACATAGCTTGCTTCCTCCACCCAACAATTAGTTTGATGCTGGGTATAAAATTACATAGCTTGATTCCTCCACACAACAATTGGTTTTGTGCTGGGCATAAAGTTACATAGCTTGCTTCCTCCATCCAACAACTGGTTTTGTGCTAGGTATAAAGGTACATAGCTTGCTTCCTCCACACAACAATTGTTATTATGCAGGGTATAATGGTATGTATTATATAGCTTGCTTTCTCTCCCAACAAGCATGAACAATATATTTTAACAATGAGTGTCTCTGAAAGTTCTTGCTGTCTTTGATTTGATGAACTTATAGCATAACTCATGCAAATGTCAAGAATGGTGTTTCCAAAATACTAATAACTTTAATGTCTTTTTTCTATTACAAAGTATTTTTGAAGTATTTTTTCATTCAACATTGACCTTTAATTAATATTGCCTGATAAATTTTTGTATTCCTGGTATAAAGGTTTGGAACTTACTACACAATAAGTTCAGGTGAACTGTATTTCTTTATGATGTACCAAAAAAAATAATGATTTTATGCATTTCCTTTTTTGAAAACTAAGAATTTTTCTCATGTATGAATTATCTAAAATGTCTTAAGTATTGTTAACTTTTAATATGAGATACTGGTTTTCTTCTCCTGAAGTGTTGGACAACAAACTTTAAATACTCTGCACCCTATATATACCCACCACTAGATCAGTAACAGGTAACAAGACTTAATATCCAAAACAGAGATGTTAACGGCATGCTTTCAATCTTTACCCAAGAGTGACTATGATAATAGTCACACGAGTACAAAATGTACTACCACTTTCATCAAGAAAATATACTGATGATCTTTGAAGGGCTAGCTCCCATCTAGTCTGCCACTGCAGGTTCATCAATACCCACAGAGGGTAAAGACCCTTACTAATAAAGCCACTATATGCTACCAGCATTAAGGATGGTTCCCTCAAATCAGATTATGAAAAAAACACAAAAAAGATAAGACAACTATTAAGTGATTCTCTATCTGGGCTGATCAAACTTGATCAAGAAAAGGAAAGTGACAAGTGATAAAAAGGGATAGGAATGACCAAACAAAAAATAAATGGAAGAAATTAGTAAAGATCCATACTTAGTTTTCCAGTTAGTGCAACAAATCTAAACACAAGCAGTTAGTGTAACAGCCCTCAACACTAGCAGTTAGTGTAACAGCCCTCAACACAAGCATTTAGTGTAACAGCCCTCAACACTAGCAGTTAGTGTAACAGTTCTCAATACTAGCAGTTAGTGTAACAGTTCTCAACACTAGCAGTTAGTGTAACAGTTCTCAACACAAGCAGTTAGTGTAACAGTTCTCAACACAAGTAGTTAGTGTAACAGCCCTCAACACTATCAATTAGTTCAACAACCCTAATACTAGCAGTTAATAGCACAAACCTGAACACTAGCAGTTAGCATAATAAACCCTAAACTACTGCAATAAAGGAACACAAATAATTAACAAATTAAATGCATGCAACAACCCAAAACACTTGTGTGCCAAAATGTAGCAATCTTAAATGTAGAAAAACAAATAAAGTAGACAGAGTACAGATATGAAAGAGTAGAAATTAGTACAAATCTTAACTTGAATAGTTTTATAGAAAATGTTTAACATGACCTTTTATTTTTATCACTTGATTGAAGTCCTCAAACATCAACATGTAAAGTTTCAATCAAATGAGTAGATCAACAGCTTGCCATAAAGTTCCAATCAAATGAGTAAACAGCTAGCCCTTATGTTCCTAAGGCACTGAAATACAGAATATTTAAATTGATTTTGTAATTTATTTTGTTTATCTTTCAACTAGTCACTAGGGTCTAATATACAAATAAACTTAAGGTCAACTCAAAGATCTTAATAAAATGATGCTTTGTGCCTAAAAAATTCTGAAGCTGACAAGCTTAAATTTTGAGTGAAACAAACAAAAAAACATGTACGAAACGGTTTAAGTTTCTATTTGAATGAAATGAAACTCATCTACGTTAAACGCCCATACAATGATACGATTTAAATACAAAAAGTGTTTGAAAAAATTCACCAATATCTAGATGCCGTGTGTCTTGTCTAAATAATATTGATGTTTATAGATTCTAGACTTTGTTCAGCAAACAAAAATGAAAGTGACGCATTTTACACAAGTTACTGTTTACAATAATGTTGTTGTTTGAAATGAATAGGTATGCCTAAATTTAACAATAAATATCTTAGGAAATATCTAGTAAACTGTAATTATTTGATATAAACACAAATATAAACAACCTGCAAAGTAAACAACTGTCCAGTTCCGCTAGCCATTCTGGTCAACATGGAGGTTCTAGTAAAACTGATACTGGGAGGTGAGAACAACTCACTTAACAAAATAACTTAGTAATGTAGTTATTAAAAACCTGTTTGTGTGTTTGGTGGGAAAAGAAGGCGGGAGGGGGGATAATGTTGACCAGGCGATCTAATGCACAATTTAAAGCAAAGTCTGTGTGTAGTTTTGTAGAAGGCTTACACAATGTGTAGAAAGAAACATTTGAAACAGGGCTACTATTCCGTAGATTCTTCTTCCGTGTATTTAGATTTTTAAGAGGCAGAATGAGAGAACAGAAGATATTAAAGAATAATTAAATTAAAGAACAACAGAACATAATTGATAAAAAGAGATAAAGTGCAAGAGAGAGTGAAAAAGAGCCATTTAGAAAGAGGTTAAAGAAAGCAAGCAAAAAAAAGAGAGAGTATGGATCAAACACAAATCAGAGAAATCAAAAAGGTTAGAAGTAGAAAAAGAGAGAACCAAATTTATATTCTATCTATTAAAGGGAGGGGGCGCGTTGGCTGCAACAAGCGGTAAAGCGCTTGGCTTTCGAACCGACGGGGGTTCCGGGTTCAAATCATGTTAGTGAAGACAGGGATTTTTAATTTCGGGATCCTCTGAGTCCACCCAGCTCTGATGGGTACCTGACATAAGCTGGGAAAAACTAAAGGCGTTTGGTCTGGGTTGGTCGTTGTGCTGGTCACATGGTACCCTCGTCAACCGTGGGCCACAAAAAAAAAGATTATCATTACATCATCTGCCTTATAGATCACAAGGTCCAAAAGGGGAACTCTACTTTACTATGAAAAATTAAACATTGTTTAGATTTTTAAAAAAAAGAACGAGAGAATATAGAGAACCGCAGGGGGGGGGGGGAGAGAAGGAAAGAGAGAGTTGGACTGACAGACAAGACAGACAGAGCAAAACGAGAAAGACGATGGAATGAATTAATCTTTCTATTGACTTGCTGATGCCAAGTAAAGGAATTGACATTGGCCACGTTTCCTAAAAGTAATTTCATAAATGCTCCTTCTTACCTAGTGCTATTAGAGCATGGAATGGGTTGACTGAGCTAGCCAGGAAAACCATTGACTTGGCAGAATTTAAGTCATTGGTTAACATGCATGACTAGATGCATGATGCTTAAGACGTATTATAATCATTATCTTTTTTGACGTAACGTCTGTATTATATAAGATAAGAATTTGAATCGATTTTTGTTTCTCGCGTCCTCAGTAAATTAAGTTTAATGAGAGAGAGAGAGAGGGAGAAAAGGGAAGAGAAGAAAGAGCCATGGCAAGCCACGGTGCAAAGATTGAGAAAGAAGTAAGAGAGATGTAACGGGACAAAGGACCAAATACAATGGGGAAAGTGAGGGAGGTAGGGGACGAATGTGTAGTACAGGATTAGAAGCATTTTCCCAGGACAATTTTTTTAATGGAGGAAATGTATTATAGATGTATAAATGTGTGTGCGCGCGCGTGCGCCCGTATGTATGATACTGTTATGACTTTGCCATGCGCACCGCCATCCAAGATTGTGCAGAAAGAAGGTGTGCACTATCTGTGACTAAACAATTCGGATGTTGACATGATAGAGAAAGGATTTCCGCCCAAGGAGAGAGCCAATATGGAGTTGCTGTACTCAAGGCAGATGCCCCTTTGTGTTATCATATCTCCGTGTAAATAAACGTCTATGTCTCGTTAACTTTGCCTCCCTTCAGTTATTACAATACAATTTAAAACATACACAAAAATCAATTCTTGGTACTTGAATATGGAGATAATAAATATCTTGCCAACATTCCACCCAGAACAGAAACAATGTCATCAGCTGTGGTATGTCCACAGAAAAAGTAATAAAAGTTATCTTATTATCGAGTAACAACTTAATTTGTGAAATTGTTAACATATAATATTTACACAAGAGTGTTACTAAATTATTAAATGTTCACTACCTTAACTACTTTAACTGTGAATAGACCTTGTTTTTAATAACTTAACTAAATAAAATTAAGCTCTTGTCCCGGTGGTATGAAGGGAGAGTAACCTTTTAGGGATTATGGGCACGACATGACCTAAAGTGTGCCGGTGTGCCAAAATCTCAAACTCTAGTCTAGATATAGGCCTACAAGATCTTTCAATTTTTTTTGTCAGTAGGCCTAATATTTTATTTTTCATTTTGCTTATTTCAATAATAAATAACTGTTAGAAAAAAAAATATTTCATGTTTCATATGTTCCTTTAGAGTTTAACATAGTTTACTTCCTAGTTCAAACCTTCAGCAGGTAGACGGGGGATGGGAGTGGGCAGGGTTTGAACCCGGGCCAATCGATGAATCCAAACGACAGTCCAGCGCGCAAACCGCACGACCAGGCAGCCATCCTTTTATTGTGTAAAGTGGCCTATATATTTGTGATGTAATGAATAATTAATTGCAGTCTAAGGTGAAAGAAGATTAACGAGTGCAAACTTATGTATAGGCTTAAGGATACTTTCATGGCTTATGTTAAAGGGATTAAGTCTGATGAATTGATTTAAAATTAGATTTTTTAAATATATAAACTAGCTAGATCTAATCTAGATCTACAAGATCTAGTAGCCAGTTTATTTGTGAATGTAGTTATTTTTTAAAATAATTATTTGTGATGCCAAAATAATGACCAATTAATAAAACGCTATAAGATGAAAAAAATTGTTTAACTTTCTTTTTGTGTTTTACAAAATATGTGCATATATATATAATAGTATTTTTTTGGTAATCAAACCACACATTTGCAATATACAATACAAAATAATTAAATGACAAATAAAAGATGGTTCATTTTGTTAATTTAATATGTAATACATTTGTATACATTTTTAAAACAATAAAACATTATGAGTGGCCAGGAAAATACAATTCATTTAATTGTGAAATTACAGATTTCATTTTTTTCTCTTCTTTGAAAACACTATGGCCTGGAGAAAAAAAAAGCAGAATGTAAGGATTAATAATTAATAATGTAATGTAATGTGATTAAAAAAACATTATTAACAATGTTCAACAATTTAATAAGCTTCCTACCAATCTTTAAAATATTTAAAAAAAAATTCATAGTAATAATTAAAACAATAAAAAGTCTACCATAAGAGTCAGTCACTCAATTTGTACATTCAAACATTTTCTATCTATAAATACTAAGACATTTTATTTTTTCTTTCAAACAAACCAATACAAAAATCATCATTTACAAAAGATCCTTTTCAAAACAAATTCCAGTACATTTTTAAATGAACATTTTGATTAGTAAAAAAAGGAATTTCACTCATGTATTTAGACAGTCAGCCAAGACTGTTGTCCAGGGTGTGGCACGAGGAGCCATACATGAGCTAGGTAAATGGGAATTTCAGGTTTAGGACTATTCTTAAGAATATTGTTGTCAAATCACATTTAAGGTTTCTGAATATTCTCAAGAATATGGCTGTCAATTAACCTTTCCCTTTACCCTACACCCCATGTCACAAGCAGTCTGTCTAATACAAATCAAGTTAACAGAAATAGAACATTCACAGAAAAAAAAAAAACCAGTCTGTCGGACATATGCAAACAAAACTTTGGAAACGTCCAAAAACAAATAGAACAATATCAACAATAACAAAGCTAGACTTAAACAAGATGAAATATAAATAAAAATAAACTAACAACTTAAAATGGACTACAGCGTAAAAAAAAATATTTTAATGAAAAAGCAATGCTACTAAAATACTAATAAAACAAATTATAAGAAAATCTAAAATTAAATAAACTTCAAAGAAAATAAATCATTAAACATGTTAATATTTAAAACATACAATACGGTTTTGACAAAAACATTTGTCCGACGGCAAACAAGACAAAAAAATTCACAAACGAACGAAACAAAACATTTATGAAGGTTCAATAATGTTTAAATAACTTGACCTTAATGCTAATGTTACACTGGCATGTTGAGTTCTGTAGAGCCAACATTACAGTCCAAACCTGAATGTCTTGAAGTATGAGCCTCTTCTGAAAAAATACTTTCAAACTAAAAGAATTAGAATAATTCTATAAAAGATGAAATTTAGAAAAAAATTGAAATAATAGAGCTACGCTAAATAAAATTATAAGAAAATCTAATGTTAAATTAATTTCAAAGAAAATAAAACTATAAACATGTTAATATTTCAAACATACAATACGGTTTTGACAAAAACATTTGTCCGACGGCCGTCAAGATAAAATAATTCACAAACGATCGAAACAAAACATTTATGAAGGTTAAATAATGTTTAAATAACTTCACCTTAATGCTAATGTCACACTGGCATGTTGAGTTCTGTAGAGCCCACATCTCAGTCCAAACATGAATATCTTAAAGTATGAGCCTCTTCTGAAAAAATACTTTTAAACTAAAAGAATTAGACTAATTCTCCAAAGGACGAATTTAAAAAAAAAATAAATTGAAAAAGTAGCGCTACGTTAAAAAAAAATTATAACAAAATCTAAAATTTAAAAAAATTCAAAAAAAATAAAACATTAAACATGTTAACATTGAAAACATACAATACGTTTTTTGACAAATAAAATTTGTCTGACGGCCGACATGACAAAAAAATCACAAACGAACGAAACAAAACATTTATGAAGGTTCAATAATGTTTAAATAACTTCACCTTAATGCTAATGTTTTACTGGCATGTTGAGTTCTGTAGAGCCCACATCACAGTCTATACTTGAATGTCTTGAATTATGAGCCTCTCCTGAAAAAATACTTTCAAACTAAAAGAATTAGA